>CM054156.1:39570018-39577518 GCA_028751875.1 Rapana venosa
AGTGGACAGATACTTGCGTACAGCGTACTTGGGTACAGTGTTTGCTGAAAAATCTTGAAAAATCCAACCTATCAAATGTTGTGCAAAATCACATGAGTTTTGAGTCAGAAGGTAAATCTTTCCCACACAAAACAAGTAATTCTTATTTCTGTAGATGCCTTATCACGGGCGCATGAATACAAGAGTAATTGATATATACTTGTAGGAGATTTTGTTTGTTTTTTTTCTTTTTCTTTGCCTTCTTTCTGTATGAGCATGGTTGCAACTTGGGGAGAGCTTGTTTTCAAATGTTTGGATCTAAAATGGTGTTCGGGAAAACATCACCTTCGTGCTAACGTTGATTTATATAATTAATGGTCATTAGCTGCCGAATTAAAATGAGTAAAATATAATGTTTTGAGCATGCCATAAGCTATTTGCTTGTTATTGCTCTCAATTTATGTATGTGTAATATTCACGTTTTCTGAATAAAAATCTATTTAAACCATTAAAAAAATAAGTTATATATATACTTACAGTTATCTTATTGTTCATGTATTGGAAGCAAAAATATTCAGCTGCAGCCTATTCTTGCATATATATATATATATATATATATATATATATATATATATATATATATATATATATATATATATATATATATATATATATATATATATATAAGGACTTATTGCTCGTTGTATTCATGTCATTTATTTATTTGTTCATTTATTTATACCACTTTAAGTCATGACAGATTTCTCTGCGTGAAATTCGGGCTGCTCTCTCTCTCCCCGGGGGAGAGCGCATCGCCACAAGAGCAGCGCCACCTATTCTTTTTTTTTTCTTTTTACGTCTGCAACTGTATTTGTTTCCCTATCAGAGTAGCTTTTTTTCTACAAATTTTTGCCAGGGACAACTCTCTTAATGCCGTGGGTTCTTTTACGTGCGCTAAATAATTACGTGTAACACACGGGACCTCGGTTTTTAACCGTCTCATCCGAAAGACTAGCACCCTGACCCCCACTCATGATCTAATAGATTGGGGGTAGGGGAGGAGGGGCTGGGAAGTTTCGGGTCCGAACTGGGGATTCGAACCACCGCACACTTCCCGACCCGGACTTTTGGCTTTCTTAGGCAGGCAGGCAGGCAGGCAGACGCGTTACCTCTAGACCACTCGATCCACCATGTATTGTATTGGTGCTACTTTGTTTCTGATCATCATCATCATCAACCATTACACCCAGCGGTGTGTAGGGCAGCAACAAAGCGCTTCCACTCCTGCCTATCCTGGGCCAACCTAGTCACTGATCCCCAAGAGTGCTGCATGGCCTTCATCTCACTTTCTACAGTCCTCCTGCACGTTGCTTTCGGTCTTCCTTTCTTTCTCCTTCCTTCTGGGGTCCAGTGCAATGCTGTTCTTGTGATTGACTGTGGGTCTCTTCGGAGGATGTGCCCAATCCACTTCCACCGTCGTCTGGTGATGATGGTTCCCATGTCTTTTTCTAGGGTCCAGTGCAATGCTGTTCTTGTGATTGACTGTGGGTCTCTTCGGAGGATGTGCCCAATCCACTTCCACCGTCGTCTGGTGATGATGGTTCCCATGTCTTCTTGCCTGCATCTCCGTAGTAGGTCTTCATTGGAGATCTTCTCTGGCCAAAAGATCCGGAGAATTCTTCGGAGGCATAATTATGGTGTGAAAGGATCGAAGTTTGGTAAGATCCGCTTCCGTCATCCTCCAGCACTCAGAACCGTACAGGAGCGTAGACACAACACAGCTCTGGTATAGCTTCAGCTTGGTGTTGGTGCTGTACTGAGTTGATCTCCAGATATTGTTCATCTCCCTAAACACACTCCTGGCCTTGCCCAGTCTGTTGTGGATGTCTTCTTTTGTGCCGCCCTCTGGTTTGATGCTGCTGCCACAATAATTGTGTTGAAACCGAGAGAGCAGTAATTATAGGGAAGACTCACATGATGTCCACTGTGGTGATGACTGCTGACCAGCAGTCGCTTCCTGGTAGAAGCCAGAATCGCCTTTTGCAGGCCACCGGTGGTCATCGGAAACCAGCGAGGAGCGGACAGAGAAAAACTGTGATGACGGGGGATGGGGTCAGTTAGGCCAAGGTCGAAGGTCGCGTTGCTCACCTTTGACCTCCCTGCGGGGATTTAAGTTCAGCGTGCCGCACAGTCGTTGTTTTCTGCTTGCTTTTTTTAAAATTTAGAATTCTTTTCTATCCAGGATAATGGAATAAGCACTTTTGTACTTTTTTTTACATCCAGTCCCCGTGTGTATGCGGTTTTGTCAATTATGTCATCTGTTCCCACCGGCACACAATGGCCTACTCTTACGAACAGCGGAACAGGATTTAACGTGTGCGCAAGATGTTCTGCGTGCGTTCGCACACGGGGCCTCGGTTTATAGTCTCATCCGAAGGAAATGTCAACGTCAGTCAATTAGATTAAAGTTTTGTTAACTGACGGGAAGCAGAGGACCACTGGGAGTGGAGGAAGCTGGTTGCGAAAATCTTCAGTGGTGGCCCACCTACGGTACTACGGGGATGACAGGATAGGTGAAGGTTGAAGGGAAGCACTGATCTTGTCCCAAGTATTTTTGGCTTGACATACATTCAGCTAACCACCTTCAAAGCGCATTGTACTGCGTTTCAGTAGTAGTAGTAGTAGTAGTAGTAGTAGTGGTAGTAGTAGTAGTAGTGGTAGAAGTAGTAGTAGTGGTAGAAGTAGTAGTAGTGGTAGTAGTAGTAGTAGTAGTAGTAGTAGTAGTAGTAGTAGTAGTAGTAGTAGTAGTAGTAGTGTTATTGTTATTATTATTGTTATCATCATTATGCTTCCATTGCATTCGTTCTTTTGCTTAGCTTAAACGTTTTGGTGTGGGGTACTGTGGTGTAGCGTTTATTCACACAACTAACACACTCCTTTCTCTCTCTCTCTCTCTCTCTCTCTCTCTCTCTCTCTCTCTCTCTCTCTCTCTCTCTCTCTCTCAGCTCTCTCTCTCTCTCTCGCTCTCTCTCTCTCTCTCTCTCTCTCTCTCTCTCTCTCTCTCTCTCTCTCTCTCTCTCTCTCTCTCTCTCTCAAAAGAACAGCGACAATAATAACTACCTCTGAAATAAATAAATATCTTAACAATGTTTAACGGTCAAACTTTTTCAAGCAGGAAATACCGATCAGTACGCTGAAATCCACAAGAGAGATCAAACGAGAACGACACGATCTTCACCCAAATGATGGATCTATAGATCAGCCTCTTGTGACGAAGGCATGACAGTATTTACAAAACCGCATACACACGGGGACTGGATGTAAAAAAAAGCACATAAGTGCTTATTCCATTATCCTCGATATAAAAGAATGTTTATAATTTTTTTTAAAAAGGCAGCTGTACACTGCATGCAGGTCCTCCTCTCTCTCCATCCCTCCCAGTCAGTCTCCACAGAGCTTCTTGACCACTGGGGTGGTAGGGGTCAGTCAGGCCAGGTGCTCCTTTGTTTCAGAGTGCTGCTGCCTCATGTAGCGGGCAGGACTGCATACAACACATGGTCTGTTGTCTGTCTGTCTGTCTGGCTGCCAGACTTGCGAGGGCAAGGGTCCTCTGTGCGGCGTGTGTTCCCTGTCGCCTGACTGCAAACAGTGGGACGGGATGACCACCAGTTAGCTGCGTGGGGTGTGGATGCTTTTGAGGCACAAGGCTTGGCAGGGCACTCTAAACAGCCTGGCAGAACTTCTGCAAGTAGAGCACCATCGCTTGTAAAAAACAAAAAGAGGATTATAGTTATGTATCGATCTAACATACATGCGTTGGAACTTATTCTTATACATTTCGAGGATAATGGAATAAGCACGCATGTGCTTTTTTTTTTTTACATCCAGTCCCCGTGTGTATGCGGTTGTGTAAATTTTGTCATCCGTTCCCACCGGCACACAATGGCCTACTCTTCCGAAAAGCGGAACAGGATTTAACGTGTGCGCAAGATGTTCTGCGTGCGTTCGCACACGGGGCCTCGGTTTATATAGTATCATCCAAAGGACTTTTGGGGGGAGAACGGAGTCGGCACTGATGTTAACTCCAGAGGGAAAATCCTCTTGAACGAGAATCGAACCCGGGTCAGCAGATCACGAATACATCACTTTAACCACCAAGCTGTTCCGTCCCCCTTACTACAGTTATGAGCCAGGGGTCCGTTCATCCGTCCGTCTGCGGCAAATAATGGAAATAGAAGTGTGTGTCTTTTTGAAAGGACAGTTACCGAACAATTACATTTATACACAGCTGTTTTATTGTGATTGAAAAACACTCTCATGGCCCAGACACTCTCACACACCAAAAAGAACCCAGATAGAATAAAATATTACATGTTTTTTAACGCTGTACGCATGTAAAACGTGGACCATAACAGCAGACATTGAAAGAAGGATACAGGCAATGGAGATGAGGCGCTTTCGCTAACTCCTTGTTATCTCGTACAGAGGTCACATCACTCATGAGGAAGTGAAAACCAGAATTTAAAACGTCATCGGACTGTATTATGAAGAGCTCCTGACTTCAGTGGAAAAAAACCCATCGCAAATTAAAGAGGTACGGACATATCACACGAACATCTGGACTGGCCAAGACTTGTCCTACAAGGAAACACAGTACAAGGAAGGGCGACAACTACAGCAACAAACAGATCAACTTCCCAGGACTGATCTGAATGAAGAAGAACATGGCCACCAAAGCCCAAACGTTTTTCTGACGCATCAGATTAGTTCGGATAAAGAATGATACACACTGAAGACATCTGACTCGTTCCTTGCTGCTTTCGCTAGTTTCAGATTTTTTTTTAGTAGCTAGGAACTGTTTGTTATGGCTGGCATGATGATGGGAGGTAACTCACAGTGTCACTGTCTTGACCCCTTAGGAATTACCTCCCAGGCATTTGTGTGGCATGTTTGAGTGGCAAACTAATGTGTTTGTGTGTATGGCATTTTCGTTTTGTTTGCTTTTAATGAAAGATTGTAAAGAACGTTTGGACTTTTGTTTTGGTTTGGTTTGGTTTTCTTTGGGTTGTTTGGTTGTTGGTTTTTTGGGAGGAGGGAAGGGGAGAGGGGAGTGTATGTGTTTGTGGGGTTTCTTGGTGTTGTTTTTTTAATTTTTGGAGGGGGGTACTTATGAAAGGAGATTGATTTTTTGTTGTGGTGGTTGCTGTTGTTGTTATTATTGTTGTTAATGTTGAGGGGAGAGTATTTTATATGTGTTTGGTTGTTATTGGGTCATCTACATTATTGTTGGCTTATTTTTTTTGGTTGTGTTTTTGTTGTTGTTGTTGTTGGTTTGTTGTTTTTTTGCTATTATTGTTGCTGCTGGGGAAACTGTGTTATTTGAAAATGATGTAGGAAAGGGACCTTTTTATTTATTTATACATCTTCCCAATATGCTATAAGGCATAATGCTATCGTGACTGAAATGTTTTACATTAGGGGAATTGGGGCATGCAATGTTCATCGGTTTTCTTTTTCAATGAACGTGTGTTGTGTTGAATTGTGTTACCTGTTCTTGTTTTTGTTGTTGTTTTTCTTTATTTTTGTTGTGGGTTTTTGTTGTTGTTTTTTTTTGATGAAGTAAACCACATTATGAAGGTTTGGGGGTGGCGGTGGGGGGTCCGAGGATATTTTTGTCGACAATATCACTGTTACTCTCTTGCATAAGATAAGATTGTACCTCTTTGTGAACATGTTTCCAGTTGAGTTATGCAAATAGAACTCGACGAAAACGATACATATAAAAATTGATCAGAAAGTAATTATGTTCCCCCTGAGTGGATGCCGGGGATCTGTCAGTATAAACAGCATCCTCACCTTCTGGAAATTCTGTGCCAGGATTTCCCTCTTTTCTATCCCTCTCTTTGTTTCTGCCTTTTCTGCCTGTGACCTCCTTCTTGTCTATTTTCTGCCTTCTTGGTCCATTCACCTGCCTCCCCCCTTCCCCCCACAAAGACTTAAAAGATAACAATTCTCTCCCACGCTGAAGTCGGATGCACTGGGCCTGACTTGTCAGGCGCTTAGTTAACGGCAGCAGCAACGCATTTTGGCTCATATAACATTCTTTTATTCTTGCTTTTATATCGAGGATGATGGAATAAGCACTCATGTGCTTCTTTTTTTTTTTACATCCAATCCCCGTGTGTATGCGGTTTTGTAAATTTCGTCATCCGTTCCCACCGGCACACAAAGGCCTACTCTTACGAAAAGCGGAACAGGATTTAACGTGTGCGCTAGATGTTCTGCGTGTGTTCGCACACGGGGCCTCGGTTTATAGTCTTATCCGAAGGACATTTTGGGAAGAGTGGAGTCTGCACTGATGTTTACTCCAGGGGAAAATATCCCCTTGAACGGGAATCGAACCCGGGTCGTCAGATTGCGAGCGCAATGTTCTAACCACTAGGCTATCCCGTCCCCCTTAACAGACAACGATAGCTGTTGTCTGTCTGAACGTTCGGCGAAGGAGAAGGAGATTTGTACTTTGACGGGGGGGGGGGGGGGGGGGGGGGGGGGGATGGGGGGGGGGGAGGGTGAGGGGGTATGTAGAAGCAGACTTTAAAAAACATCTGACCACAGAACAGGCGAGACTGTTTTGTCGTCATACGGGAAGAAAATCTATCTTTTCTCCCCCCCCCCCCCCCCCCCCCCCCCCCCCCCCCCCCTCCCCCCCCCCCCCCCCCCCCTCTCCCCTCACTCTTTTCCCCCGCTCCTCAGCTCTACTTAGGGATGAACTTTGTTTTTCATATCCTTGCTCCCCACCCCACCCCTTCTCCCCGCCCCCATCCCCATCTCTCCACCCTACCCCTATCCCAAACTTAAATCTGAGGTATACTTTCGTGAAAGTAAAAATTTCGGATTTTATGATATGTAGTTATACTTAGAGATGGAATTTGTTTTTCATATCTGTCCCTCCCCCTTCCGTCCTCCAACCCCCCTCCCCCCTCTCGTACTCACCCCCCCACCCCCCACCATCACCACCACCACCACCACCCTCCACTCTCATTTCCAACCCCACCCAAAGCTTAATATGACTGAGGTTTGTTTCATGAATGGAAATTTCAGATTTTTGATGGTAGCTCTACTTAGAGATAGAATTCGTTTTTCCATAGATGTGCTCCCCCCCCCCCCCCCCCCCCCCCCCCACCCAACCCCTTACCCCCTCCCAACCCCCCTCCCACCTCCACACCCCTCTATCCCCCCCCCCCCCCCCACGTCTCCACCCCTACCCCAAACTTAAATCTGAGGTTTATTTCTGCGTTCTACGCTCTGATTTGTAATTGCAAGATATAGCGCTCTATGAATTCCATTTATGATGATGATGATGATGATGATGATGATGATGATGATGATGATTTCAGGAATGGAAATTTCGGATCAATTTTTATGATAGTAGAGCTATATACTTAGGAATGATTGAGCGGGGGTTGGGGGGTAGGGGGTGGGGGGGTAAATGCCCTACGCTTAGTTTTGCTTTGAACCTAT
>CM054156.1:39585018-39625018 GCA_028751875.1 Rapana venosa
TTTGTAAATTCTGTCATCTACTCCCACACCATGGTCTACTTTTACAAAAAGCGGAACGGGATTTAACGTGTGCGCAAGATGTTCTGCGTGCGTTCGCAGCACACGGGGCCTCGGTTTATAGTCTCCTCCAAGGACTTTTGGGGAGAGCGGAGTCTGCACTGATGTGAACTCCAGGGGGAAATATCCCCCTTGAACGGGAATCGAACCCCGGGTCGTCAGATTGCGAGCGCAATGTTCTAACCACTAGGCTATCCCGTCCTCCACACATACTTCAAAATATCAAATTAAGTAATAGGACGATGACATTTTCCATTGCAAAAAGCAGCATGTACTCTTATCATTTTAATTAGGGGGGGGGGGGGGGGGGGGGGTATGACATTACGAGCCGGTTTCAAGTATATGATAGTTTGCTACTGTAGATGGGACATATACATTATTAAACTTACATCTAATCTGAAAATCAGTGTGACGAACTCATGGACAGACAGACAGACAGACAGACAGACAGACAAGCAAGCAGGCAAGCAAGCACGCAGGCAGGCAGCCAGGCACACATACACGCACGTACGCACGCACCCATGCACGCCAGCAAGCACGCACGCACGCACACACACACATACTCACACACACAATCACTAACACCACCACCGTCAACAATAACAACGGCAGCAACAACAGCAATAGTGTAGTACAACATACCAAACAGTAAAACTGCTTTGTAATAAGAGTATATTTTGTGTATTATTTTGGCGCGCTCTCTCTCTCTCTGTCTCTGTCTGTCTGTCTGTCTCTCTCTCTCTCTCTCTCTCTCTCTCTCTCTCTCTCTCTCTCTCTCTTCTCTCTCTCTCTCTCTCTTCTCCTCTCTCTCTTTCTCTTTCTCTCTCTCTCCCTTTCCATAATTATTTTACTGATTGTTTTGAAATGATGTATGCATTTTTTTAAGGACAGATTGTAAGGCTCGGCTTGGCCTAAAAATCTTCATTCTTTTGTATTAAAGATCACATTCATTCATTCATTCATTCATTCATTCAATCACTCACACACACACACACACACACACACACACACACACACACACACACACACACACACACACACACAACATACACTACACTCTCTCTCTTCACACACACACACACCTCTCCTCTCTCTTCACACACACACACACACACTCTCTCTCTCTCTCTCTCTCTCTCTCTCTCTCTCTCCACACACACACACACACACACACACACACACACACACACACACACACCCCACTCCACCATCCCCACCCCCCACCCCCCAATCTATCCTCCCACCCCCTCAATTGGCATTATTCTGCTTACTTACTCACTATTGATTTTTCTTTTTAAAAAAATTCTTTCTTTTTGGACAGATGAACTTCCAACTTTTCGGACCCATGTGAACGTGAGAACTTCCTCCCAAACCACCATCACCACCTCCACCACCTCCACCTCCACCACCTCCACCTCCATCACCACCATCACCTCCACCACGCCACCTCCACCACCACCACGGCTGTTCCCGCTACCTTTTGCCTGTGACTGCGACAGGGAAAGAGAGAGAGGAGACCTTCAGTTTACCGGCAAAGATTGTAACGCTCCTAAAACACACAGCTATAGCTGTCCCAGACAGCATTGGACAGCAGACCCGAAGTTAAACCCAAACTAGTATAATTATAGTTTTGTGGTCGTGGTGTGAAGTTTGATGTGTAGTGTTGTTATTGCGCTGGAAACTCGAGAGTGTGTGTATGTGTGTTAAAACGAAAGTTTGAAACTAAGGTCTATTCACTGGAAAGTGATTTGAGATATTGGAGTATCTCTTTGTGCTTGAGTTATTGGTAACCGCTGTAACTTTTCGTATGTGTGGGGCTTTTGTGGGGGTTTTCTTTTGTTGGTGGTGATTTGAACGTGTTGTGTGGTACAGGTTTTTTCGTTTGGGTTTTTTTTTTGTTTGTTTGTTTCTTTTTTTTTGAAATTGCAGTCTACGTGTGTATTGTGAATAGAATCAAAGGACTTGTGTCTGAAGAAGAAGACGAAGCGGCAGCAGCAGCAAGCAGCAGCAGCAGCAGCAGCAGCAGAAGAAGAAGAAGAAAGAAGAAGAAGAAGAAGAAGAAGAAGAAGAAGAAGAGAAGAAGAAGAAAGAAGCAGCAGCAGCAGAAGCAGCAGCAGCAGAAGCAGCAGCAGCAGAAGCAGTAGCAGCAGAAGCAGAAGCATAAGAACAACAAGAACAACAAGAAGAAAGAAGACCGAAGCCACTTAACAATGGCTGAAGCAGCGGCGGATTCAGGTCTGGACATGGAACCAGGAAGCCACGAGGAGGAGGAAGAAGAAGAAGAAGGAGAAGAAGAGGAGGACGAGGAGGAGGACGACGACCGAGAAAGCGTCTCGTCCATGCACCGCATACACTCGGAGTCCACCATCTCGCAGCCTGACGAGGACCCCCAGGGCAGGAGGCACGACCTGTACGCTCGCCTGGCTCGCTCTCAGTCCGACGCCGTTCTCCTGCACAACTACCTGCAGCCCGAAGAGGAGTTCCCCGAGCCGCTCTCCGCGGCAGACAGCGCCCGCAACGTGTCGGAGTGCAGCCGCGTATACCTGGACCTCTCGCGCGCCGAGCCCTTCGAGCGCGTGGAGTTCGTGGAGAGCACCACCACCATGTACAGGTCATCTTCGGGCAGGCAGCTGGAGACCATCCCCCAGGACGAGGAGCTCAAGACCGTGGACCTCAGCCACCTCTACGCCAGCCAGCGGTCTCTGGCCACCAACGGCAGCTGCCACTCCAGCCTGGAAGACCTCAGGAGCAGCAAGCCCGCGGTGAAAGCGTCGTCTCCCCACGAGGCGCCCCCCACCACCACCACCTGCAAAAGCGCGGACCTCAGGTCCAGCCTGCAGACGTACTCGCGCGCCCTGAGGCAGCAGGTCCGCACGCTGCAGATGGGCTCCGTCCCCGAGCAGGTCCATGCCCTGCAGGAGCTGAACGCGCTGATCGCCCAGGCCTGGACCACGCCGGGCTACGGCAGGGACCTGGCCTACGGGCTGTGCGACGTCCTGCGCGCGGAGAAGGGTCTGGACATCGTGGTGGGCAACCTGAGCTCCGCCAACAGGGCTGTGCTGAAGGCTTCGGCCAGGCTGCTCGACCAGTGCCTGACCACGCCCAACAGACACTACGTCAACCGGTGCGGGCTGGAGGCCGTGGTCAAGATGACCTGCGATCACCAGGTGAGGTTGCTCTGCTGGTGCTGGGGGTACCACCACACACACAAAAAAACCAACCCTAACAACACAACAACAACAAAACAACTGTGTTGTTGTTGTTGTTGTTGTTGTTATCGTCTTCAATTTGACGTCTGTTCACTCTAAGTGATATTAGACGGTAAACAAACTGTGTCAGTTATTAGTGATGTCAGCTAATCGCCAAGGCGTACATAGAGATGTTGTTATGTTGTAAAAATAATGTTGTGTTGAGATTGCCTTCAGCCATGACAAGTTCTTGACATAAACAACCCGCACTCGCCTTTTACAAAAAACAACAAAAAACAACTGTGTCAGTTATTAGTGCTGTCAGCTAATCCTCAAGGCATACACTAAACTGTTGTTATGTTGTGTAAAAATTTTTTTTTTATAAAAGTTGTGTTGAGATTGCCTTCAGTTATGACAAGTGCTTGACATATCAAACAACCCGACCTCGCCTTTTTAAGGAGAAAACAAAATCCTCTGAAGTCGGAGTATGGCTGCCTATAATGGCGAGGTACTTTAAACACAGTCATAATATACGCAAACTTCTCATTCAGTAGTGTGCTATTTCAATCTCACACAATGATTCCCAGGTGGGATGAGTGAGTCAGAGTGCACGTTCTGGGTGACCCCCCCTCCCCCCCACCCCCGAGTGTTAAGCTGGGGAACGCACAACAACAACAACAACAACAACGTGTCTCTGTTGTGTGGGGGGTTAAGCTTTGACTTGATGTACATGCAGCGGGTGGGGGGGGGGGGGGGGGGGGGGGGGGGGCGGTAAGGTGAGATTTTTGGTTGTAGATGTGTATATATCTCTGAAGTCGGAATGCAACTATCTAAATGGTGGGAGACGGGGTGGGGGGGGGGGGGGGGGGTTGGGGGGGGGGGGGGGGGGGAAGGGTCGCACGCACGCACATACACACTCACTCACATTCATTCATTTATTCATTCATTCGTTCATTCATTTATCCATTCACTCAACCACTTATCCATCCCTCCACTCACTCATTCGCTCATCCATCCATCTATCAATCCATCCATCTGTCTGTCCATCCACTCATTCTCTCATCTTTCCATCCTTTCGTTCATCTATTCATCCATCCATTCATCCATCCACCCATTCATCCGTCCATTCATTCATTTATCCAGTCATCCACCCATCCATCCATCCATTCATCCACTCATTCACTCACTCACTCTATCATCCATCTATTCATCTATTCCACCATCTATCCATCCACTCATTCACTCCCTCATCCATGCATCTATCCATCCATCCATCTATCCATCCATCCATCCATCCATCCACCCATCCATTCATTCATTCATCCGTCCATCATCCATCCATCCATCCATCCATTCATTTATCTATCTATCCATCCACCCACCCACCCATCCATCCATCCATCCACTCACTCACTCACTCACTTCTCTCTCCAAGGTTGTTAATAATTATTGATATGCTAGGAAGATTTAGGTGTGTGTGTATGTAATTAGTTAGTTTTCTGATATGTTCCTCATTAGTCAGCATCATTGTTGTTGTAATTATGGTCGTCATCGTTATCGCTGTTATTACTACTTATTTTGAGAGAGATATATATTTTTCTCAATTATATTTTTTTTCATACATGGTTCGATGAAAAAAGCAGGTGTTTTACTTATTCAATGTAAAGGTAAAGGTGTCCCATAACCTATAAGGTCGTAGGGGAGCGAGGCGTCAGAGACCTCAACTTCTCTAAGGGCCAGCATATTGAGGGCGGCAGCGCCCATCTCCTCTCCCTCGCTGCTTTACCTTCCCTGACCCTAAAGAGGGCAGGGGCCCATTTACAGCTGGGTGAACTGGGGGAACTGTACTGAAAACCAAGACGCGGCAAACGGTCACCCATCCAAGTGATAACCACGTTCGATGCTGCTTAATTAACCTTAGCTTGGGGTGGGGGGAAGCGAGTGCTCCCACCACTGAGCTATCCCCGTCCTCTTTATTCAATGTACCATCTGTAAATAAACTGTCCTGGGCTTTATCACAGTTCTTGATTAAACCATTGACGCTGGGAGCAACAACAGCAAAGTGAGAGGCTGTAGTATGACCAGTGGCTTTCTTTCCCACTCATGGAATTCCACTTTACAGCTTAGTCTCTAGCGATCGACTATGACTCTCTGACTAGGAGGCTTGACTCGCACAGACCTTTATGTGCTGCAGCCCTGGGGGGAGCTAGTTGGCCTTTAGGAGAACATCTCCAACGCTGACTGTCCTTACTTACGCTCACTTGGCCCGAGAGAGAGTGGGAGGGGATGTACTGTTGTGGGGCAAGGCATCTCCTCCACTAGAATCACATTTCTGCCCCAGTTTCCAAAAAAACAGCAGCTGCCTCCTCTGTAGCTGTTTTTGGAGGTCATCGTCGGACACGACGGACAAACACACATACACACACACGACTCTCATGACTGCAAAACGTGTTCAGGGGGACGTGGAACTTGCCGAGTCCAGCACGGGGATCCTGGAGTCGCTGTTCAAGACGTCCGAGGAGAGCTGCTCTCAGGTGGTGGCTCTGGGAGGCCTGCAGGTGATCGTGCACTGGTGTCGCTCCCAGGACCCTGTCATCCTCAAGCACTGTGCCATCGCTCTGTCCAACCTGGCCCTGTATGGAGGGTCCGACAACCAGCTGGAGATGATCGCCCATAAGGGGAATGAGGAAGGGGGGGGGAATGGGGGGGAAGGGTGTGGGTGGGGAGGGGGGAGGGTGGGGGGGTGGGGGGGAGAGAGGGGGGGTGGGGGTGGTGGAGGGTGGGGGGAGAGGGTGTGGGGGGGTTTGGGAGAGGGGGGAGGGGTGGTGTGGGGGATCGGCAGGGGGGGTGGGGGTGGGGGGGTGGGTGGAGGGGGGTTGGGGCGGTGTTGGGGTGGTGTTGGGGTGGATGGGGGTGGTGTTGGTTGGTGGGGGGTCTTGGGTTTTTTTGTGGGTGGCCAGCTTAGAAGTTTAGGAGGAAGGATTTTGAGATAGTAGTAGAAGGAAGGGTCACAGGAAGGTATGAGCGTGGAGGTTGGCGAGAAGGGGAGGGTTAGGGTGGAGGGTTGGGGGAGGAGCGGTGAGGGGCGGGAAGGAGGGGGGTTGGGGGGGTGGTGTGGGGGAAGGGGGTAGGTGGGAGGGTTGGGGGGGGGGGGGAGTAGGGTGGTGTGGGGGAGTGGGTGTGGGAGGGTTGGGGGAGTGGGTGGGGATTTGGGGAGGGGGGTTGGGGAGGAGGGGTTGGGTGAGGGGTGGGGTGGTGTCTTGTGGGGGTGGAGATGCGTGGGTTGGGGTGGGGGGGATGGAGCTTTTTATTGTGGGTGGGTGGTGGGGTGGTGTGGGGAGACGGGTTGTGGGAAGTGGGTGGATTTGTGGTTCGTGAGCTGAGGGTGGTTGTGGGTGATGGTGATGGTGGTGGGCTGTGTTTTAACTGAGGTGGTTTGTTTGGTGATGTGTGTGTGTGTGGAGTGGTGGGGTGGGGGGGGGGGCGAGAGGAGGGATGGGGATGTGTGTGTGTGGTGTGCGTGCGTGTTGTTTGTTGTATGTATGTGTGTATGTTATGACGTGCGTTCGTGTGTCGGGCGTACGTTGTTGTTGGTTTTAGTGTATTCTGTGTGCGCGCGTGCGTGTGTGTTGCTTGTGTGCGCGCGCTTAGCGTGGTGTGATTGTCAGTGTTATCTTTCCTTGTGTGTGTGTGTGTGTGTGTGTAGTGGTTCTTGAATGTTTGTGGTGTCTGTGTGTTGTTTTGTGTGTGTGTGTATGTGTGTGTAGGTGTGGGTTTTGTGACCCATAGCTAGATGAAAAATAGGACAGTCAAAATAGGGAGATACATAGATGATTGAGAGATAGGACTGATTTCTTACTTGATTGATGTATTGATTTGATAAAGAGAAAAGGACGTATGGTTTGATGGATTGATTGGACTGATTGGTTGATTGATTGATTGATTGTTGGTTGGTTTGACATGGAGGGTATTGAGTGTAAAATGTGTGAGTGATTATGTGAGTGAACGAGTGAGTGGGTCTGTAAGTGAATTGGTTCATTGATGAATATAAACATACCGCTCTCTCGCCCTCGGGCTCGCTTTAAGTCATTTTCTTCGATCGGTGGGGGTCTTTTGATGTGGATCTCTACATTTACCAATAACCTTGAATAAAAATGGACGCTTAAACGACGCTTTTAAGCGATTGAGTTCCTTTGTCCATCCATTGCTTATTCCCACATTTTATCAACTTGATTTATCAATTACTGGAGGTATTCATGTTTTTCTTTCTCTCGCTTTCTTCTCCCCCTAAAAAAAAAAAAAAAACCCCTCTAACCCCACCTACCCCCAACCCTCCAAACCCACCCCTTTATGATGGCCTTATCCTACGAGTTTACACTCTAAGGGCCTATCATAGTTAAAGAAGCCTCAGACTTATCCCAATGTAAAAAGGTAAAGGTATTTTATTTGTTTTTTTTTCTTGTTTTGTCCCATAACTATATTAAGGTCGGAGGGGAAGCGAGGCGTTCGCGCGTGACTTCAACTTCTCTAGGGCCCAGCGTTTCTATAGTAAATTGAGGATTGAGTGGACCCGCCAGTCAGCACCCATTGCTCCTCTCCCTCGCTTGCTTTTCCTTCCCTTTCGGGACCTATAAAGGAGGGGTCATTTGTACCCAATTTACAGCTTGCGCTGGGGGTGGAAGGGAGGGGGAGGAGGGAAAAAAACCGTGGGAAAAACCGGGCGGTGGGGTAACGGGGGGGAAGGTGGTGGGAAAGGGAAGGGAAAGGAAGGGGGGGAGGGGATTTGGGGTTACTTTGTAAATTGATGCCAAGGCGCAGCCCAAATTAACGGTCCACTTCCCCATCCTAATCGATGTGGGTATCCCTTCGGGAAGCGACGCGGACGGTGTATACTGGGCGGGGGGGGGTGGGGTTGATGGGCTGGGGCGCCGTCCATGTGCGTTACCAAGGCAACTAGGGAAGTTTTGTAAAGATAGTTTTACACATTTTGTTTCATGGCGTGGGGGTTTGTGGTTAGGTGGCGCTTCGCTTTGACGCGAAGAGCGAAGAGAGAAGAAGAGCGGAGTAGAGACAGCGAGGCCGAGCGCAAGCGAGAAGAAGGCGGTGGGGGGACAGAGAGGAGAGCGAGAGCCGAAGAGAAGAGAAGAGAGGAGAGACGAAGGACGAGACAGCAGGCGAAGCGCGGACAGAACCGAGAAGAAGCGCGAGAGAGAGAGACGTAGAGACACGACAAGGAGCGAGAGCGCCGAGACAGCGCGAAGAGCGACGTGAGAGAAGAAGCGAAGAGGAGAGCGAGCGCAGTAGACGGCGAGCAGACGAGCAGGAGACGCAGAGCCGAGAAGCAGCGAGCCGGAGAGCAAGCAGCGAAGCGTAAGAAGAGCCGGCGAGAAGACGAGAAGATCGGGAGCGAGCAGAGAGACGCAGAGCCGCGCGACGCGAGCACGACGCGACGAGCGCCGCCGCCGACGACGACGCGAGGAGCGAGCCGCGCGCCTCGCGCCGCCGCGCCGCGAGGCCGCGCGCCGCGAGCCCTCCTCTCTCCTCTCTCCTCTCTCCTCCTTCCTCCTCTCTCCTCTCCTCTCTTCTCTTTCCTCCTCTCTCCTTCTGCCTCTTCCTTTCTCCTTCTCTCTCTCTCATCTCTTCTCTCTCTTTAGCCTTCTATATTCGCTCTCTTCCCCTCTCTTCTACTCTCCTCATTCTCCTCCTCTCCTCCTCTCCTCCTCTCTTCTCTCTCCTCTCTTCTTCTTCTCCTCTTCCTCCTCTCCTCCTTCTCTCTCTCTCTTCCTCCTCTCCTCTCTCCTCCTCTTCTCCTCTCGCTTCGCTCTCCTCTAGCTGCTCCTCTCTCCTCTCTCCTCTTCTCCTTCTCCTCTCTCCTCTCTCCTCCTCTCCTTTTCCTTCATCTCTCCTCCTCTCTTCTCTCTCTCTCCTCCATCCTCTCCTCTCTCTCCTCCCTCCTCTTTCACTCATCTCTCCTTCCTCCTCTCTCTCTCTCTCTCCTCCCTCCTCTCTCCTCTCTTCCTCTCCTCTCTCCTCCTCTCCTCCTCTCTCTCCTCCTTCTCCTCCTCCCTCCTACTCCTCTCCTCCTCTCCTTCTCCTCCTCTCTCTTCTACTCTCCTTCTTCTTCTTCCTCTCTTCTCCTTCTCACACACAGGCTCCAGATGGCTCTTCCCTTGGCCTTCATGGACGACGACGGCCACGCGCTTACTACGCCTGCTTGGCCATGGCCGTGTGGCTCCAACAAGGAGGCCGATGGCAAGGATCTCCAGTCGGGACCTCTGGTCCTCGTGCTGCCTTTCCTCGGACCACGACCCAAGACCTTCGCCCACGGGGAGTCTCGCACGTGCATGGGCGGTCCGCGGTTGGCCTGAAAGCGTCTGGGGGGGAATCCCGGTCTTGCGCAGGGCGAGGGAAGAGGCTAGGGCCCTGGCGGCTTTCCAATATGGCGAAGGAGGGGGGGGGGGGGGCCGCATTCAAGACGGAGCCGGAGAATAAGGAGGTGATGGGTTTTTGGGTTTGGGTTTGGTTGTTGTTGGTTTGGGGTTTTTGGGGTTTTTTTTTTGGGGGGGGTGGGTGTTGTTTGGTTTTGGTTTTGGGGGGATGGGTTGTGGGGTGGGTGGGGTTGGTGGGTGATGGGGGGGTGGGTTTGGTGGGGGGGGGGGTGGGTTTGGGTGGGGAGGGTGGTGGGGTGGGGTTGTGGAGTGGGGAGGGGAGGGTTTTGGGGGGTGGGTGGGAGGGGTGGGTGGGGGTTTGTGTGGTGGTGGAGGTGTGGTGGGGAGGGTGGGGGGGAGGGGGTGGGGACAGTATTATTTCAGTTTATTTTTTTATTTTATTTTATACAACTTTAAGTCACGAGATTTCTCTGCGTGAAATTAGGGCTGCTCTCCCCGGGATGAGAGCGTTGTCGCCACAAGAGCAGGCTCCCCCCCCCTTTTTTAAAATTTTCTTTTGGGTCTGCAACTGTATTTGTTTCCCTATCAGAGTGGCTTTTTTCTAAGAAATTTTGCAGGGACAACTCTTCTTGTTGCCGTGGGTTCTTTTACGTGCGCTGAAAATGTTGTGTAACACCATGGGACCTCGGTTTATCGTTCATCCGATAGACTAGCGCCGACCACCACTCATGGTCTAATGGTATGGGGTAAAATTTTTCGGGCTCCAAACGGGGATTTATTTCGAACCACGCACACACCGACCCGGACTTTTCGCACATTCTAGAAGGCGCGTTACCTCTAGACCACAATCACTATGAAGTGGAGGAAAGATGTTCGCCTGGCCAACAGTTAACCGTGAGGTTCTATCGCCGGGGTTCCATTCCCAGCCTCGCCCTTTCTTCCCAGTTTACACACACACACCAAATCGACTGAATGTCAAAGTCATTCTGGATGAGACTAGAAACCGAGGCCCCGTGTTCGAACGCAGCCAGAAATCTTGCGCACACGTTAATCCTGTTCGCGTTTCGTAGTGTAGGCCATTGTGTGCGGTGGAAAACAGATGACAGAACTGACCAAAAAAACACGCATACACACGGGGACAGAATGTAAAAAAAGCACTATGAGTGCTTATTCCTTTATCCACGATTTAACCAGAAAGAATTTTTTTTTTAAATAAAAGAAGAGGGGGTTGGGGGAGTTGGTGTGTGGGGTTGGGGGTGTATCGTTGGGTTGTGTGTTGGGTGGTGGGGGTGGTTTGGGTTGGGGTAGGGTGTGGGGTGGTGTGGGGTGGGGGGAGAGGAAAAGAGGAGGGTGGGTGGTGGTTTTGTGTGGGGGGGTGGGTGGTGGACTGGCCGGGGTAGGGTGGGATGGGGGTGATTAGGGTGTGTGTAAGTGGGGTGGGGGGTGGGAGTTAGAGGGTGGTACGGTGATAGAGGGTGGGATGTTGTTGCTGGGGGGTGGGTTGGTGGTGGGGTGGTGGTGGGGGAAGTTGTTGTGGTTTGAGTGGGGGGTGGGGGGAGAGGAGGGGGGTTGTGGTGACTGGGGTGGGAAAGGTAGTTGTGTGGTGGTGGTTGTGGTGTTGTGGGATTGTAATTGGGGTTGGGTAGGGAGGTGGGTAAATGTGTGTGTGTGTGGTGGAGAGAGGGGTAGGTGTAGGGTTGTAGTCAAGTCCAAATCTAAGTCGAAGTCATGTTTTTTGATTTCCAGATTGTACCATTGAATAAGCAATTACATTTTACTTTTTTTCTTTGTCTTTTTTTCATCAAGTCTATCTAGGGAAATACCTCCCAACAACTTTTTCAATTTATATTTAACTTCAAATTATTACGACAGCCCATAACAATAAGTAGGACCGTAATCAGAAAGAAGAAAAAAGTTTGGAAAAAAGAATACACTGCTTGGGTGGGTGAGGGGAAGTGAGAGGGGTTTCTGTTTGGGGGATGTTGGATAGTGTGGGAGGTGAGGTAGTAGTAGCGTGGTCGGGAGGTGGGGGGGAAGGATGTTATTGCGGGGGAGGAGTGTGTGTGGTATGGGGCTGGTGCTGGTTGTTGAAGAATGGCTGGTAGGGTTGGGGGTTTTTGTAGTAGGTTGTGAAATGGGGGTTTGGGAGGATGGGGTGGGGCGGGGGAGTAAGAGGGTGTGTAAGTGCGTATGTGGGTGCCTGTGAGTGTATGTGAGTGTTGCGTGGTGTGTGTGCCGTGCGTGTGTGTGTGTGTGTAAGGTTCCGAGAGGGACAGAAAATCAGACAGACAGACACAGAGAAGGGGATAAAACGAAAGAAAAAAAAACAAACCCAAACCACAACCCCCCCCCCCCCCACCACCACCCCCCAAAAAAAGAGAAAAGCAACAAAAACACAATACTAGCGAGTATTAAACTATAGCAGGAGAGTTAGACAGTTTCTTTTCTCTCCGCACCTCACAACATCTCATCACATTTCGTTTTCATTTTTGTTGTGTGTATGTGTGTGTGTGTGTGTGTGGATTGTGTGTGAGTGTGTGTGTGTGTGTGTGTGTGTGTGTGTGTGGGTGAGTGTGTAGTTGCGCGCGAGCGTGCGTGTGTGTGTATGTGTATGTGTGTGTTTGTGGGCATGTGATTAATTGTATGTGTGTGTGTGTGGTGTGCGTGTGGATGTGGGTGTTTTTGACGTGTTGTGGTGTAGTGTGTGTGTGTGTGTTGTGTGTGTGTGTTCTTCTTGTGTGTGTGTGTGTGGTGTGTGTGGTATGTATGTATGTGTTTGTGTTGTGTTTGTGTGTGTGTGGGCGTGCGTTGTGTGTGTGTGTATGTGTGTGTTGGCGTGTGTGTATTGTGGGCAGTGTGTATGTGTGGTGTGTGTGCGTGCGTGCATGTATGTGTGCATTTTGTGCGTGTGCTGCAGCGCGCCGTATGTGTGTGATGAGTGTGTGTGTGTGCATGTGTGTTGCGTGTGTGGTGTGCGTGCGTGCGCGTGGGTATGTGTGTGTGACTGTGTGTGTGATTGTGTGTGTGTGTACATATGTATGTGTTTGTGTGTTTGTGCGTGTCTGTGTTTTGTTATTCCCAGGTTCTCTACGACATAGGGGCTGTGGACAGTCTCAAGTGGCTGGCTAGCGCGCCAAAGTCCACCGCCACGCGTCTTGCGGCGCAAGCCCTGAGCATCCTGGGAGAAGACGTCCCTGACAAGTTGTCCCAGCAGGTGCCTCTCTGGAACACGGACAACGTGGCCCAGTGGGTCGCCCGGAGGAGTGATAGTGCATTGGGTTGTGAGTGTGTGTGTGTGATTAGTGTGTGAGGTGTGAGGTGTGTGTATTTAGACAATGTTATTTTGTGTATTTTTGATTTTTTATTGTTAATGACGCCCAGGTGAGTGTTTGCGTTTGTGTGTGTGTGTGAGTGTGTGCTGTGAGTGTGGGGTGTGTGTGAGGTGAGATTGTGTGTGAGTGTGTGTGTGTGTGTGTGTGTGTGTGTGTTGGGCGGGGGGTGGGTTTTGGGGGTGTGAGGTGTTGTGTGTGTGTGTGTGTGCTGTTTTCTGTGTTGTTGGGGGTGGATGTTTTGTGTTTGTGTGTTTGATTCTTAGCAGTGATACACCTGAACATCTGCCTTCTCTCTTGACAAATATGGACTACTGCCTTCAAGATATCCAAAACTGGAGGATACAGAATAAGTTACAGCTAAATCCAGACAAAACCGAAGCCATGCTTGTTGAAGGACCAAACACAAACTCTCTCCCACCGCAACAGCTTCAAAAGAATTCGGCAATACGTCGATTCCTCTATCCACTGCTATACAGTATCTTGGGGTTGTTATCAACAACACACTCTCCATGCAAAATTTCAACACCCACACCTGCCAATCAAGCTACTATCAATTACGGCGTATTAGTGAAATTCGAAAGTACCTTGTCCACTGATGCAACATCTAAACTAGTCGCGTCTCTCATTCTTTCACGTCTGGACTATTGCAATTCCCTCCTGGCTGGTCTGCCAGCATCATCTATCCACTCCCTTCAATGTACACAAAACTCTGCTGCTCGACTTGTCCGCAGAAAGAGAAAATCTGAGCACATAACTCCTCTCTTGCAATCTCTCCACTGGCTGCCTGTGCCACAGAGTGTTAACTATAAGATCAATACCCTCTGTTACAAATGTCTCCACAAAACAGCTCACTCCTACCTCTGTGAATGTCTTCACCTCTACACTCCTTCTCGTTCCCTCCGTTCTTCTGCAGATACCTTGTGTTTACAAATACCGAGATTCAACCAGTCCACTGTTGGCCGTCGCTCTTTCTGTTTCTGGTCCAGTGATCTGGAATGACCTCCCTCTCTCCCTTCGCCAAAAGCCTACTTATGACACTTTTAAATTCAGCCTCAAGACATATGTATTCCAAATCTGATTTTCCCCCTCTTATTTCATCTTAAATCTATCCCTGTCTAAAACAGCAAAAATCTCATCACCCTGCCAAAGTGTATAACCTTTGTGTGTGTGTGTGTGTGTGTGTGTGTGTGTGTGTGTGTGTGTGTGTGTGCGTGTGTGTGTGTGTGTGTGCGCGCGCGCGCGCGCGTGTATGTACATTTGAATTTAACTCTGTTAATTGTTATTGGCTGTATGTATGGGTGTGTTCAATGCAAGCGCTTTGATTTCTTTTTGCAAGATATAGCGCTGTATAAATTCCATTTATTGTTGTTGTTGTTGTTGTTATTATTATTATTATTATTATTATTATTATTATTATTATTATAGTATTATTATTATTATTATTATTATTATTTGTGTGTTGTTGCTGCTTCGATTTTACCTCTGTTCACTCAAAGTGATATTGGTTGTCCAGATGAGGGAATGAATGTGTATGTGCCTCTGTGTGCCTCTATGTGTTGTGTATATGTTCCCTTTGTTCAGCCGCAGATATTTTGTGCTTTCGAACACCCAGATTCAAACAAACCACTGTTGGCCGTCGCTCCTTCTCTGTTTCTGGTCCATCCACCTGGAATGACCTCCCTCTTTCACTTCGCCAAAAGCCTTCACTTGATACCTTCAAATCCAGCCTCAAAACACACTTATTTCCTACCTGAGACTTTCCCCACATATCTGTCCCTAATTTTCAACAGCATCTTTCACCTTCTAAGTGTTGTTCCGTGTGTGTGTGTGTGTGTGTGTGTGTGTGTGTGTGTGTGTGTGTGTGTGTGTGTGTGTGTGTGTGTGTGTGTGTGTGTGTGCGTGCGTGTATGCGTGTGTGTGCGTGCGTGCATACGTGCGCGCGCATGGATTTGAAATCTGTTGTTCATTATGTTTAAGGAGAGTTGCATGCGTGTAAATGATTTGAGTGCAAGCGCTTCGGTTTTTTTTTTTTTTACAAGATTCAGCGCTATATAAATTCCATATATTATTATTATTATGTGTGTGTGTATATGTGTTGTGTTGTATGTGTGTTTTGTGTAGTATGTGTGTGTGTGTGTGTATATGTGTTGTGTTGTGTTGTGTTGTGTTTTGTGTGTGTTTGTGTGTGTGTGTGTTGTGCGAGTGTTTTTCTGTGTGTGTATTGTGTTGTGTTGTGCTTTGTAAGTTTGTGTGTGTTTGCTTGTGTTGTGTGTGTGTGTGTGTGTGTGTGTGTATGTGTTGTGTGTTGTATGCGTGTGAGTCTGTATGTGAGTGTGTGTGCTGCTTCAGCTTCAAGCGTTCCAACCTTGTGGGGATGGATGTCAGAAGGCCGGTCTGTGCAGTATAAGTAGCGTCTGAAAATTCTGTGCCAGGAATTCCCTCTTTTCTATCCCTTCCTCTCTTTGTTTCTGCCTTGTCCCTTTTTCTTCCGTGTCACCACCTCCTCCTTGTCTAATTTTTTGTCTGCCTTCTTGATCCATTCTCCTGCCCGTTTGGTTTTTTTTTTTTAAATCCAGAAAGACTTGAAAGAAGATAACGATTCTTTCCCACAGGGCCGAAGTCGGACGTGCAGGGCCTGACTTGTCGGGCGCTTAACGGCAGCGCAACGCATTTTCGCTCATATGACAGACAAGAATTAGTTGCTGTGTGGGCGTTCCATGAAGAAGAAGTTTCGTGCTTTGAAAAATAACAATCCTCTTTCCCCTCCCCCTTCCCCTCCCCCCTCCCCCTCCCCCCTTCCCCCTCCCACCCACCAATGTGGGGATGCCGGGGGTTTGTTTTGAGATAAAATGGTAGTTCCCCCACCCCCATCACCCCCCACCGCCCAACTTCTGGAAATTCTGTACTAGAAATGTCCCCTTTTCTATCACTCTCTCAGATTTTCCTTTACTCTCTCTCTCTGTCTGTCTCTTTCTGTCTGTCTCTGTCTCTGTCTCTGTCTCTCTGTCTCTCTCTCTCTCCCCCTCACAAACACTCACACACATACACACACACACACCTCAACACACAGACACACTCACACTTACACAGCTCAAAACACACACACACACACTCAACACACACAAACACACACATACACGCACACACGTCTAATATCACGAAGTGTGAACAGACTTTAAATTGAACAACAACAACAACAACACACACACACAACAACACACACAGCACAAGTCAAACAACAGTTTGCAAGAAGAAAAAACTTACTTGCAACATTTTTTGATGTCAGAAAAGCCTACGATCAAGTCTGGCATGCTAAATTACTGCATAAATTGAAGACTACTGGATTATCTGGGCATGTTTATTATTATATCAAAAGCTTTTTATGTAACAGAAGTATACAAGTGAGAGTAGGGAATACATATTCACACTCTAGGTCACTCATATGGGTTTACCACAGGGTTCTGTTATAGCCCCTTTTCTGTTTAATATACTGTTATACGATCTACCCACAAAAATGTCTAAATATATCATCCTAGTACAATATGCTGATGATATATGTATGTGGATGAATGTCACTATGAAGCGCAGTACAACAAAGAGGATGATTCATTATACCAGAAAAATCTATCAAAAAGAGTTAGATAATTTATATAAATATATTTTTGAAAATGGTCTGACATTTTCAACAGAAAAAACGCACATTATGCTTTTTACAATGGCAGTGATCCAGATACACTACCACAGTTTAGGATTGGAGGGGAGCTAATTCAGTACACAAATACTGTCAAATTTTTAGGCATATTACTTACATCAAAATTGACTTGGAATGCTCATATTGGATACATTTTAACAAAAGCTAGAAAATGTATTAATTTTCTTAAATGGTTACCAGACAGTCTTGGGGACAAGATATAGTCACTCTGAAATACTTAGCTACGTCACTTATACGGTCCAAGCTGTCTTATGGACAAGAAGTCTTTTTTAGTGCTCCCAATTATTTACTGAAAAAACTCCAAAGTGTAGACTGTAAAGCATATAAACTTGCACTTGGTGTACCATTCCACACCTCCACCATAGGAACTTATAACGAAATTGGGGAACTTCCCCTAGCTGAATACCGACAACTTTCATGTGCCAAATATGTTTTACGCAGCACAACAAATGAAAACTTTGTTTCTAGTGAAATAACAGTCGAAGCAAAAACAAATTATCCTAAAAGGGCTAGACATATTTCGTGTTTAACGCCTATTGGTACTTATGTATCAGACCTTTTTCAAAAGTCTGAACTTGATCATTATGAATTAGAAATGCAGAAAGAAGCTTTGCCATGCCCTTCGTGGGAAATAAATAAAGCATATTTTGATATAGAATGTACTAATGAAAAAAGAACGAAAACCAAAATATCATGGTTGCAGATATCCAATCACATATTGAAAATAAGTATACTGACAACTTAAAAGTATATACAGATGGGTCAGTCTTAGAAAATAATGAAGCTGGTTCAGCATTCGTCTAAAAACAGAGAAATCATACTATCTTGGTAAACATCATTCAATATTTACAGCTGAACTTATTGCAATTCTTATGGCTCTTAACTATATTCTTGATTTTGCATTCCCATCATTCCTATCTTACTTTGTGTAGATTCTAAGTCGGTACTGTATGCTATCAAATCCCCAAATTCCAGGAAAGTATCCAGAATCATTTTTGAAATTAAATATGTCATACACCTTTTAAGTTTAAGAAGTATTCTGTCTCCTTTTGTTGGGTACCTTCGCACGTTGGAGTTTTTTCAAATGAGTGGGCTGACAGAGCTGCAAAAAGGGGGGCAAGACATCATTTTGAATCAATAGAACTGCAAGTCCCATTATCTCTACAGGAGGGATACAGTTTATTAGAACAGACGTCGTGGAGTAAGTGGAGAGAATCAGATCAATTCAAGGAACGATCTTTAAAGAACTGCCTGACTAATGGCCTTATTTCATGTTACATGACTCCTTCTCAAACACATTTAAGTATCGCAACCACAAGAAGAGTTAATGCACTATATTTTAGATTAAAATTAAACGCATTTATAACAAAAATTTTTTAAAATGTGAGGTGCCTCTGTGGGGAACATATTTCCAACACTCACATCATATTTGAGTGTTCAATTGTAAAACCTTTTTTACCCACATTTTGTGAGCAGTCTGTGGAAACTGTTTTTAAAAATCCAAAATTAGCCTTTGCCATTGTTAAATGTCTATTGCACAGCCCATTAGAGTATTTGTTGTAGTTATTTTATAGTTGTTTCATGTTAACAATTTGTTGAATTTAAATGTTTACTCATGTTTAAGATTCCCCCACCCCTTTAATTGCATGAAAATACCAACACACATGTTACCTAATCAGTCTTTTCTCTGTACATTCCCCTCTCTGTTTTAACTTCCACTACATTTTCCACATCCTTTGTCTAATATCACTAAGAGTGAACAGACGTTAAATTGAAGACAACAACAACAACAACACACAACACACACACACACACACACACGTCTAATATCACCCAAATGTGAACAGACTTTAAATTGAACAACAAAACACACACACACACACACACACAACACACACACACACACACACACACACACACACACACACACACACACACACACACACAAACACATACACACACACACACAACACCACACATCACTCACTCACACACACACATGTCTAATATCACCAAGTGTGAACAGACTTTAAATTGAACAACAACAACACACACACACTCACACACACACACACACTCACACACACACACACACACACACACACACAACACACAACACACACACACACCACACACACACACACACACGTCTAATATCACCAAGTGTGAACAGACTTTAAATTGAACAACAACAATGACGACGACGACGACGACACACACACACACACACAACACACCACACACACACACACACACACACACACACACAACACACACACACACACACACACACACACACACACACACACACACACACACACACACACACTATCTACTATCTATCTATCTATCTATCTATCTATCTGTCCCGTAGTCTGCCGACCGTGGGGGCACCCTCAAAGACTCAACAACCAGTTCCCTCCATTCCTCTCTCTGTTCTGCCTTTCTCAGGGTTTTGTTGAGTTCTAGGCCTGTCCATTCGCTGATGTTATCCTCCCAGCTCTTTCCTTGGTCTGCCTCTTCTTCTTCCTCCTTTGGACAGTGCCTTGCAAAACTGTCTTTGCAAGTCCTTTGGATCTTGTGACATGCCCATACCATTTAAGTTTACGCTTTTTCACGATCGTTAGAAGGTTCTCATAGGGTCCAATGGTTTGCTGGATTCTGTTATGCACGCTTTCGTTGCTTATGTGGTCTTTGTAGGAGATGCCAAGGAGTCTCCGAAAGCATCTCATCTCCACTGCCTGTACTCTTCTCTCCAAATCTGCAGTCAGGGTCCATGATTCACAGGCATACAGAAATATGGATATGACAAGGGAGCGCATTAGTCTGATCTTGGAGATAAGTGAGATATTTTTTATCTCTCCAGATGGTGTTTAGTTTTGACAAAGCTGTTATTGTCTGTGCAGTCCTGCATACTACTTCTGGCTTGGATCCCTGGTCTGATACAATGGCTCCCAGGTACTTGAAGCTTTGAACTGTTTCCAGCTTCTGGTCATTAACCATGATATCAGTGCTAATGCCGTTGGTGTTATTAGTCATCAGTTTGGTCTTCTCTGCACTGATTTCCATGCCGTATGTTTTGGAGGCCTTATTCAAGTGTTCTGTTAGGCTGGCAAGCTCTTTTTCTGATCCTGCTATTCCATCAATGTCATCTGCGAAGCGGAGGTTTGTGATCGTTCTGCCACCAATGCTGACTGATCCTTCATGATGTTCCAGTGCATCAGCCATGATTCTCTCAAGGAAGATGTTGAAAAGAGTGGGTGAGAGTAGACAGCCCTGCCTTACTCCAACTGTTGTTCGAAACCATTCTCCAATGTTGTTGTTGTAGTACACTGCACTGGTGGCCTCGCTGTACAGCTGTTTGATGACTCTGATCAGGTTTGCATTGATGCTGTACAAATTCATGGTTGCCCACAAAGCTGCATGCCACACCCTGTCAAATGCCTTCTTAAAATCGATAAATACGTGGTAAAGGTCTTGATGTTGAAGGTACCGCTCACATAGTATTCTGAGGTTGAATATCTGTTCTGTTGTGCTGCGCCCTGCTCTGAAACCTGCTTGTTCCTCAGCAATGATGGTCTCTGCTTGTGGCTTCAGTCTATTCAATATTATCTGCAGCATGACCTTGCTTGGGTGGCATAGGAGGCTGATTGTGCGGTAATTATGGCATTGTTGTAGATTTCCTTTCTTGGCCATTTTCCTGTCTGCCAGATCTTGTTGCAGATTCACACACACACACACACAATTTTAAATTTCAAACATTTAATATTTATCATGTTCGTATTGGGGTGGGTGGGGTGGACTGTCCTTTTCTTCAGGTGGGTTTCGAGGACTTCGCGGGTGGGTTCAGCACATGTCGGGTGGATGGAGACCTGCTGCTGAGGCTGACAGAGACAGAGCTGAAGGACAGCATCCCTATGACCTGTGCCATCGCTCGGAAAAGGTATGTGTGGGTGGGGTGGGGTGGGGGGGGAGTGGGAGGGGGGTTTGTAAGGGGTGGGGGGAGGGAGGGTTTGTGTACGTTTGTGTGAGAGAGGGAGGGGGGAAAATTGTGTGCGTGTGCGTGAGAGAGAGAGAGAGTGTGTGTGTGTGTGTGTGTGAGAGAGAGAGAGAGAGAGAAGAAGAGAGAGAGAGAGAGAGAGAGAAGAGAGAGAGAGAGAGAGGAGAGAGAAAAGAGAGAGAGAAAGAATGTGTGTGATTCAGATTTTTGATTCAGATTCAAATTCGAATATTTTATTGCCATTTTAAGTCATGTAGACTTATTTGAACAACAAAACATCAACTATAATTATTATCTAATTTGGCTAAAAGTGATGTACACTAAAAACATGTTGTATTCTACTTCTCTTTTTCTCTTTTTTCAAAACACTCATACACATATCTGATGATATCTGCTTGATATATATCAACTGTGATTATGTCACTTAATTCATGTACACAGTGTTTGCGTTCTTTGTCTTTCGTTTTGATTTTTAATAACAAATTATTTCTGAGTTCATCATAAACAAAATGCATTCATCAAGTAATGAAATTCATCTTCAATTTTGTTACAGGGTCTACATTTTCTGTCCTCTCTGGATATTTTGGTGTCCCCCCTTTCTCTATCATTAAATTGTGACAGCTTGTGTGAAATTTACAATATGTCTTCTTTAAAAGTTTTGTTTTCATAGTTTACTAAGTATGGTTCCAATCTGTATTCTTTGGTAGCAAAATCATAAAATTTTTGTTTTGCAAACTCTTTCTTTTGGTAGATCCAAAATGTTTTTATACATGTCCTCAAGTTTTCTTCTAACAGCATAACTCAACCGATGAACATTAAGAGTGCTTTGGTTCTTCCAGACATGTTTGAATCCAATTGTGTGCAGAATATTTTTCACTGTGTTTATCGATTTATCGTATATATTCTTCTGATACAAATAATCGTATACTATTCTAATATAAGAGTCTGGTTTTGATTCTGTCAAATGAATCCAAAAGGATATTATCTGGCATATGATTTTAAGGGTCAGTGGAAATCTCCCTAATTCACCCAAAGTGGGTAGTACTAATGCTTTTTTTATGAACTCCTATCATTTGTTTACAAAATTTTACATAAAAATTCTCATACAAAAACTGATTGGATAAGCATGCCTTGAACAGTTTATCAATATGAAATTCTGTCTCCCCATTAAAACAAAAAGGAAACCAAACTTCTGCTCCATAGGTTAAAAAACAGGGGTTATCAGTGAGTCGAATAAACGCATTATTATAGTAGTCTTTAAATTTTGTCCATGAATTGCTCTGTTAAAGGCATATATTGCTTTGTTGCTTTGTTTTACTAAATGTTCTTGTGTTGCTTGAAATTTCCCGTTCTGATGAAAAACGACACCTAGATATTTATAAGTTTCTACTGTTTCAATTACATGCTCTCCACATTTAAAATGAATTGGAATTTGTGTGCGTGTGTGTGTGTGTTGTGAGAGAGAGAGAGAGAGAGAGAGAGAGGAGAGAGAGAGAGAGAGAGAGAGAGAAAGAGAAAGAATGTGTGTGTGTGAGAGAGAGAGAGAGAGAGAGAGAGAGAGAGGAGAGAGAGAGAGAGAGAAGAGAGAGAGAGAGAGAGAGGAGAGAGAGAGAATGTGTGTGTGTGTATGAGAGAGAAAGAGAAAGAATGTGTGTGCATGTGTGTGTGAGAGAGAGAGAGAGAGAAAGAATGTGTGTGTGCGTGTGTGGGTATGAGAGAGAAAGAAAGAATGTGTGTGTGTGTGTGTGTGTGTGTGTCGTGTCGTGTGTGTGCATGCATGCGTGCGTGCGTGCGTACGTACGTGTGTTTGTGTGTGTGTGTGTGCGTGTGCATGCATGCATTCGTGCGTACGTGCGTGTGTGTGTGTGTGCGCGCGCGCGCGCGTGCGCGAGCGAGCAATCGTGCGCACGAAGGCGAGGACACGTAACAAACCAGACTGTTCTGATCAGATCAGCTAAAAACCACCACCAAAAAAAAAAAAAAGAAAGCTTGACAGGTAACGCGCCTGTCTAGAAAGCGAAAAGTCCGGGTCTGAAGTGTGCGGCGGTTCGTACCCCGTTTGGACCGGAAATTTTTCCCCCATCCATTAGACCATGAGTGGTGGTCTGGGCGCTAGTCTTTCGGATGAGACGATAAACCGAGGTCCCGTGTGTTACACGTAATTATTTAGCGCACGTAAAAAAACCCACGGCAACAAGAGAGTTGTCCCTGGCAAAATTCTTAGAAAAAAGCCACTCTGATAGGGAAACAAATACAGCTGCAGAAAAAAAAAAAAAAAAAAAAAAAGGGTGAAAGGGTGGCGCAGCGCTAAGTAGCGACGCGTTCTCCCGCTCTCCCCGGGGAGAGCAGCCCGAATTTTCACGGAGAGAAATCTGCCGTGACTTAAAGTAAAATCTGAGCGCTTTGATTTGTTGCTTTACAAGATTCAGCGCTATATAAATTCCATACATTATTATTATTATTATTAATCCTCCTTAAGGGGTACTAGGGGATCATTGTGTCTGACCTACTGAACTACTTTCGTCTCCTCTAGCCGCTGCCAACTAACTTATCGGCCTGCCTATCTGTCTACCTACCTACCTACCTAACTACCTACCTACCTACCTCACTACCTACTTACCTACCCACCTACCTACCTACAATCCTCCTATTTATTTATTTTAATTTTATTTTATTCTTTTATATATCGAGGATAATGGAATAAGCACTTATGTGCTTTTTTTACATCCAGTCCCCGTGTGTATGCGGATTTGTGAATTCTGTTATCTGTTCCCACCGGAACACAATGGCCTACTCTTACGAAAAGCGGAACAGGATTTAACGTGTGAGTAAGATGTTCTGCGTGCGTTCGCACACGGGACCTCGGTTTATTGTCTAATCCGAAGGACTTTGGGGGAGAGCGGAGTCTGCACTGGTGTTAACTCGAGGAGAAGACATCCCTTCAACGGGAATCGAACCCGGGTCGTCAGATTGCGAGCGCAATGTTCTGACCACTAGGCTATCCCGCCCCCCGCCTAGCGTCTGTGTGTGTGTGTGTGTGTGTATAAATATATAATTATATATATGTGTGTGTATCTTGATTAAACCAAAAGGTAATGACTGGCGCTACTCTTGAAGCGACGTGCTCTCACCCAGAGAGAGCAGCCCGAAAATTTTCGCTGAGAAATCTGCGGTGACTCAAAGTGATATACACTACAATACAATACAATACACTACAATACAATACAATACAATACAATACAATACAATCAGGATCACGAATAAAGAACTATGGAGAATGTGCAAAGTTGATGATCTGAAGTCTCTAGCTAGTACCAATAGACTGCGCTGGTTTGGGCACATTCAACGGAAAGCAGACCACCACATCATAAAAAGAGCAATGAACTTCGTAGTGGATGGAAAGAGACCAAAGGGAAGACCTAGCAAAACCTGGGCTGCCTGTATTGCAGATGATCTTAGAGAAAGGGGCATAAATGGGGAGGAAGCTCAAAACAGAGAGAGTGGGAAGGTTCACAATGTGAAACCCCCCCGGGGGAGAAACATGAAAAAAAAGGGGAAAAAGGAAAGAAGAAAATACAATACAATACATACATACAACATATAATACAACAAACCCCCCACAAAAAAAATTAAAAATAAAAATATTATAATAGAAAAGGAGAGAAAGAGAGGAGAAAAAGGAGAGAATGACAAATTCTTTATTTCGAGGAAATGAATAAGCACTCATATCTTTTTTTTTTTTTTTTTTACATCTAGTCCCCCCCGTGGGGATACTTTTAATCATAACCAAACTCATACTCTCACACAGTAGAAAAAAAAGGTAAAAAAAGGAAGAATAAATGATCTTTATTTTTCATGGGTAAAGAATAAGCATGGGATACTTTTTTTCACCGGCCCCTTCCCTATTAGAGAAGAGCAAAGGAGAGACATAAGAGAGGAGTGGAGGAGAGAGAGAGATTACACCACGCGCACGCACCACACACACCAACACACACAACACACAAAAAGGAACAAGCCATATGCTACTTTACACCTTTATCCCACTACGGCACATCTCTTTCCCTAAAAAATTCACTTACCCCACCCCTACTATTTTAGCTACCGGGCTTACATCTCTGTCCAAATACACCTTCCCTTTCAAAAATCACTACTTCCACAACATCTATCTCTACTTCATAAAAATTCCTATCGATCTTTTGTGTGCCAGGTTTTTTGCGGGGAAAGAAGGAACTCAAAATGGTGGGGGACTACTCTCATGTCCCCCGCAACGTTTTCCGATTGGCTGGCTGAGGTGGGGTCAAGTTCCGCAAACCTACCCCCTGCTGAAGGCTGGCGTGGACAGACGCACGCTGCCCTCGCTCAACGACCATCTGCTGCTGCACGAGTGTGGCATCCACAGCGGCATCCACCGCATGAAGGTTATGAGGAAAATCGAAGGTAAATGGTATAGGTTTGGTTTCTTTTAGTGGTTTATTTATTTATTTATTTATTTATTCTTTTTATATCGAGGATAATGGAATAAACACTCATGTGCTTTTTTTTATTTTTACATCCAGTCCCCGTATGTATGCGGTTTTGTCAATTCTGTCATCTGTTCCCACCGGCACACAATGGCCTACTGTTTACGAAAAGCGGAACAGGATTTAACGAGTGCGCAAGATGTTCTGCGTGCGTTCGCAACACGGGGGGGCCTCGGTTTACAGTCTCATCTGAAGGACTTTTGGGAAGATGGGAAGAGTGGAGTGTGCACTGATGTTAACTCCAGGGGAAAATATTCCCTTGAACAGGAGTGGAACCCGGGTGGTCAGATTGCGAGCGCATTGTTCTGACCACCAGGTTATCATGGTTTTGAAAAAAGTGTGTGTGTGTGTGTGTGTGTGTGTGTGGTAAAGGGTGTCCCATAACTTGTAAGGTCGTAGGGGAGCGAGGCGTCAGAGACCTCACTTCTCTAGGGGGCCAGTATATTGAGGGCATGCGGCGCCCATCTCCTCTCCCTCGCTGCTTTACCTTCCCTGACCCTAAAGAGGCCAGGTACCCATTTACAGCTGGGTGAACTGGGGGAACTGTACTGAAGCCAAGGCGCGCAAACGGTCACCCATCCAAGTGGTAACCACGCTCGACGCTGCTTGACCTTAGCTGGGGGAAAGCGAGTGCTCTGACCACTGAACTATCCCGTCCCCTGTGTGTGTGCAACTTAGAAATACACTATACTAGTTTCTTGGGGGGGGGGGGGTTCTCTCTCGTTTTATTTCATTGACATTTGCATTAATGTTCCCTTCGTGTTTATTTTGTTAATAAGCCAAAACTAGGTGACTGTCATCTAAATCAAAGATAATATCGCCCCCCCCCCCCCCCCCCTCCTCTCTCTCTCTCTCTCTCTTTATATGAAAAAGCCTCTTATTAAGATGAGTTGCTTTACTCGTAAAGGAAGGGACAGAACTCAAACGAACCCCCCCTCCCCGCCAAGGATTTGAATTGTTTCCCTTTGTGTATGTTTGATAGTTGCCCTTATGGGATCACTGACTGTGTAGGGATGGTGGGGGGGGGGGCTTCATGTTATGGCAGTTTCTATGCCGGCAATGAATTGAAAGCAAAGGGTATAAAGTTGTGGGTGTTTGCAAAGATTCAATTGGCCCTCAACACACTGCCTGAAAAATTCAATGCAGTGCCCTCACTGCAACATAATGAGTTCATATGGACTACACCTCTCTCTCTCTCTGTCTGTCTCTTTCTGTGTCTCTGTCTCTCTCTCTATCTCTCTCTCACTCTCTCTCTCAATATACCAATTGTATTATTATGTCAGAACAAAATTTATAACTATCAAGATGAAGGTAGTTTACTAGGCAGATGTTTTAGGAGGTTGTTTTTTTTAAAATTTAATTTAATTCTTTTATATCGAGGACAATGGAATAAGCACTTATGTTCTTTTTTTAACATCTAGTCCCCGTGTGTATGCGGTTTTGTGAATTCTGTCATCTGTTCCCACTGGCACACAATGGCCTACTCTTACGAACAGTGGAACAGGATTTAACGTGTGCGCAAGATGTTCTGCGTGCGTTCTGACACAGGACCTCGGTTTATAGTCTCCTCCAAAGGACTTTTGGGGAGAGTGGAGTCTGCACTGATGTTAACTCCAGGGGAAAATAGGTTGATATATGTTGTGACATGAGATTTGAAAGGATGGTCGAATCCGAACAAGTTTGTGTGTGTGTGTTTGATTTGAAAATGGATTAACGCCAATACTGATTAGTTGTTTTTTTTGACATTTTACGAATGGAGGTATCTTTTCTATTCATAAAACGTAGTTGTATTGACCACGTATTAATTTTCACCTTTTATGTGCAATTTTTGAAAATAGATATTTGGGTTACCTCCCTTGTCAAAAGTTCAAGTTGAGCAATGACAATAAATTGTTATAGCTTCTCTCTCGATATATATATATATATATATATATATATATATATATAAGAGAGAGAGAGAGAGAGAGAGAGAGAGAGAGAGAGAGAGAGAGAGAGAGAGACAGATAGACAGACAGATAGATAGATAGATAGATAGATAGATAGATAGATAGATAGATAGATAGACAGATAGATAGATAGATAGATAGATAGATAGATAGATAGATAGATAGATAGATAGATAAGTCGAAAATTACAAGGAGAAACTAAAATTTAATATGCAGATTCAATCAGTTAGTGAGCCAGTATTTTAAGTATTCATCTTCTTGCATCCAGATCTAAGGTCCAGGAGGTCAAGGTCGGGCAGCACCATATTAGAAAATATACGGGGTGACGTCACAGACGGAAGGGGCAAGCAATCCATCGATGTCTTCCTGAGTTATCGCCGCTCCAATGGCTCCCAGTTGGCCAGGTAAGTGAGGAGTCATTGGACGCTGTGTGCTTGGATTCAACAAGATCTATATCGGGGGTTTACCTATTTGACTAAAAGATGAAGGCACAGATGAACATCCCAATGAAGAAACAAAAGGAATAGCAACATAAGGAAAGTAAGTTGTAACTTGATGTTGTTCCCAGATCCTCAGCTGCAGAAGGGTTGTTTGTGTTTGTTGTTGTTCTTGTTGTTGTGGTGGTGGTGGTGGGTTTTCTGTGGGTGGGGGGTACATACGTTATGGCTCCTTTCCTTGATACACTTTGTTGAAATCAAATAAACATCAACAGTCAATCATGAAAATTAATACTAACTTTAAAGAAACATTATGATAAGGAGAAGAACAAGAAGAAGAACAATGTATCTTTTATATAAAAAAAAAAAAGCGTTGTTACAATTTCATGTTTATTTCGTCACCGCAACACTTAAAATTTTTTAAAAAGTATACCCACACATGCATGTCCCCCCAAAAAAATGACAACAACAGTCAATTACTCAGATTAACACGGAGCTTTTTCGCAGTAGCAGTGTCTGAAATTGTCTTGTACAGTTTCTCCAAGAGATTGCTTGCTATACTGAAATAACTGCTGGGTTAGCAGGACATGCGTTCCATCGGCATGGACGATGATAGAGTCAGCACCAATACCACCACACTGGTATATATTAAATTTGTTAAAGTGTTGTACTATACTTCTTCGTTCTTGTTGGTGAACTAACACTGCGACGTTATATTCATATAACTAAATGTATAATTCTTGTTGATGATAAAACTACCACCACCATGGTATGTTCATATAACTGTTCCTTTAAATGTATAATTCTTGTTGATGATAAAACTACCACCACAATAGTATGGTTATATAACTGCTCCTTTACATTTCGAAGAAACAACGTTCTCTGTTTGTTCTGTGGGGATTTAAATATTCTGTAGCTTGTTTGCCTATCCTCTGCTGTATTGATGTTTGCTTAGTATCTTGTATTCCCTCTAGGTGATGATGGGGTGCCTGTCAGTATAAAACAGCATCCCTACATTCTGACAAATCGGTGCGAGAAATTTCCTCTTTTCTATCCCTCTCTTTATTTCTGCCTTGTTCCTGTCACCACCTCCTTGTATGTTTTCTACCTTCTTGGTCCATTCTCCCGCCCCCTTTTTTTTCCAGAAAGACTTAAAACATAACAAATATTTCTTATGCCGAAATCGTACGCGCTGGGCCTGCCTTGTCAGGCACTTAACGGCAGCGTGACTGACACATTTTCGCTCATAATGACAGACAACAATAGTTGAAGAAGAAGAAGAAGCATGTTGTATGTAAGTATATTGACTAACTCGTGTTGAAACCAACGCTCTCGCTCTCTGCTTCGGATGAGTCTACAAACCGAGGCCCCGTGTTCGAACGCACGCAGAACATCTTGCGCACACGTTAAATCCTGTTCCGCTTTTAGGAAGAGTAGGCCATTGTGTGCCGATGGAAACGGATGAAAAAATTTACAAAACCGCATACACACGGGGACTGGATGTAAAAATTAAAAAAAAGCACATGAGCGCTTATTCCATTATCCTCGATATAAAAGAATACATAAATAAATAATAAATAAATAAATAAATGATAAATAAATAAATAAATGTTTTTGCTGTCAACCAGTCTTCTCAAGGTCCACCTCCAGCTGAGAGGCTTCTCTGTCTTCATCGACATCGAGCGACTGCTGGCGGGCAAGTTCGACACGCGGCTGCTGGAGAGTGTGCGTCAAGCTTCCTACCTGGTGGTGGTCCTCACAGCTAACTCCCTGGACCGTTGTATAGGCGATGACCAGAGGGAGGACTGGATCCATAAGGTATATAAAAAATAAAGGAAAGGTGTCCCCCATAACCTATGTGGTCGTAGGGGAGCGAGGCATCAGAGACCTCAGCTTCTCTAGGGTCCAGCAGCATATTGAGGGTAGTGCCCATCTCCTCTCTCCCTCGCTGCTTATACCTTCCCTGACCCTAAAAGAGGGCAGGTACCCATTTACAGCTGGGTGAACTGGGGGAACTGTACTGAAGCCAAGGCCGCGCAAGCGGTCACCCATCCAAGTGGTAACCACGCTGGATGCTGCTTTAACCTTAGCTGTGGGGAAAGAGAGTGCTCTGACCACAGACCTATCCCGTCCCCTATAGATAGATAGATAGATAGATAGATAGATAGATAGATAGATAGATAGATAGATAGACAGATAGACAGATAGATAGACATACAGATAGACAGATAGATAGATAGATAGATAGATAGATAGATAGGTAGAGAGATAGATAGATAGACAGATAGATAGATAGATAGATAGATAGACAGACAGACAGACAGACAGACAGACAGACAGACAGACAGACAGACAGATAGATAGATAGATAGATAGATAGATAGATAGATAGATAGATAGATAGATAGATAGATAGATAGATAGATAGATAGATAGATAGATACAGAAAATGTCAATACTGTCACAAAATAGATGAGGAAGTTGATTTACTGGATGAATGTGTCTGATATTTATGATGAACTCCGAAACAATTTGCTAGTAAGAATTAAGACCCCAAAGACAAAGAACGTAAAAACTGTATAGATAGATAGATAGATAGATAGATAGATAGATAGATAGATAGATAGATAGATAGATAGATAGATAGATAGATAGATAGATAGATAGATAGATAGATTAAGCGACATAATAATCACAATTGATATCTATCCAGCAGAGATCAGTAGATACGCGTAGGAATGTTTTGAAGAAGAAAAAAAGGAAAAGCTAAGTACTATGCAACATGCTGATTTTAGTGTACATCATTTTCAGTCAATAGATCGTTATAACTGGTGTGTGTGTGTGTGTTTGTGTGGAGTAAGCCTTCGTGACTTTTATGGCAATATTATATTCTGAATCTGAATCTGAATCTACCCTGGCAAAGATAGCCTAGTGGTTAGAGCGTTTGCGCTCGTGATCTGACGGCCCGGGATCGAGCCACCACAGAGGTACCCGGTTTTAGGGGATTTTACACCCGGACTTAACATCAGTACTGACTCCACTCCTCCCACCCCCTTCCCCCGCGCGCCTTCACCCCTGCAAAAATCCTTAGGATGAGATAATAAACTGAGGCCCCAATTGTAAACTGAGGCCCCAATTATAAACTGATATGAACTGAGGTCCCAATTATAAACTGAGGCCCCAATTATCAACTGAGGTCCCAATTATAAACTGAGGCCCCAATTATAAACTGAGGCCCCAATTATAAACTGTACTGAGGCCCCAATTATAAACTGAGGCCCCAATTATAAACCGAGACCCCAATTATAAACTGAGGCCCCAATTATAAACTGAGGTCCCAATAAAAAAACTGAAGACCCCAATTATAAACTGAGGTCCCAATTATAAACTGAGGCCCCAGTGTGCGAACGCACACAGAACATCTTGCGCACACGTTAAAAAAACAAAACCCGCTTTGCCTTTCGGAAGACTAGACTATTTTGTGCAGGTAGGAACCGATGACAATTAAATTTTATTATTTAAAAAAAAAAAAATTTTAAACTGCATGCACGCAGGTGTCGTTTTTAGACACAATCCCCGAAGTCGGAATGCGGCTACCTATATGGGACGAGGGGGGGGGGGGGATTAAAAACGATCACATATACAAAAATCTCACCGTTGGTGATCCTGGGAGATCTAGCCGAGGAAAAGAAAAAACAAAATTATTTGCCAACTTTTTTCAGTTCATCGCCGTAGACGTAATAATTATGATGATACATGGTTTTTTTTGTTGTTGTTGTTTTTTTTTTAAATCGAAAGGACTTGGTTTTGCCCCTTTGGTCAGAACAGAGACAGTCAGCTAAAGGTGTCAGAAACCTCTGATGGTACATCATCAGCAGGCTTTCCTGTTCACATCACCCCCCTCCCCCCTAAATCACTTCAAAAGCCAGATCAGAAAAGACAACAGCATCAGCAGCAACAACAATAACAACAAAGAGATGTGGAGAAGATTGGTTATGTATTGCAAACAGTATGTCTTCATTTTTTTTTTTCCATAAGGGCTCCTGTTTCGAAATGTCTATTTCCATATGTCCTCATATTTCCGTATGTTGTTGTACTTCCATAATTATGTCCCATTTGCATATGTCCTGTTTGCATATGTCCTTCTATTTCCATATATGTCCTGTTTCTTATGTTCTCCCATTCCCATAATTTTGTTCTTCTACTCCGTATGTCCTATTTCTAATGTTTTCCCATTTCCACATCTTCTATTTCTATATATTATCCTGTTTCCATATCTCCTTCTATTTCAGTGATTATGTCCTTGTACTTCCATGTGTCCTTCTATGGCCTATTTCCATATGTCGTATTTTCTTCTGTATGTCCTTTTAATTCGGTATGTCCTTCCATTTCCATATTTGTGTTTTAATTTCAAATACCTTATTTCCTATTCCCATATAATATCCTCCTTTTCTCCATAATGTCCTCCTATTTCTAGATGTCCTCCAATGTCCTTACGTCCTCCACTTTCCAATTGTCTGCTTTTGTTTCCCAAAATGCTTTATTTTCGGATGTTCTGAGAGGGATTTTCCTCTCTCCATAATCCGCCTACTTCTAATATCCTGTTTCCAATTGTCTGCTTCCCCCCCCCCAAAAAAAACAAAAAAAAACAACAAAAACCCCCCTTATTTTCGAATATTGTGTGTGTATGTGTTGGGGGGGAGGGTCCCCACAAATCCATCTATTTCTGATGTCCTTATCTCCAAGTGTCCTCATTTTCATTGTGTTTTACCATTCTTGTTCGTTGTTTGTCTGTTTCCACAGGAAATAGCCACAGCACTGGAAGCAGGAGTGACGGTTATTCCGGTGATGGAGGTCAATTTTCGCTGGCCTTCTGCCGACACCCTCCCTGAGGACATAAGACACCTGTCTTCCTACAACGGACTGAGGTGAGAGAGAGCAGGCAGATATACATACATACACATACATACACACATACACACACATACACACATACATACATACATACATGCACCCATGCATGCATGCATACATACATACATACATGCATACACACATACACACATACACGCATACATGCATACATACATACATACACACACATACATAATACATACATGCATACATACATACATACATACATACATACATACACATACACACATACATACATACACACTATATACATACACACACACACATACATACATACATACACACATACATACATACATGCATACACACTATATACATACACACACACATACATACATACATACATACATACATACATACACACATACACACATACAAACATACACACTATATACATACACACACACATACATACATACATACATACATACACACACACACTCCACGCCTGTGGAAGTGCAGGGGAGGGGGGGGGGGGGGCTGATAGTGTTCATAGCATCCCCACCTTCTGGAAAATGTATGCTAGGTATTCCCTCTTGTCTATCCCTCTCTTTGTTTCTGCCTTGTTCCTTTTCTTTTCTTCCTGTTTCTTCCTTCTTGTCTATTTTCTGCTCTTCTTGATCCATTCCCCTTGCCATTGCTGTAATCCCAGAAAGACTTTTTGTTTAATAACCAGTCTCTCCCATGGCAAATTGGTAGATGAGCTGATCAAGTCAAGTCAAAAACACTTTAATCATCCCATGAAGGGCAGTTACAATACTGACAGGCACATTGACACGCATAAAAAATCTCAAAGACACAAAAAAGCTATATTTCATATTGGTTTAAAGATTCCAAAATGACTTCAAATAAAAATGTCACGAACACACACATACACACACGCACACTTACATCAATTATGAACACAAGGTTTTAAAAACCAACAACAACAAAACAAACATTGACTGGAAGACATAAAAACTTATTATTTAAGCACGCATATACGTACACACCCACGCACACCCACACCATGCGCCATCGTATGAATTCAATGTTTTAAAGACTATTGACTAGAAGGCAGACTTATTTCACAACCCTGCCCCCCCATCCCCCATACATACACACATAATTATGTATTGACTACACTCATAACAGCTCAACAACCACCTTCTCTCCAACAATCTTCTTCCTGAGTTTCAGTCTGCCTATCGCGTCAATCACAGCACTGAAACCACCCTAGTACACACTTTAACTCATTGGAGTCGCAGTGAAATGGATCCCGCCATTTTGTGGTGACGCATGATTTTGGCTATATTTGAAAAATTCAGCAGACTTACCCAACATAATAATGACATACTCATTATATATCATTGAAAAGTTTATAATGTCTTCTTTTGAGATTGTTTCACAGTTTTTTAATAGATGACTGTATTTATTTTTTACAAATTTCCAAAATATGTCACTGAATGCTGAAAAATAAAAAGTTTTGAAAATTAGGGTTGGTATCTTAAATGGCTTGAACTAGTCATCAACTAGTCCCCTTGAACCAATGTGATGATTTTTCACCAAAGTAAACTTCCCTGAAGCTGGCTGAATCCATGTGATTTCACTTTTTGTACAACAGACTTTTTTTTTAAAGAATCATAACACTGGGGTGCCTGAAATCCCAAAGATATCACTTGTTGACATGTCGAAGAAAATTGGCCAACAGATAAAAACTAGGCAAGCTTATGGTCAAGGAAAGCAACTGTGTTTAGAAAAATGATTGCCCTACAGGCCAGAGTAATTTCCCTTGAGTTAACCATTACTTTGTGTTTTTAAAAAAAATCGTAAGTCTGCCGAATCTTAAGCTTCGGCACGTCACAGTAAAGAAAAAGAGTGCCGAATCTTAAGCTTCGGCACAACCTCAATGAGTTAAACACGCTTCTACTCGCTTCTGACTCAGGGAAAATCTCCCTTCTCACTCTACTCAACTTATCAGCAGCCTTCGATACTATAGACCACTCAATTCTTCTCTCCCGTCTTCAAAAAACGTTCGGTGTTACTGGCATAGCCCTCACCTGGTTTAATTCAATCAATACCTGCCAAACTGAAATGCGGAGTCCCACAGGGATCAGTTCTAGGCCCTGTTCTTTTCACTCTTTACACTGCCCCACTGTCACATTTAATAAACCGTCATCAAATCAACCATCATTTTTACGCAGATGACTCTCAGATTCAAAGCAGTGTTACTCCTGAAAATCTGCCTTCTCTCCTGACAAATATGGCCCGCTGCTTTGAAGATATTCAAAACTGGATGACACAGAACAAATTACAGCTAAATGCAGATAAAACCGAAGCCATGCTCGTAGGGACCAAACATAAACTCTCTTCCATTACAACAGCTTCAATAGAACTCGGCACTACACCTCAGTCCCTCTATCCACTGCTGTGAAGTATCTAGGTGTGGTTATCGACAACACACTCTCTATGAAAAAATTCATCACTCAGACTTGTCAGTCGTGCTACTATCAATTACGGCGTATTAGTGCAATTCGAAAGTACCTGTCCACTGATGCAACAGCCAAACTTGTCACTTCTCTCATTCTTTCACGTCTGGACTATTGTAATTCTCTTTTGTCTGGTCTGCCAGCATCATCTATCCACTCCCTTCAACGTATACAAAACTCCGCAGCTCGACTAGTTCTCAGAAAGAAAAAATCTGAGCACATTACCCCTCTCTTGCGATCTCTCCACTGACTGCCTGTGCCACAGAGAGTAAATTATAAGATCAGTACCCTCTGTTACAAATGTCTCCACAAAACTGCACCCTCCTACCTCTGTGAATGTCTTAACCTGTACACTCCTTCACCTTCCCTCCGCTCTACTGCAGATACCTTGTGCCTACGAATACCTAGATTCAACCAATCCACTGTTGGCCGCCGCTCTTTCTCTATTTCGGGTCCATCGACCTGGAATGAGCTCCCTCTCTCTCTTCGCCAGAAACCTAGTTATGACACTTTTAAATCCAGCCTCAAGACATATTTATTTCAAACCTAAGATTTCCCCCCTCCTGTTTCATATCAGAGCTATCCCACCCTAACTAACCCATGTCCTATCACCCTGCTAAAGTATAGGACCTAAGTGAGTGTGTGTGTGTACTTTTGAAAAACATTTGACTATTGAAATTTTATTTCATAGATTTTGTCTGCAGCGCACTATGTTTGTAAATATCTGTTTGTTTAAACTATTGATCTTTGTCATTGATTGCATGACTGTGTAAGATTAGGTTGAATGCATGCGCTTTGATTTGTCTTTTCAAGATTTAGCGCTATATAAGTTCCATGTATTATTATTATTATTATTATTATTATTATTATTATTATTATTATTATTATTATTATTATTATTATTATTATAACACTCATAACAATGACGATCAGGCAAGTAATTCAGAGAAATGTAAAAACTAGGTAGTCAGCATCATGTGAGGGGCTTATTAATTAACTAAACAGCAGCGATGGCAACACCCAATTTTCGCTCATCCAATGACAGACGAACAAAAGTTACTGTCTGAGCGTTCAACGGCCAAGAGAGCATCTAATTTTTGTTGTTTTTTTTTTTTTACTCCTTGTTGTCATTATCGGGGACGGGATAGCTCAGTGGTCAAAGCACTCGCTTTCCCCCAAGCTAAAGTTAAGCAGCGTCGAGCGTGGTGGTTACCACTTGGATGGGTGACCGTTTGCGCGCCTTGGCTTCAGTACAGTTCCCCACAGTTCACCCAGCTGTAAATAAGTGCCTGCCCTCTTTAGGGGTCGGGGAAGGTAAAGCAGCGAGGGAGAGGAGAGGATGGGCGCCACCGCCCTCAATATGCTGGCCTCTAGAGAAGTTGAGGTCTCTGATGCCTCGCTCCCCTTATACGACCACAACATAGGTTATGGGACACCTTTACCTTTTGTTTACATTGTCATCATGTCGTTCTTGGTCCTCTCTCACGGGCAGGTGGATCCACGACTATCAAGACGCCTGCGTGGACAAACTGGAGAACTTCCTGCGAGGTCAGCATGACATTCTCTCTCCCCAGACCACCTCCCTCCCTACCTCTCCCCAGAGGACAGGGGTCAAGGCCGGATCCCAGGCTGACGTTGTTGCTGATGATGATGACGATGATGATGGTGTCGATGATCCCAATTCTGGAGTGTCACCAGAGTCTTCGGTGGGCAGCTCTGTGGACTCCGGAGTGGAAGGGAGAGGGAGGAGGGGTGTGTTGGGAAAATCGTCTCCCTTGAACGGGGATGTTCATTCGTCTTGATGGTTTTAAGAGACACAGTGGGGAGATGGGGGGACGGGGGGTGGAGAAAAAAAGTTTCTATGAATGTTTTCAGAAGACGGGTGTGTGTGTGTGTGTGTGTGTGTGTGTGTGTGTGTGTGTGTGTGTGGTGTGTGTGTGTGTGTGTGTGTGTGTGTGTGTTGATAGGAAGGAAAGAAGGAAGGAAGGAAGGGTGGATGGATGGATGGATTGATGGATGGATGGATGGATGGATAGATAGATAGGTAGAGAGAGAGAGAGAGATGGGCAGGTAGAAAAGAGATATGAGCGAATGAATAAATAGATAGATGAATGACTAGATAGATGAGTATTTGGAGAGATAGGTTTGTTTGTTTGGGTGTGTTTTTATTTTACGGAAGAAAGTTTTTTTTTTAGTTTTCACATTACTTAAAGACAAACTTTCTTATATATATATATATATAAACATACTATGTGTTCAACATGTTTATGATAACAAAAGGCATTTTGACACTATTATCACACAAGCACAATAATAAACCTAAAAAAATGAAGAACGCCTCCGCAAATTTTTGGGAGGATAGAGTGGAGAAAGAAAGATGGATGAATAGATTATTATGTGGATGGGTAGATGGATGAATGAATGAGTGAGTGGGTGGGTAGGGTAGAAAAAGAATGAATGGGGATGAGTGAGGGTGGGGTGGAGAGCTGGGCGGATGAATGGGTGGACAGGTGGGTGGGGAGATGGATGGATGATTGGTTGCGTGGATGGGTGGAGAGGATGAATATATGAACGAACAAACAGATTGAAGGAGGGATAGGAAGTCGGGTGGATAGATGGCTTAATTGATCAAACTGATCAAATAATCGATCAGTCAATCGAACATTCAGACAATTATCAATTGATAAATCATTCAATAGACACACACTTATATACACACACACGCACGCACGCATACACACACACGCGCGCACACGCGCGGGCGTGTATGTGCATTGATTAGGGAAAACTCTGGAAAAAAATATATATATACGAAAGATATGTGAGAAAGACAGAGAGAGAGAATGAGAGAGAGAGTGTGTGTGTGTGTGATACAAAGAGAGAGAGAGAGAGAGAGAGAGAGAGAGAGAGAGAGAGAGAGAGAGAGAGAGAGAAGGACGAAGGGAAAGGAATGTGCATTTGTATTTAAAAATAAACAAACAAGAAAAGTAATCTGCTAAACAGTAAAGACTTCGATTCCACAACATCAGGTATAACTTCTTATTTGGGGTTTGTTGTTTATTTATTATTTCTATTTTTATGTTGTTGTATTAATTTGTCTTTTTAGTTTATCCCTGTACTCATTTTTCGGTTTGATTAATAATTTCGGTTTGGCTTTGCTCTGATTTCCTCTTTGTTTTCCGTGTGACATTCAAAGTATTGATTTCCTGTAGATTGCGAGGCTTTGGCCCTGTAGGCCTTACTTTCAAGTTCAAATTTCGTGTGTTGCTTTTATCATTGTGTCCGTGTATGCATAATGATATTTTTGCTTTTTGTATGTGTGTAATTATATGTTTGTGTATTTTGATTGTGATTTTTTTTCTCTCTTCTGTGTATTTTCGCTTTTAGCATTTGTTTTGTTGAGTTAGATTTTTTTTGGTGTTTGGCATTCATTTTTTGTTTGATTTTTTTTTAGGGGGGGGGGTCGTTTTGTTTCTTTGTATGTTTGTTTTTCTGTGTGTGTGTGTGTGTGTATGTATGTGCGCGCGTGTATTTATGTGCGTGCTTATGTGTGTGTGTGTGCATGTGTATAATTATGTTCATGTGTGTATTTGTATGTATGTGTGCGTGTGTGCGTGTATTTATACGTGCGTGCCATGTGTGTATGTGTGTTTATGTGCGTGCCCCAGTGTATGTATATGCGTGTGTGTGCGCGCTTGCTTGCTTGCGTGCGCATGTGCATGTGTGTGTGTGTGTAACAAAAGAACAAAAGAATCCCGGAAAACTTCCTTCTTATACTACGCACGTCCACACTCAGTGCCTTGTTATAAATATAGCGAACGATGAACATAACAGTGCCTTTCTTGTTCTCAACAACAACTGCAACAACAACAACGACGATAGACTCACAACTTATTGTCCCTGCACCGATTAAGACAGATTTGTACAGGGGTGGTACACGTACATAATAATTATAAATGTGTAAAATTGAAGATGGGGGGAAGAAGAGAAGAGAAGAGGAGAGCAGAGGAGAGAAGGGAAGAGCAGAGGAGAGGAGAAGAGAAGAGGAGAGGAGAGAAGAGAAGAGGAAAGAAGAAGAGAAGAGAGAGAGACAGGCAGACACAGAGACAGACAGACAGACCGACAGAGATACAGACAGACAGAGAGATACAGAGAGAGACGGAGAGAGACAGAGAGAAAGAGAAGGCTTACATGGGCGTTGTGTTGTTGTTTGGTTGTTGTTGTTTGGTTGTTGTTCATGATGTTATGCGCAGTTTCGTTCTTGTCATTGTCGTTGATTTTGTTGTTCTTCTTCTTGTTGTTTTAAGTTTGGTGTGTGCATGCATTCGGTTATTATTTTTTATTAAAGTAATGCTGATGAAAATCTTGATTCGGTTTGCCAGGTCGGATATTGATGGAGATTGTTTGATGTTTGATGTTGATTGTGCTGCTGATGATAATGAAATTGATGATGATTGATGATTGATGATGATTGGTGATGATGATGATGACGATGATGACGACGACGACGATGATGATGATGGTGATGATGATGATGACGAGGATGATGATAATGATGATTGATGAGGAGGAGGAGGAGAAGGACGACGACGACGACGACGACGACGATGATGATAATGACGACGACGACGACGACGATGAATGATAACGCTGATGTCTTTGTTTCCTTTTGATAAGGGAGAAACTATTAAGATTCTAATAAAGTGTAAACCTGAAAAGACAGAATGGTGTTGTAGCATTTGTGTGAATGACAATTGCCGGTCTTTATCTGTGTGTGTGTTTTTGTGTGTGTGTGTGTGTGTGTGTGTGTGTGTGTGTGTGTGTGTGTGTGTGTGTGGTGTGGGGTGTGTGTGTGTGTGTGTAAGTATGTGTGTGTGTGTTTTGTGTGTGTGTTGTGGGGAGGTGGGGGGGTGCTATTCTTTTATTTCGGGGATAATGGAATAAGCACTCATGTTCTTTTTCTCCATCCAGTCCCCGTGTGTATGCAGTTTTGTCAGTTTTGTCATCCGTTCCCAC
>CM054156.1:39630018-39632518 GCA_028751875.1 Rapana venosa
GGCAGAAACAAAGACAATGACAATGACAATGACAAATTCTTTTACTTCGAGGATAATGAATAAGCACCCATGTATGTGCTTTTTTTACATCCAGTCCCCGCCCTTAGGATAATATAAGAGAGAAGAGAGAGAGAGAGAGAGAGAGAGAGAGAGAGAGAGAGAGACAGACAGACAGACAGACAGACAGACAGAGAGAGAGGGAGTGTGTGTGTGTTGGGGTGGAATTGAACCTAAGACTGTTCGAGTTTTTTGTCCACCTGCTGAGAGGGATAGACAAGAGGGAATTCCTAGCACATCATTTCCTGTAGAATGGGGATGCTATTAATTTATACTGACAGGCTCCCTGGGCATCAACACAGACACGACATTACATTTTAGGTTTAAAACAGAATTTTTAGGGGGGGCGAGATATCCTAGTGGTTAGAGCGTTGCGCCTGTCATCTGACTGTCCGCGGGGATCGAACCACCACAGAAGTGTCCGTTTTAGGGAATCCCCTCCCTCCTCACCCCCCCCCTCCCCCACCCCCCCCCCCCCTCCCTAGAGCATCAATATTGATTTCACTCCGACCCCAACAGTTCTTCGTATGAGACTATAAACCGAGGCCCGTGTGAGAATGCACACAGAACATCTTGCGAGCGCGCACACGTTAAAAATTTCTTCCGCTTTTCGGAAGAGTCGGCCATGGTGGGAACGGATGACAAAATTTGCAAAAGTGCGTACACACGGGGTAAACGTAAAGGTAAAGGTGTCCCATAACCTATGTGGTCGCGTAGGGGAGCGAGGCGTCAGAGACCTCAGGTTCTCTAAGAAAGTATGTTCTTTCGAGCCAGAAGGCCCATAGAGCCGGAGCTTAACCCGGTTTCTGTAGCGTTAAGCGAACTGATGGTTTTTTCACCACCCCTGTGACAGGACGCTAGTCTGTCGCCAGATACTTCCCCAGCAGAGCTGGTACCCACTTGTACACCTAGGTGGAGTGAGGAAAATAGGAGTAAAGTGTCTTTCCCAAGGACACAACACAACTCTGGATCACGAGTTGACCGCCTAAACCACTCGACCACGGTGCCTCCCAGCTTCTCTAAGGGGGTCAGCATATTGAGGGCATGCGGCGCCCATCTCCTGTCTCCCTCGCTGCTGATTTACCTTCCCTGACCCCTAAAGAGGGCAGGTACCCATTTACAGCTGGGGGGAACTGGGGGAACTGTACTGAAGTCTTGGGTGTGCCCCAGAATGTGCACTCTGACTCACTCATCCCACCACCGGGGAATCCTAAATTTAAAATTGAACACTGGGGGGAATTTCCGGTATGCTGTTTTTCTTCATACCCCCGCGCCAAAAGGGGACGTACTCCGTTTTCAGAGGCGAAGGCAGGCAGTACAGCGCATTTAAAAGTTTAGGTTTTGATCCCCCCGGGAACGAGAACCCTTCATGGATCACATCACATATTTTCATAAACATCACCACCATCATCTTCATCATCGTCGTCGTCGCGTCATCTTATCATCGTCGTCGTCGTCATCTTCATTATCGTCGTCATGGGCATTTTCATCAATCGCGTGCATCACCAACCCCATCATCATTATTATCATCATCATCTCGTCGTCGTCGTCATCATCACAACGTCACATCCCGCCACCACATCATTATCACATCATCACATCATCATCACATATCATCATCATCATCTCACCGTAAACCATTATCCCACATCACCTCCTCCACCATCACACTCCCCCCTCCCCCATCATTATCACATACACATCACCACCTTAAAAACCTTTATCCATCATCACCCCCACCACCACCAACCACCACCACCCCCCACCACCACCACCATCATCCTCATCCTCACCCCTCCTCAGCACAGCACAGCAGCAAAAAACCTCATGTTGATCTTTCAGGGTTTTTTTACGCATGGGGCCGGAGGGGGAAAAAAGACTCATTTTGGTTTTACTCACGGGGGGTTGCTCCACGGGTGCGGCGCAGTGGTGCTGATCAACACCTTGTGGGCCCTTGTAGGGGAGGGCAAGAGAGGAGACAACAGACAACAGACAGACAAAAGGGGAGACAGAGAAGAGAGACAGAGAGAGAAGACAGAGAGAGAAAGAGATCAAGAAGACAGAAACAGAGAAGGCAGAGAGAACAGAGAGAGAGAAGAAGAACAAGAGAGAACAGAAGACAACAAGAGAGACAGAGAGAGAACAGACAACAAAGGGAACAACAGAGAGAGAGACAACAGAGAAGAAAAGAGAGAGCAGAGAGAGAGAGAGACAGAGAGAGAGAGAGGCAACAGAGAGAGACGGACAGACACAGACAGACAGACAGACAGACCAGACAGAGACAGAGAGAGAGACAGACAAGACAGACAGAGAGAGAGAGAAGACAGAGAGAGAGAGAGAGACGGACAGAACACAGACAGACAGACAGAGACAGAGAGAGAGACAGACAGAGATACAGAGAGAGACAGAGAGACAGAGACAGAGAGAAAGAGAGAGACAGAGA
>CM054156.1:39635018-39645018 GCA_028751875.1 Rapana venosa
GTGTGTGTGTGTTGGGTTGTGTTGGGTTGGATTGGGTTGGGTTGTGTTGTGGTGTGTGTGTGTGTGTGTGTGTGTGTGTGTGTGTGTGTGTGTGTGTTGTGTGTGTGTGTTTGTGTGTGTGTGTGTTGGTTGGGTTGGATTGGTTGGTTGTGTTGTGTGTGTGTATGTGTGTGTGTGTTTGTGTTTTTTTTTTTTTTTTTGGGTGTGTGTGTGTGTGTGGGGTGTGTTAATAAAGATAGATTTGTTTTTTTAATTTTTTTTCGGTAGTGATGTTTAATTAATAATAATAGATTTAGGTTTAAAATAGATAAGTAATGTTGGGTGTTTTTTGGGTTTTGGTCATCGTTTTAAATTTGTCCCTATTCTTTGCACACTTTGATTTTAAATCCCCTATTGCCTTCGTTTCCTGTTTTTCTCTTTCTTTTAAATGGCCCCCTTTCTCTTTTCGCCAAAATATTTATTTAAACCGCCCAAAGATTAAGGTTTTTTTGGGTTTTTGGTTTTTTTTGTTTGTTGGGTGTTGTTTTTTGTGGTGTAAACTTGTTTTTTTGTGTGGTTGTTGTGTGTGTGGGTGGTGTGGTGTTGTGTGTGTGTGAGGTTGGGTTTTTAAAATTTTAAATATTATTTTATTTTGCATGGTTGTGTAAATTGATTGAGTGTTAAGGGTTTGTGTGTGGGATTGGCTATTAATTTTATTTTTGTTTGATTATGATCGTTTTGATGAGGGTGAAAAGTGGATTTTTTTTGGGGAATTTGTGGTGGGTTAATAAAGATTCAGGCCTGCCGTTAGCCACCCCCCCTTGGGCTTTACCATTTAAAATTTTCCCCCCCCAAAAAGGGAAAATCAAACTAATATCATAAAAAATAAAAAAAATAAAAAAAAAAAACCAATCCCATTATTAAATGTGGTTAAATAATTTACTTTTTATACCCCCCCCCCCTTTTTTTTAAAAAAAGGGGGCCCCCCAAAAAAACCCTAAAAACCCAGCCCCCAAAACCCCCCCACGAAAAAAAACGGAACCCCCCCCCCCCCCCCCCCCAAAAAAAAAACCCCCAATAAAAAAAACCCCCACGTTTCCTTCCCCCAAAAGCCCCCCCCAAAAAACCCCCCAAAAAAACCCCCCCCAAAACAAGGCCCCCCCCCCCAAAAAAAAAAAACCCCCCAAAAAAAAAAAAAAAAAAAACCCTTTTTTTAAAAAAAGGGCCCAAGGCCGGGAAAGAACCCGGGAAAAAAGGGAAACCCCCCCCCCGGGCCCTTTTTCAGGGGGGGCCCCCAGGGGGCCCCCCCAAAAAACCCAAAAAGGGCCCCCAATTTCAAACCGGGGTTTCCCCGGAAAATTTAGAACCCCCCCGGTTAAAAAAGGGGAACCCCCCAAAAAAAAAGAGGGGGGAAAAAGGGAGCGGAAACCAAGGAAAAATTTTCCCTTTCCGGGGGAGGGAGCCCCGTCCCCCTTTGGGGGGCTCCCCCCCCCAAAAACAAAAAAAAACCCCAAAAAAAACCCCCCCCCCCCCCAAAAATCCAGTTCAAAACCCCCCAACCCCAATTAAAAGGGTCATCCGGGCCCCCCCCGCCCCCGGGTTTAAAAACTTTAAAACCCCCCCCCAAAAAAACCCCGAAAAACCCCTACAAAAGGCCCCTGGAAAATTTTCCCCCCAAACCCCCCCCCCCCTCCCCCCCTCCCCCCTCCCTCCTCCTCCGCCCCCCCACACCCCAAAAAACCCCCCGACCCCCACCCCGGCGGCCCCTCTCCTTAAAATTTAAAAGGCCGGGGCCCCCCCTGGTCCCCCCCCCCGCCCCAACCCCCCCCCAACCAACCCCCCCCCCCCCCCCTTCCCTCCCCCCCCCCCCCCCCTCTCTTCCCCTTTCTCCTCCCTCTCCTCTCTCTCTCCTCTCCCCGCTTCCTCTCCCTGTCTCTCTCCCTCTCCCTCTTTTCCCCTCCCCTCCCTCCCCTCCCCTCTTCCCCTCTCTCTCCTCTTTTTTTTCCCTCTCCTCCTCCCCTCCACCTTTTTCTCTCTCTCCCTCTTCTCCTCTCTCTCTCTCTCCCCCTTCCCCCTCTCTCTTCCTCTCCCTCCCCTTCCTCTCTCCTCTCTCCCTCTCTCTCTCCTCCTCTCTCTCTCCCTCTCTCTCTCTCTCCCTCTCTCTCTCTCTCTCTCTCCTTCTCTCTCCCCTCTCTCTCCTCTCTCTCTCTCCTCTTTTCCTTTTCCCTCTCTCCCTCTCTCTCTCTCCCTCTCTTCCCTCTCTCCTCTCTCTCCTCTCTCTCCTCTCCCCCTTTCTCTCTCTCTCTCCCTCTCTCTCTCTGTCTCCCTCTCTCTCTCTCCCTCTCCTCTCTCTCCCCTCTTCTCTCTCTCTCTCCCCTCCTCCTCTCCCCTCTCCCTCTCTCCCTCTCTCTTCTCTCTTTCCCCCCCTCCTCTCTCTCTCTCCCCCTTTTCTCTCTCTCTCTACCCCTCTCTCTCTCTCTCCCTCTCTCTCTCCATCTCATCTCTTTGAAAGCCAAAATTCCAACCCCTGCTGAAATGTACAACCTGTGTGTGGTGGTGTTTGTGTGTGTGTTGTGTGTGTGGTTGTGTGTGTGTGTGGTGTGTGTTTTGTGTGTACATTTGAATTTTGTTAGAATATTGTTAATCGTTGTTGGTTGTTTGTGTGGGAGGGGATTGAATGGAAGCGCTCTCTCTGGTTTGTAATTGCAAGATATAGCGCTCTATCAATTCCATATATTATTATTATTATCTCAGGGATTCTGGCACAGCTGGCTTACGCGGGCGGCAGCTTCCATGACGCGGACGGCCAGTTCCAGAACATGCAGCAGCTGACGCACGTCTCCATCTACGGCCTCTTCGCGCTGCACGCGGCGCTGGACCTGTGGCTGTGGCTACGGGTGCCCTCCCTGTCCCTTGCAGGCAGTCACCACGCCTCTGCCGCTGTCGCCTTCTACTGGTACGCTGTGGCCCTGCATTTTAGGTGAGTGGGGGAGATTGGGGTAGTAGGGAGAGAGGGGGAAGGGGTGTGTGGGGGTTTTGGGGGGAGTGGGGGGAAGGGGGCTGTGGGGAGGGAAGGAGAAGTGGGAGGGGGAGGATGGGGGAGGGGAGGGGGAAAGGGAAGGTGTGTGGGGGGGAGTTGGGGGGTGGGTGGGGGTGGGGGGAGAGGGGGTATTTGGGGGTGGGGGGGGAGGAGGGGGAAGGGGTGTGTGGGGGGAGGGGGGGAGGGAGGGGGAGAGGGGGGGGATGGGGGTGGGGGTGTGTGGGTAGGGAGGATAAATTAGGGTAAAGGGGAGGGGTAGGGGTTGTGTTGTGTTGAGGGAGGTTGGGGTGGTGGGTGGGGGGGGTCGGGGTTTGTTGGGTGGGGGGGGGGGAGTTGTTGGGGGGAGGGTATGTGGGATTTGGGGGATGTGGGTTTTGGGGGTGTTGTTGGGGTGTGCGGGGTGGGTTGGGGTGGGTGAGGGTGTGGGGGGTGTTGGGGTTTGTTGGGGTTTGGGATGTGGGGGGTGTGGGGTAGGGTGGGTGGGGTAGGGTTGGGGCTGGGGGTGTTGGGGTTTTGGGGGGGGTTGGGGTTTTTTGAGGGGGGGGTGTGGGGTCTGGGGGGGTGGGGGTGTTTGTTTGGGGGTTGTGGGGGGTTGGGGGATTGGGGTGGGGTTTTGTGGGGTAGGGGTCTGTTTAGGTGTGGGGTGTGGGGTTTTGTGTGTTGTGTGTGTTCGTGCCTGTGTGTATGTGTGTGTACGCGCGCGCGCGCGCGTGTGTGTGTATACATACATATATGAAGACCCCCCACTCATCTCTCTCTCTCTCTCTCTCTCTCTCTCATCTCTCTCTCTCCCCTCTCTCTCTTTTCTCTCTCTCTCTCTCTCTCTGGCCATTACAAACTATTTGAACTACACATACCAAGAAAGGAAAATAAATAATCGTGTGTGTGTGGTGTGTGTGTGTGTGTGTGTGTGTGTGTGTGGTGTGTGTGTGTGCGTATGTGTGTATGTATGTTTGTTTGTGTGTGTGTATGTACATACATAATTATATAAGGCTCTCTCTCTGTGACCATTGCAGACTATTTGAACTAAAGAAAAAAAGGAAAATAAATAATTGCGCGTGTGTATGTGTGTGTGTATGTGTCTGTCTGTCTGTCTGTGTTTGTCTGTCTCTCTGTGTTTGTCTGTCTGTCTGACTGTGTTTGTCTGTCTGTCTGACTGTGTTTGTCTGTCTGTCTGACTGTGTTTGTCTGTCTGTCTGACTGTGTCTGTCTGTCTGTCTGACTGTGTTTGTCTGTCTGTCTGACTGTGTTTGTCTGTCTGTCTGACTGTGTCTGTCTGTCTGTCTGACTGTGTTTGTCTGTCTGTCTGACTGTGTCTGTCTGTCTGTCTGGCTGTGTTTGTCTGTCTGTCTGACTTTGTCTGTCTATCTGTCCACGCAGTGCTGAAGACTACCCAGAGGAAGGGGTCAAGGCCATGACCCTGACCTTCGCCGTCTACCTGCTGCTTCCGGTCAGCGCCTGCTTTGTGCTGCAGCCCCTATGGCGCAGCGGGTTCACCTGTCACGTGGTGCGGGCCTACTTCCTGCAAGTGTACGCCACCTGGTGTTTCCAGTCTGCGCATGTCCTTCACCTCCCGAACACGTTTCCGGGTAAATAAAACCGCCCACCTCCCTCACTCCACTCCCACACCCACAGCCACACCCTAACCACCCTTTTGTGTATTGCATTGTATTGTATTGTATTGTATTGTATTGTATTGCATTGTCTTGTATTGTATTGTAATGTATTGTAAATCACTTTAAGTCACGGCAGATTTCTCGGCGTGAAATTCAGGCTGCTAGAGCATGTTGCCACAAGAGCAGCGCCACCCATTATTTTTTTTTCCCTGTCTGCAACTGTATTTGTTACCCTATCAGAGTGGCTTTTTTTTATTCTACACAGTTTTGCCAAGGACAACTCTCTTGTTGCCGTGGATTCTTTTACGTGCGCTAAATAATTATGTGTAACACACGGGACCTCGGTTTATCGGCTAATCTGAAAGACTAGCAACCGGACCACCACTCATGGTCTTACGGAGAGGGGGAGGAGAGTTTTGGGTCCAAACGAGGGTGGAACCCTTCGCACACTTCCTACCCGGACTTTTTTGCTTTATTTTATTATTTATTTTAATTTATTTTATTCTTTTATTTCGAGAATAATAGAATAAGCTCTCATGAGCTTTTTTTTCCCGTCCAGTCCCCGTGTATATGCAGTTTTTGTCAATTTTGTCATCCGTTCCCACCGGCACACAATGGCCTACTCTTCCGAAAAACGGAACGAGTTATAACGTGTGCGCAAGGTGTTCCGCATGCGTTCGCACACGGGACCTCGGTTTATAGTCTCATCCGAAGGATTTTCGGGGAGAGTGGAGTCGGCACTGATGTTAACTTCAGAGGAAGATATCCTCATGAACGAGAATCGAACACAGGTCAGCAGATCACGAGCACATCACGCTAACCACCAGGCCATCTCGTGCCCCCAGGCAGGTGCCTCATCTCTAGACTTTGCATGCTTCATCATCATCATCAGCAGCAGCAGCAGCAGCAGCAACAGCAGCAGCAGCAGCAGCAGCAGCAGCAGCAGCAGCAGCAACAACAACAGCAGCAGCAACAACACTCCTTTGACGAAGATAGTCTGAGAGGGACATGAGGGACACGATGTTGGTCGACACTTTACTCCAGGCTGGTCAGTGTGTCTTCAGTCAGGCTGGTCAGTCTGTCTTCAGGCTGGTCAGTATGTCTTTAGGCTGGTCAGTATGTCTTCAGGCTGGTCAGTGTGTCTTCAGGCTGGTCAGTCTGTCTTCAGTCTGTCTCCAGGCTGGTCAGTCTGTCTCCAGGCTGGTCAGTGTGTCTTCAGGCTGGTCAGTCTGTCTTCAGGCTGGTCAGTCTGTCTCCAGGCTGGTCAGTGTGTCTTCAGGCTGGTCAGTCTGTCTTCAGGCTGGTCAGTCTGTCTCCAGGCTGGTCAGTATGTCTTCAGGCTGGTCAGTCTGTCTCCAGGCTGGTCAGTCTGTCTTCAGTGGTCGTGTCTCAGCTGGTCAGTTGTCTTCTCCAGGCTGGTCAGTGTGTCTTCAGGCTGGTCAGTCTGTCTCCAGGCTGGTCAGTCTGTCTTCAGTCAGGCTGGTCAGTGTGTCTTCAGGCTGGTCAGTCTGTCTTCAGGCTGGTCAGTCTGTCTCCAGGCTGGTCAGTTGTCTTCAGGCTGGTCAGTGTGTCTCCAGGCTGGTCAGTGTGTCTCAGGCTGGTCAGTCTGTCTTCAGGCTGGTCAGTCTGTTTTCCATGGCTGGTCAGTCTGTCTTCAGGTCAGGTTTTTGTGGTCAGTGTGTCTTCAGGCTGGTCAGTCTGTCTTCAGGCTGTTCAGTCTGTCTTCAGGCTGGTCAGTCTGTCTTCAGGCTGGTTAGTGTGTCTTCAGTCTGGTCAGTGTGTCTTCAGGCTGGTCAGTCTGTCTCCAGGCTGGTCAGTCTGTCTCCAGGCTGGTCAGTCTGTCTTCAGTCAGGCTGGTCAGTGTGTCTTCAGGCTGGTCAGTGTGTCTTCAGGCTGGTCAGTCTGTCTTCAGGCTGTTCAGTCTGTCTTCAGGCTGGTCAGTCTGTCTTCAGGCTGGTTAGTCTGTCTTCAGTCTGGTCAGTGTGTCTTCAGGCTGGTCAGTCTGTCTCCAGGCTGGTCAGTCTGTCTCCAGCCTTGGGCAGCAACATCACAGCCATGTCAAGGCCGGTCCAGTCTTTTATTTTTACTATTCTTTTTTTTTTCGAAGATAATGGAATAAGTACTCATGTGCTGTTTTTACATCCAGTCCCTGTGTGTATGCAGTTTTTGTAAAAATGTTGTCATCCCTTCCCACTGGCACGCAATGGCCTACTCTTCCGAAAAGCGGAACGGGTTTTAACGTGTGTGGGAGATGTTCAGCGCGCGTTTTACACACGGGACCTCGGTGTATAGTCTCATCCGAAGGACTTTTTTTGTTTTTGGAGAGAGAGTGGAGTTGGTGTTGATGTTAACTCCAGAGGAAAAATCCTATTGAACGAGATTCGAACCCGGGTCAGCAGATCACGAGCGCAATGCGCATCACTCTTAACCACCAGGCTATGCCGTCCCTCTTTTAAAATGTTCTTCTTTCATCTTTCTGTTCCTTCTGCTCCGTCTTCTTCCCTCTAGTGTACCTTGCAAGGATAGTTTTGGCAAAGAGAGAGAGAGAGAGAGAGAGAGAGAGAGAGAGAGAGAGAGAGAGAGAGAGAGCTGTGATGTGTGTGTGTGTATCAATCAATCAATCAAATTTATTAATAATAATAATAATAATAATGTATGGAATTTATATAGCGCTGAATCTTGTAAAGCAACAATCAAAGCGCAGATTTTTATTCCATACACTTAAGTCATGGCTAGATTTTCTCCGGAAATTTGGGCTGCTCTCCCGGGAGAGCGGGAAACGCGTCGCCACTTAGCGCTGCGGCCACCTTTCACCTTTTTTTTTTTTTTTTTTTCCTGCAGCTGTATTTGTTTCCCTATCAGAGTGGCTTTTTTCTAAGAATTTTGCCAGGACATCTCTCTTGTTGCCGTGGTTTTTTTAGTGCGCTAAAATAATTAGTGTAACACACGGGACCTCGGTTTATCGTCTCATCGAAAGACTCGCGCCCAGACACCCACTCATGGTCTAATGGATGGGGGAGAATTTCGGTCCAAAGGGGTACGACCGCCGCACACTTCAGACCGGGACTTTTTGCTTTCTAGACGGCGCGTACCTCTAGACCACGATCCCATTAGTTTTGCGGGCCAATAAGACCCATATGATCACGGACTATGAAAAAGCACCATGGGCAGTGGTGGTGATATAATACAGTAACACGCGACTTTGTTGCAGGCAGGGGAAGAGTACACTTTCTGTCTTTTTAGACATTTACTTACATAAACTGCCAGGTTCACGAATCAGTTTCTCAGAAGGGTTTGAACACAGCACTCTGACCTTAAGCCTGATGGGAACTGTTGGGTGTAATAAAGGGGGGTTATAACGTTTTCGCAAAGTGCTATTTTGGGATATGAGCAAATATGACAGAAATCTTACGACAGATACGTCATACTGAACACAATGCGGATTTTACGGTGTGGTTTTGTATAACATGGAATGTCTCAGTGGCAGTGTATTATTTCTTAAGAAGCAAATAATTATACGAGGTGTTGAGGAAGCAGAAGTCAGTGTGCGCGCGCGGAGGCTGCGGTGTGTGTGTGTGTGTGTGTGTATGTGGTGTGTGTGTGTGTGTGTGTGTGTGTGTGTGTGTGTGTGTCGTGCTTTGTGTGTGTGTGTATGTGATTGAGTTTTGTGTGTTGTGTCTGTTTGAGCGTATGTGAGTTGTGTGTGAGTGTTTGTGTGAGTGTGTGGTGTGTGTGTGTGTGGTGTGTGTGTGTGTGTGTGTGAGTGTGTGAGTGTGTGTGGTGTGTTTTTATTTATTTTATTTATTTATTTATTCTTTTATATCGAGGATAATGGAGTAAGCACTCATGTGCTTTTTTACATCCAGTCCCCGTGTGTATGCGGTTTTGTAAATTTTGTCATCTGTTTCCACCGGCACACAATGGCCTACTCTTCCGAAAAGCGGAACAGGATTTAACGTGTGTGCAAGATGTTCTGCGTGCGTTTGCACACGGGACCTCGGTTTATAGTGTGTGTGTGTGTGTGGTGTGTGTGTGGTGTGTTTTGGTGTTGTGTGTGTGTGTGTGTGTGTGTGTGTGTGTGTGTGTGTGTTGTGTGTGTGTGTGTGTGTGTGAAGGAGAGGGGAGAGGGAGTGTGTGTGTGTGTGTGTGTGTGAGTGAGTGTGTGTGTGTGTGTTGACTGTGTGTGTGTGTCTGTGTGTGAGTGAATGAGTGTGTGTGAGTTGTGTGTATGAGTGAGTGAGTGTGAGTGAGTGAGAGAGTGTGTATTTGTGAGTGTGTATGTGTGTGTGTGTGTGTGTTTGTGTGTGTGTGTGTGTGGTGTCAAAGTCAAAGTCAAAGTCAAACTTTTATTTTCAGATAGTACATTGAATAAGCAGCGCATTTGCTTTTTTTTTTTCATCAAGCCATCTATCTAAAAGAAAAAAAAAAGCGAGAAAAAAGATCATGTTGTGTTGTGTGTGTGTGTGTGTGTGTGTGTGTGTGTGTGTGTGGTGTGTGTTGTGTGTGTGTGTGTGTGTGTGTGTGTGTGTGTGTGTGTTTTGAGTGTGGGGTTGTGAGTGGTGTCTGTGAGTGTGTGTGTGTCTCTGTCTGTGTGTAAGTAAGGTGATGGCCAAACCTCAAGCCAGGTTATACGCTCTTGACAACAACCAGGAATGGGGTTCCTGTGCCACACCTCCCCCCCTCCTTCCCCCTCCTGCCCCCCCCCCCCCCCCCCCCACACCCCCCCCCCCCCCCACACACCCCCAACGCCAGTTTTCATGATCATTTCTTGCCAGCCACACTGACCTGTTGGTTTCTGTGGTTCCTTGCTAGGCAGAAGACGTGCATAAAGAGTGAATACCGCATACACACGGGGACTGGATGTAAAAAAAAAAAGCACCACATGAGTGCTTATTCAATTATCCTCGATATAAAAGAATAAATAAATAAATAAATAAATAAATAAATACAGAAACAGTATTCAGCTAGCTTCACACTGGATGTAGATAATCACCGTCATGAACCGGGATAGCCTAGTGGTCAGAACATTGCGCTGGCAATCTGACGACCGACCCGGGTTCGATTCCCGTTCAAGGGGGATTATTTTCCCTCTGGTGTTAACATCAGTGCAGACTCCACTCTCCCCCAAAAAAGTCCTTCGGATGAGACTAGAAACCGAGGTCCCGTGTGCGAACGCACGCAGAACATCTCGCGCACACGTTAAATCCTATTGTTCCGCTTTTCGTAAGAGTAGGCCATTGTGTGCCGGTGGGAACAGATGACAGAATTTACACAAAAACCGCATACACACGGGGACTGGATTGTAAAAAAGCACGTAAGTGCTTATTCCATTATCCTCGATATAAAAGAATAAATAAAAAATAAA
>CM054156.1:39685018-39692518 GCA_028751875.1 Rapana venosa
AGTTCCAATGAGTACTTACCAAAATTCAATATTACACACACAACATACACGCTCACGCACGCGCGCTCCACACACACACACACAAACACACACGCGCGCGCGCGCGCGCACACACACACACGCGCGCGCGCATTGCACCCTCTCCCCCACCCCCCCCACCCACCCCACCATACAAAACACACAGCACACACTTTCTCTGTCTCTCTTTGTCTCTCTGTGTCTCAATCTCTCTGTCTGTCTCTCTCTGTCTCTGTCTCTGACGCTGTCTCTGTTCTTTATCTCACACACATACACACACACAACAACAACAACAAACAAACACACACACACATACAACACAACGCGCGCACACACACACACATACACACAACATACACACCCACAACAAAACAACAAACACATACTCTCTAACACACAAACACACACGCGCGCGCGCAAAACACACACCACACATCTCTCTCTCTCTCTCTCTCTCTCTCTCACACACACACACACACACACCACACACACACACACACACACACACACACACACACCGCACACAACACTAACACCACCCACAACAACAACAACACACACACATATACACACACCCACTCTCTCCCTCTTTCCCTCCCTCTCTCCCTCTCACTCTCTCTTCTATCACTCTCTCACTTCAAGCCTCTCGCTCTCGCTCTCTCTCTCTCTCTCTCTCTCTCTCTCTCTCTCGCTCTCTTCTCACTCTCACTCTCACTCTCACTCTCAAAGCCTCTCTCTCTCTTTCAATATTTTATTGTTATGTGTAACAAGTATATGTACCATTTGACAATGTGTAGATGTTTATCTTTATGACTTATTAAGTTTGGTTGCTATTCTTCTTGGTTTTGTTGTTGTTGTTGTTGTTTCTTTTTCTCTTTTTTTCTTCTTTTGTTGGTTTGGTTTTTCTTTCTCTTTTGTTTGTTTGTTTGTTTGTTTTGGTTGTGGGTTGGTTGGGTTTTTTTTTTGGGGGGGGTGGGGGGGGGGTTTAGGGTTTTCTTTTATTAGTTTGCTTTCGGGGGGGGGAGTTGTTGGGGGGGGGGGCTGCTTTGAAAAGGGTTATTTCCCCATGTTTCTACTGTGAGACTGTATAAGTGTTGGGTTATTATTAAGATGTATCCCTACGGGCGGGGACTGGATGTAAAAAAAGCACATGAGTGCTTATTCATTATCCTCGAAATAAAAGATTTTGTCATTGTCATTCTCTCTCTCTCCTCTCTCTCTCTCTTCTCTCTCTCTCTCTCTCTCTCTCTCTCTCTCTCTCTCACTCTCACTCTCACTCTCAAAGCCTCTCTCTCTCTCTCTCAATCTCTCTCTCTCTCTCTCTCTCTCTCTCTCTCTCTCTCTCTCTCTCTCTCTCTCCCTCTCTGTCTCTCTCTCTCTCTCTCTCTCTCATTCACATTAAGTAACGAAGACCCACCCCAACCCCCAAACCCCAACCCCCCTAAAACGCGGTGTGGGAGGAAGAAGAAAATCTTTAGCGAAAACACCGTAACATTTTTTTTTCCCCCGATAATATTTCCTTTTCCTATGTCCTAACTTCCACACCTCTGGTAAGGTAACCAAGGTAAGGTAAAGGAGGTAAAGGAGTCTCATAACCTATAAGGTCGTAGGGGAGCGAGGCGTCAGAGACCTCACTTCTCTAGGGCCAGCATATTGAGGGCAGAGGTGCCCATCTCCTCTCCCTCGCTGCTTTACCTTCCCTGACCCTAAAGAGGGCAGGTAGTACCCATTTACAGCTGGGTGAACTGGGGGAACTGTACTGAAGCCAAGGCGCGCAAACGGTCACCCATCCAACTGGTAACCACTCTCGACGCTGCTTAACTTGGCTGGGGGAAAGCGAGTGCTCCGACCACTGAGCTATCCCGTCCACCATGTCGTAACCAAGGTCGAAGCTAAATACCTGATCAAATTTCTTCTCAGACCTAAAACGATCTCAAGGAGGTTAGGGGTGGGAAGGGAGTGGGAGGAGGAGGAAAGCGGTTGTGGGGGAATGGGGGGGTGGGGCGGGAGGGAGGTGGGGGTAGGGTGGGAGGGAAGGGGGAAGGAGGGGATAGGGTGGGGGAGGGGAGTAAGTGTGAGTTTGGGGTGTTGGGCGGGGAAGGGGGGGGGGGGGGGGGGTTATTAGGGTATGTTGAAAGTTTTGATTGTTGCTTTTGTAAGGCTGTGTGATGATATGTTTTGCCTATGTTATTCTTTTGTGTCCTTTATTGATGTTTAATTGTGGTGGTGGTGATATGTGGTGGTGGTGGTGGTGGTGATAGCGATGCCGATGATACTCAGCTTCAGTGCAGTGATACTGTTGAAAACTTGCCTTCCCTCCTGACAAATATGTCCTACTGCCTTCAAGACATTCAAAACTGGATGACTCAGAACAAGTTACAACTTAATGCCGATAAAACCGAAGCCATGCTCATAGGGACCCAACATAAACTTTCCTCTATCGCAAAAACTTCAATAGAATTCGGCAATACGTCAGTTCCTTTGTCCAACTCTGTGAAGTATTTAGGAGTAGTTCTTGACAACACACTCTCTATGAAAAAATTCATCACCAAGACCTGCCAGTCTTCCTACTATCAATTACAGCGCATAAGCGCGATTCGCAAGTATCTGTCCACTGATGCAACTTCCAAGCTTGTCACATCTCTCATTCTTTCACGTTTAGACTACTGTAATTCTCTTTTGGCTGGCCTACCAGCATCATCTATCCACTCTCTTCAACGCATACAAAACTCTGCAGCTCGACTGGTCCTAAGAAAGAAAAAATCTGAACACATCACTCCTCTTCTGCGATCTCTTCACTGGCTGGCTGTCTCACAAAGACTGGAGTATAAAATCAATACCCTCTGTTTCAAATGTCTCCACAAATCTGCACCCTCTTATCTCTGTAACTGTCTTCATCTGTACACTCCATCCCGTTCCCTTCGTTCAGCCGCAGATACTTTGTGCTTTCGAACACCCAGATTCAAACAAACCACTGTTGGCCGTCGCTCCTTCTCTGTTTCTGGTCCATCCACCTGGAATGACCTCCCTCTTTCACTTCGCCAAAAGCCTTCACTTGATACCTTCAAATCCAGCCTCAAAACAAACTTATTTCCTACCTGAGACTTTCCCCCCACATATCTGTCGCTAATTTTCAACAGCATCTTTCACCTTCTAAGTGTTGTTCCGAGTGTGTGTGTGTGTGTGTGTGTGTATGTGTGTGTGTGTGTGTGTGTGTGTGTGCGTGCGTGTACGTGCGTGCGTGCGTGTGCGTGCGTGCGTGCGTGTGTGTGCGTGCGTGCATACGTGCGCGCGCATGGATTTGAAATCTGTTGTTCATTATGTTTAAGGAGTTGCATGGCTGTAAATGATTTGAGTGCAAGCGCTTCGATTTGTTTGCTTTTTACAAGATTCAGCGCTATATAAATTCCATATAATTATAATAATTATTATTATTATTAATTGGGGTTTTTTTGCTTGGAACGTACTTGAGTGTCTCTGGTTTTGTATTTGTTGTTCTTACTGGTGGTGATAGCGATGATAATTATGGGATGGTGGTGGTGGTGGTGATATGTGGTGGTGGTGGTGATATGTGGTGGTGGTGATATGTTTGGGGGTGGTGATATGTGGTGGTGGTGATATGTGGTGGTGGTGATATGTGGTGGTGGTGGTGATATGTGGTGGTGGTGGTGATATGTGGTGGTGGTGGTGATATGTGGTGGTGGTGGTGATATGTGGTGGGTGGTGATATGTGGTGGTGGTGGTGGTGGTATGTGGTGGTGGTGGTGGTGATAGCGATGATAATTATGGGGTGGTGGTGGTGGTGATATGTGGTGGTGATATGTGGTGGTGGTGATAGTGATGATAATTATGGGGTGGTGGTGGTGGTGATATGTGGTGGTGATATGTGGTGGGTGGTGATAGTGATGATAATTATGGGGTGGTGGTGGTGGTGATATGTGGTAGTGGTGGTGGTGGGATTGTGGTAGTGGTGGTGGTGGTGATATGTGGTGGTGGTGATGTGGTGGTGGTGATTTGTTTTGGGTGGTGGTGGTAGGATGTAATATGGGGTGGTAGTGATAGCGATGATAATTATGGGGTGGTGGTGATAGCGATGATAATTATGGGTGGTGGTGATAGCGATGATAATTATGGGGTGGTGGTGATAGCGATGATAATTATGGGTTGGTGGTGATAGCATGATAATTGTGGTGTGTGGTGGTGGTGTGATAGCGATGATAAATTAGGGGTGTGATTGGTTGGTGTGGTGATATGTGGTGGTGGTGGGTATGTTTGGTGGTGGTGGTAGCTGAAAAATGGGTGATGATAATTTTTAATTGGGGTGGTGGTGTGTGGTGATATGTTGGTGGTGGTGGTGATATGTTGGTTGGGTAGGGTGGGAGTGATAGCGATGATAATTATGGGGTGTTGGTGGTGATAGCATGATAATTATGGGGTGATGGTGGTGGTGATATGTGGTGGTGGTGATATGTGGTGGTGGGAGTGATAGTGATGATAATTATGGGGTGGTGATGGTGGTGATATGTGGTGGTGGTGGTGATATGTGGTGGTGGTAGTGATAGCGATGATAATTATGGGGTGGTGTGGTGATAGCGATGATAATTAAAGGGGTGGTGGTGGTGGTGATATGTGGGTGGGTTGGTGATATGTGGTGGTGGTGGATGGGGTGTAATATGTGGTGGTGGTGGTGGTGATATGTGTGGTGGGTGGTGGTGATATGTGGTGGTGGTAGGGGATAGTGATGGTTAATGTCTGGGGTGGTGGTGGTGATAGGGGGTTGATATTCTGGGTGGTGGTGGTGGTGATGATGTGGGTAGTGGTGGGGGTTGGTGTTATGTGGTGGTGGTGGTTGGTGGTGTTGTGGTGGTGGTGGTGGGGATATGTCGTGGTGATGGTGGTGGTGATATGTCGTGGTGGTGGTGGTGGTGATATGTGTGGGTTGGTGGTTGATGTGGGCGTGGTGGTTGGTGTGGGTGGTGTATATGTTGGTTGGTGGTGATATGGGGGTGGTGGGTGGGTGGATGGGGTGGTGTGTGATATGTGATGGTGGGTGGTGGATATTGTGGTGGTGGTAGCTGATATGTGGGTGGGGGTGGTGGTGGTGGTAGTTGGTGGTGGTGGTGGATGATAATGTTGGGTGGTGGTGGTGGTGGTGATATTTTGGGGGGGTGGTGGTTGGTGGTGGTGATATGTGGTGGTGGTGGTGGTGGTGGTGGTAGTGGGTGGTGTTTTGGTGGTGGTGGGGTTTTGGGGGGTAGTGATATTGTGGTGGTGGTGGGGTGTTGGTGGTGGTGGTGGTGGTGGTGGTGGTGGAGGTGATATTTGGGGGTGGTGGTGGTGGTGATATGTGGGTGGTGGTGGTGGTGGTGGTATGTGGGGGTGGTGGTGGTGATAGGATGTTGGTAATTTTGGGGTGGTGGTGGTGGTGGTGATATTGTGTGTGGTGGCGGTGATGCGATGATAATTATGGGGTGGTGGGTGGTGGTGGTGATATGTTGTGGTGGCGGTGATAGCGATGATAATTATGGGTGTGGTGGGTGGTGGTTTTTGGTGCGTGATGCGATGATAATTTGGGGTGGTGGTGGTTGGATATGTGGTGGTGGTAGTGGTGGATGATAGTGTGGGGTGGTGATATGTGGTTGTGATAGTGGTGGTGGTGGTGATATGTGGTGGTGTGATGTTGGTGGTGGTGATATGTGGTGGTGGTGGTGGTGATATGTGGTGGTGGTGTGTGGTGATATTGTGGTGGTGGTGTTGGTGGTGATTGTGTGGTGTGTGGTGGTGATATGTGGTGGTTGTGGTGGAGGTGTAGTGGGTGGTGGTGGTGGTGATATTGTGGTGGGTGGTGGTGATATGTGGTGGTGGTGGTGGTGATATGTTGGTGGTGGTGGTGGTGGTGATATGGTGTGTGGTGTGATATGTGTGGTGGGGGTGATATGTGGTGTGGTGGGTGATAGCGATGATAATTATGGGGTGGTGGGGGGTGATATTGTGTGTAGGTGGTGTGGGAGGGTATGTGGTGGGGTGTGTGGAGTGGTATGGGGGTGTTAGATAGAGATATAGGGTGGTGGTGTGGTGAGTGGTGGTGATATGTGGTGGATATGTGAGGTGGGTGTGGAGTGATATGTAGGGTGGTGGTAGGTGATAGCGATGATAATTAGGTGGTGGGTGGTGGTGATACGATGATAATTATGTGGTGGTGGTGGTGGTGATAGCGATGATAATTATGGGGGTGGTGTGATAGCGATGATAATTATGGGGTGTGGTTGTGATGCGTGATATTGGGTGATGGTGGTGGTGATAGTGGTATGGTGTGGGTGATAGTGGTGGTGGTGGTGGTGATATGTGGTGGTGGTAGTGTAGCGATGATAATATGGGGTGGTGGTGGTGATTGTGGTGTGGTTGGTGATATGTGGTGATGTAGTGTAGCATGATAATTATGGGGGGGGGTGGTGATAGCGATGAAATTTTGGTGGTGGTGGTGATATGTGAGTGGTGGTGGTGGGATATGTGGTGTGGTGGTGGTGGTGATATGTGGTGGTGGGGATAGTGGTGGTGGTAGTGTAGCGATGTAATATGGGTGGTTGGTGGTGATATGGTGGTGGTGGTGATGTTGGTGGTGTGTGTAGCGTGATATTTGGGTGTGTGGTGTGATATGTGGTGGTGGTGTATGTGGTGGTGGGGTGTGTGGTGATATGTGGTGGTGGTTGGTAGTGGTGATATGTGTGGTGGTGTGGTGGTGGTGATATGTGGTGGTGGTGGTGGTGATATGTGGTGGTGGTGATATGTGGTGGTGGTGGTGATATGTGGTGGTGGTGGTGTATGTGGTGGTGGTGGTGGTGATATGTGGGTGGTGGTGGTGGTGATATGTGGTGGTGGTGTGGTGGTGATATGTGGGGTGGTGGTGTGATATGTGGTGGTGGTGATAGTGGTGGTGGTGGTGATATGTGGTGGTGGTGGTGATAGGGTGGTGGTTGGGGTATTGTGGTGGTGGTGGTGATATGTGGTGGGGTGTGGGATATGTTGGGTGGTGATATGTGGTGGTGGTGATATGTGGTGGTGGTGGTGTATTGGTGTGGGGGGTGTGTGGTGGTGGGTGGTGGTGATATTATGGGGTGGTGGTGATTGTGTGGTGGTGGTGGTGATAATGTGTGGTGGTGATAGTGTGGTGGTGGTGATTTGTGGTGGTGGTGATTAGTGGTGGTGGTGGTGGTGATATGTGTGGGGTGGGGTATATATGTGGTTGTGGTGGGTATGTGTGTGGTGGTGATATGTGGTGGTGGTGGTGTGGTATAGGTGTGGTGTGGTGATATGTGGTGGGGGGAGTGGTGGGTGGTGGTGTGGTGATATGTGGGTGGTGGGGTGGTGTGGTGGGTGTATGTGGTGTGGTGGTGTGGATAGGTGTGGTGGTGGGGGTATGGGGTGGTGGTGGTGAAATTTTGGGGGTGGTGTGGTGGTGATGTGTGTGGTGGGATATTTTGG
>CM054156.1:39710018-39717518 GCA_028751875.1 Rapana venosa
TAGATAATCAATCTTCTGTTTAAAAAAAAAAAGAAACAAAAAGAAATAAGAAAAAGTCCAACACAACATAGCGCTAACAAAGTTCCACTCATGTTTTTTGTCAGTAGAAAAGAAAAACACACATATCGTCCAAGATTTTTTTTTAATGTACAAAAGTATCATCATACATCATCATCAGACACTACACTAGGTGATCAATCCACTGAAAAAACAAAAACACAAAAGTCCAAAACAACTCAGCGCTTACAAAATACAACACATTTTATGTAGGTAGAAAAGAAAACACACAGATTGTCCTAGAGGAAAATAATCCTTGTACAAAAGAAGGATCATCATTATCATCAGACACTACACTAAGTGATCAGTCCGCCGCAAAAACAAACAAACAAAAGTCCAACACAAACACAGCGCTTTCAAAATTCAACGCATTTTATGTAGTAGCAAAGAAAAACACACAGATTGTCCTAGAAAATTATTTTAAAAACTGTACAAAAACATAAACATACAGATCGTCCTAGAAAATACACGAACTGTACAAAAAAAAAGAATCATCATCATCATCATTACAATCATCATCATAATCATCATCATCATCATCATCAGACACTACACTAATGCAGAAAATTAATAAAAGTAGCTGGAGGAAAACAAGTGTAAGTAACCACTTTCAACTTCTCATCATTTTTGAAAATGACTTTCAAAGATTCATAAGGAAAAGAAAAAAAACACACACACACACAACACACAACCCCCCCCCATCAAGAAGACGTATTGTAAATTTCGCACAAGCTGTCACAATTTAATGATAGAGAAAGGGAGGCACCAAAATATATCTAGAGAGGACAGAAAATGTAGATATTGTAACAAGATAGAAGATGAATTTCATTTACTCCATGAATGTATCTCATATGATGAACTCAGAAACAATTTGTTATTAAAAATTACAACCAAAGACCAAAAAAACCGTAACATTTGTATAGATAAATAAAGTGACATCATCACAGTTGATATCTATCAAGCAGATTATCATCAACTATGTGTATGAATGTTTTAAGAAAAGAGAAAATGAGAAGGAAAATGCAACATGCTTTAGTGTACATCAAGTTGAGCCAAAGAGATGATTCTAACTGATGTTTGCTTGTTTTGTTTGTTGTGTCAAATAAGTCTAAAAGGTAAAAAGGTAAAGGAGTCCCATAACCTATAAGGTCGTAGGGGAGCGAGGCATCAGAGACCCCACTTCTCTAGGGCCAGCATATTGAGGGCGGCGCCCATCTCTTCTCCCTCGCTGCTTTACCTTCCCTGACCCTAAAGAGGGCAGGTACCCATTTACAGCTGGGTGAACTGGGGGAACTGTACTGAAGCCAAGGCGCGGCGCAAACGGTCACCCATCCAACTGGTAACCACGTTCGACGCTGCTTAACTTGACTGGGGGGAAAGCGAGTGCTCCGCACCACTGAGCTATCCCGTCCCCGTCTACTTGACTTAAATGGCAATAAATATTCTGAATCTGAATCTGAATCACACACACACACACACACACACACGAGTGCTAGACCAAAACAGACTCTCTGTCAATGACAGCCTGTGCAGGCAGGCAGGCAGGCAGGCAGGGCCGCTAGGTGAGGAGTCCGCTGACCAGCATGAGTTGAGCCCAGGGGCTGATGAGGGAGGAGGAGCCTTGGGGGCGGAGGGGGGGGCCCCGGATGGCCACGTCAGCACAGTTGACGTACTCTATGGGCCGGTAGCAGGCTCGGAGCCACGGCTGACGTGCACACACACGCCGGCTGATCACCCGCGCTGCACACACACACACACACACACACACACACACACACACACCACCGCACGCACCACCACGCACCACACACACCACTCAACAACCCACGCACCTCAAAGTCAAAGTCAACATTGTATTTCCAGATGGTACATTGACTAGCGTGGGGACGGGATAGCTCAGTGGTCGGAGGAACACTCGCTTTCCCCCACAGCCAAGTTAAGCAGCGTCGAGTGTGGTTTCCAAGTTGGATGGGTGACCGTTTGCGCCACGCCTTGGCTTCAGTACAGTTCCCTCCCCAAGTTCACCCAGCTGTAAATAGGTACCCGCCCTCTTTAGGGTCAGGGAAGGTAAAGCAGCGAGGGAGAGGAGATGGGTGCTGGCGCCCTCAATATGCTGGCCCTAGAGAAGTGAGGTCTCTGACGCCTCGCTCCCCTACGACCTTATAGGTTATGGGACTCCTTTACCTTTTTACCTTTACTTTTTTTTGGTGGTTGTTGTTTTAATTATTTTATTTCGAGGGTAATGGAATAAGCACTCATGCGCTTTTTTGTTTACGTGTATTCCCCGTGTGTATGCAGTTTTGTCAATTTTGTCATCTGTTCCACCGACACACAACAACGTGAGCGCAAGATATTCTGCGTGCGTTCGCACACGAGACCTCGGTTTTTAAGTCTCATCCAAAGGACTTTTAGGGAGAGTGGAGTCGGCACTGATGTTAACTCCAAGGAAAACTCCTCTTAAACGGGATTCGAACCCGGGTCAGCAGATCACGTACGTGTGTGTGTGTGTGGTGTGTGTGTGTGTGTGTGTGTGTGTGTGTGTGTGTGTGTGTGTGTGTGTGTGTGTGTGTGTGTGTGTGTGTGTGTGTGTTGTGTGTGTGTGAGAGAGAGAGAGAGAGAGAGAGAGAGAGAGAGAGAGAGAGAGAGAGAAGAGAGAGAGAGAGAGAGAAGGGGAAGAGGAGAGAGAGAGAGAGAGAGATGAGAGAGAGAGATTGGAATGACATAGCTTTGTTTTCAGTTTTCGCTAACAGTTTTACTACTAAGAGCAGACAAGTAAAAACACAACACCCAAGTGTTTGGCAGAACAATGTTTTGGTTTATTTAAAACCTTCCTCAGACTAAAAGATAAGCCAACTCGCATCTTTACTGTCTAATACATTTTGGGTAAAAGTGTCTCATAACCTATGCGGTCGTTGGGAAGCCAAGGTGTCAAGAGACCTCACTTCTCTAGGAGCCAGCATATTGAGGGTGGTGCCCATCCCCTCTCCCTCGCTGCTTTACCTTCCCTGACCCTAAAGAGGGCAGGTACCCATTTACAGCTGGGTGAACTGGGGGACTGTTTTGAAGCCAAGATCGCGCAAACGGTCACCCATCGACTTGGTAACCACGCTCGATGCTTAACCTTGACTGAGGGGAAGAGAGTGCTGAGCAATAGAACGCCAACAGCAGCAGCAACACACCACCACAACAACAACAACAGCACCAATAAAAACAACAGCAATAAAACAACAACAACACCCCAACAAAATAAAAACAGCAGCAACAACAACAACAGCAGCATATCAACAAAAGCACCAACAACAACACCAGTAACAAGAACAACAAGAGCAAAACCACCAACCACCACCACCAACCACCAACCACCACCAACCACTAACCACCACTACCACCAACCACCACCACCACCAACCACCACCACCACCACCACCAACCACCAACCACCACCACCACCACCACCACCACCAACCACCACCACCACCACCACACCACCACCACCACCAACCACCACCACCACCAACCACCACCACCAACCACCAACCAACCACCAACCACCACCACCACAACCACCAACCACCACACCACCAACACCACCAACCACCACCACCACCACACACCACCAACCACCAACCACCAACCACCACCACCACCACCAACCACCACCACCACCAACCACCACCACCACCAACCACACCACCAACCACCAACCAACCACCAACCACCAACCACCACCACCAACCACCACCACCACCACAACCAACACCTACCAACCACCCCCACCACAACCAACAACCACCAACCACCACCACCACCAACCACCACCACCAACCACCAACCACACACCAACACCACCACCACCAACCACCAACCATCCTCCAACCAACCACCAACCAACCACCCACCACACCACTGCAACACACCGCACACCACCAACCTCCAACCCACCAACCACCACCACCACCAACCACAGACACCAACCACACACCACACCACCAACCACCACCACCAACAACCACCACACCAACCCAACCACCAACTACCAACCCAACCAACAACCACCACACCACCACAAACCACCACCACCACCAACCACCACCACACCCACCACCAACCACCACCACCACCACCCCACCACCACCAACCACCAACCACCACCAACCACCAACCACCACCACCACACAACCACCACCACCACCACACCACCAACCACCACCAACCACAACCAACCAACCACCAACCACACCAACCACCACCAACCAACAACCACCACCACCAACCACCAACCACCAACCACCCAACACCACCAACCACCAACCCACCACCACCAACCACCAACCACCACCACCAACCAACCAACCACCAACCAACCAACCACCACCACAACCACCAACCACCAACCACCACCACCACCAACCACCCAACCACCACCACCAACCACCACCAACCACCACCACCACCACCACCAACCACCACACCACACCAACCACCAACAACCAACCACCACCAACCACCACCAACCACCACCAACCACAACCACCACCACCACCACCCACCACAACACCATCCACGGACCAAACAGCAACACACCACCCACCACACCACCACCAAACCACGTCACACCAACCACCAACCAACCAACCAACCACCAACCACCACCAACCACCACACCCTCATCACAACCACCACCAACCACCACCATCCACCACCACCACCAACCAACCAACCCACCAACCAGCCACCAACCACCAACCATCACCAACCACCAACCACCAACCAACCACCAACACCAACCAACCCCAACCAACCACCAACCAACCAACCACCAACCAACCAACCACCAACCAACCAACCACCAACCACCAACCATCAACAACCACCAACCAACCCACCAACCAACCACCAACCATCAACAACCACCAACCAACCACCAACCACCAACCACCAACCAACCACCAACAACCAACCAACCACCAACCACCAAGCACCCTCATCAACAACCACAACCACCACCAACCCACGGCAACAAGAGAGTTATCCCTGGCAAAATTCTTAGAAAAAAAAGCCACCCTGATAGGGAAAGAAATACAGTTGCAGACCAACAAACAAAACAAAAAAAAAAAAAAAAAAAAGGTGGCGCTGCTCTTGTGGTGACGTGCTCTCCCCGGGGGGAGAGCAGCCCGAATTTCACGCAGAGAAATCTCGTGACTTAAAGTGGTATAAATAAATAAATATAAATAAATAAATAACCACCAACAACATCAACAACACCACCAACACCAACAACATCAACAGCAGGATCGTCACTCACAGGACTGCCATCTCCACTGCAGCACACAGCGACGACAGGACAAACCCCGGGGTAGCCTCAGCCACACCCGCTGCACCCGGGGGTGGACGGGAGGTAGGTGTCCCCCCACCCCACCACCCCCACCACCCCTCCCTCCCCCAGGCAGTCCCACCTGACGTCCCCCCAGCCCTGCCGCAGAGGGCACAGCCCGAAGGTCACCTTGTCCACCCCCTGCAAGAGAAACCTCAGGTTCAGATTCAGATTGAGAATATGTCATTGCCATTTAAGTCATGTAGACTTCTTTGACACAACAAAAACATCAATTGTATGTGTCTGTATGTGTGTGTGTGTGTGTGGTGTGTGTGTGTGTGTGTGTGTGTGTGTGTGTGTGTGTGTGTGTGTGTGTGTGTGTGTGTGTGTGTGTGTGTGTGTGTGTGTGTGTGTGTGTGTGTGTGTGTGTCTGTGTGATTGAGATTCAGATTCAGAATATGTCATTGCCGTTTCAGTCATGTAGACTTCTTTGTTGGGGACAGGGATAGCTCAGTGGTCGGAGGAGCACTCGCTTTCCCCCAGCCAAGTTAAGCAGTGTTGAGTGTGGTTACCAAGTTGGATGGGTGACCGTTTGCGCCGCGCCTTGGCTTCAGTACAGTTCCCTCCCTCAGTTCACCCAGCTGTAAATGGGTACCTACCTGCCCTCTTTAGGGTCAGGGAAGGTAAAGCAGCGAGGGAGAGGAGATGGGCGCCACTGCCCTCAATATGCTGGCCCCTAGAGAAGTGAGGTCTCTGACGCCTCGCTCCCCTACGACCTTATAGGTTATGAGACTCCTTTACCTTTTCTTTTTTAGACTTATTTGACACAACAAAAACATCAATTGTATGTGTCTGTATGTGTGTGTGTATGTGTGTCTGTGTGATTCAGATTCAGATTATTTTATTGACAATTTAAGTCATGTAGACTTATTTGACACAACAAAAACATCAATTGTATGTGTCTGTATGTGTGTGTGCATGTGTCTGTGTGATTCAGATCCAGATTCAGAATATTTTATTGCCATTTCAGTCATGTAGACTTATTTGATACAACAAAAACATCAATTGTATGTGTCTGTATGTGTGTGTGCATGTGTCTGTGTGATTGAGATTCAGATTCAGAATATTTTATTGCCATTTAAGTCATGTAGACTTATTTGACACAACAAAAACACCAATTGTATGTGTCTGTGTGATTCAGATTCAGATTATTTTATTGCCATTTAAGTCACGTAGACTTATTTGACACAACAAAAACATCAATTGTATGTGTCTGTATGTGTGTGTATGTGTCTGTGTGATTCAGATTCAGAATATTTTATTGACAATTTAAGTCATGTAGACATTTGACACAACAAAAACATCAATTGTATGTGTCTATGTGTGTGTGTATGTGTCTGTGTGATTCAGATTCAGAATATTTTATTGCCATTTCAGTCATGTAGACTTAGTTGACACAACAAAAACATCAATTGTATGTGTCTGTATGTGTGTGTATGTGTCTGTGTGATTCAGATTCAGATTCAGAATATTTTATTGCCATTTAAGTCATGCAGACTTATTTGACACAACAAAAACATCAATTGTGTGTGTGTGTGTGTGTGTGTGTGTGTGTGTGTGTGTGTGTGTGTGTATGTGTGTGTGTGTGTGTGTGTGTGTGTGTGTGTGTGATTGAGATTCAGATTCAGAATATTGTATTGCCATTTCAGTCATGTAGACTTATTTGACACAACAAAAAAACATCAATTATAATTATTATTATCTATTGGGGCTAAAAGTGATGTACACTAAAAAAAACATGTTGCATTCTACTTCTCTTTTTCTCTTTTTTTCAAAGCATTCATACACATATCTGATGATATCTGCTTGATATAATTATATCAACTGTGATTATGTCACTTAAATTATGTACACAGTTTTTGCGTTCTTTGTCTTTCGTTTTGATTTTTAATAACAAATTATTTCTGAGTTCATCATATAAAATACATTCATCAAGTCAATGAAATTCATCTTCTATTTTGTTACAGTGTCTACAATTTCTGTCCTCTCTGGATATATTGTGGTGTCTTCCTTTCTCTATCATTAAATTGTGACAGCTTGTGCGATATTTACAATAATTATTATGTCTT
>CM054156.1:39722518-39725018 GCA_028751875.1 Rapana venosa
TGCATGTATGTATGTATGTATGTATGCATGTATGTATGTATTTATGTATGTATATATGTATGTATTTATGTATGTATGTATGTACGTATGTATGTAGTGTGTATGTACGCACGTACGTACATACCTATGGATGGATGGATGGATGGATGGATGGAAAAATGGAAAAAACAGAAAATATGTATGTAGGTATGTATGCATGCGTGCATGTATGAATGTATGCATACATGCATACATACATATTTTCTGTTTTTTCCTTTTTTACATCCATCCATCCATCCATGCATGCCTGTATGGATGTAGAATGGATGTCTACATGGATGGATGGATGAATGGATGGATGGATGGATGGACAAACTCAAAGGTTCACATCAGGCAATGCCAAGATATAGGTCAAGGCCTACTACTAGGTACAAATGACATACTGTCGGGGAGTAACAGGAAAGATAATAGGCTAGCGGTCACAGTCAGGGAAATGGATGAGTTTTGCGCATGCGCGTGACACTGGTCACGTGCCACGCCCCGGGGGTCACTCGGGTCAAGAGGTCAGAGGTGATGCGTGTCACCAGTTAGTGATGTCAATCATTCATGGTGGGACAACTACGTTATGTAAATAATGTACTGGGTGGTAAAAAATTGTGTATAGCGTGCGTGTGTGTGTGTGTGTGTAGGGGAGGGGGGTGTAGAGGTGATAGTTGTGTATGTGCGTGTGTGTGTGTTTAGGGGAGGGGGGTGTAGAGGGGATAGTTGTGTGTGTGTGTGTGCGTGTGTGTGTGTGTGTGTGTGTGTGTAGGGGAGGGGGGTAGAGGGGATAGTTGTGTGTGCGCGTGTGTGTGTATGCGTGCGTGCGTGTGTATGTATTTGTATGCATGTGTGTGTACGCGCGCGCGTACGTGTGTGCGTGCGTGTGTGTGTATGTGTGTATGCGTTTGTGTATGTGTGTGCGTTTGTGTGTGCGTGCGTGCACGTGCGCGCGCGCGCGTGTGTGTGTGTGTAGACCTACACACTTATATTTCAAAATGAATATAGTAATAGAACATAGCAAGAAAATGCATAAAGATTATAGCCAGACCTACAGCCACCAGCTTTTATAATCATGTCACGAATCAGCAATTTTTTCGTACCATTTCTTTTCTTTCTTCTTTTTTTTTAAGAAAAAGCATAATCAATCCATGTCAACAGTAGTACTTTCCCACTTAGCGCTGGACGAAATAATAAATACAACTCTCCAGTATTAATTGGACCCCCATGATCATTTGTAAGGACAGGATGTCCTCTCTCTCTCTCTCTCTCTCTCTCTCTCTCTCTCTCTCTCTTTTCTTTCTTTTTCTTTTTTTGTTTTGGGGAGATACCTTGACTGGACAGAAGAGATTGTACCCTTTTGGACAAAAAAATGAAACTCATCTAGGTAGCGTTCCTCTCAGCGCGACGCATTTTCGCTCATAATTATGACAGACAACAATAGTTGCTGTGCTGTGAGAGGGTTCCTGGAGGAAGAGGAGGAGAGGAGGAGGAAGAGGAGGAGGAGGAAGAAGAGGAGGAGGAGAGGAAGAGGAAGAGGAGGAGGAGAGGAAGAGGAGAGGAAGAAGAGGAGGATAGCATTCATTTCATTTATTTTTTTCCAATTCTTTCGCTAGAGCTCCGAGGTTCACCAATGGTGAGATTTTGCGTTATGGGTCTCTTTTCTGTCTGCCATTATAAGGTAGCCGCATTCCGACTTTAGAGGCATTTATCATAATATATACTTTTCTCCATTAATGTAGAAATAGTAGCGGAGGAAAACGAGTGTAGGTAACCGCTTAAAACTTCTCCATCGTTTTTGAAAATGATTTTCAAGCATTCGATTTGAAAGAAGAAGACAAAAGGCTAGAAAATTAAATCTTTCAATGACAGCATTTTAGGCATCTTTGTGTAAGAACTATGCTTTACTATATCCTGGAGGACGGGATAGCTCTGTGGTCAGAGCACTCGCTTTCCCCCAGCTAAGGTTAAGCAGCATCGAGCGTGGTTACCACTAGGATGGGTGACCGTTTGTGCGCCTTGGCTTCAGTACAGTCCCCCAAGTTCACCCAGATGTAAATGGGTACCTGCCTCTTTAGGGTCAGGGAAGGTAAGGCAGCGAGGGAGAGGAGATGGGCACCGCCCTCAATATGCTGGCCCCTAGAGAAGTGAGGTCTCTTATGCCTCGCTCCCCCACGACCTTATAGGTTATGGGACACCTTTACCTTTTTTTTTTTTTTACTATACCTTTGGCCTGACCTGACTCGAGTTTACTTTTCTTCATTCTGTGTATCCTCCTTTTATTCCTCACTTTCTTGATGAGCATGTTTTGAAGTTCAAAAAGCTACATAAAAATTACCCTTGAATGAAAGAAGAATCATTCACCACACTCTGAGTAGTGGTCTGAAAGCTAGTCTTTCGGATTAAAAGCTAAACTGAGGTTCTGTATGCGATATTCATCTTACACACAGAAAAGTACCCATGGAAAGAACAGAATTTATTT
>CM054156.1:39730018-39745018 GCA_028751875.1 Rapana venosa
CCGCGAACGCCGAGCGTCGTTCTCTGCCCAGGGAGAAGGAGAGGAAGCGGTGGTGGGGAGGAGGAGAGGAGGAGGAGGAAGGGGAGGAGGAGGGAGGAGAGGGAGGAGAAGGAGAGGGAGGCGAGGAAACGAGGGTGGTCGCGTAGTTGGAGTGGTGTTGTGGAAGACATCGTTCGGGATCGCTTTTTTTGTTTGTTTTTTGAGGCACTTGTGGTTTCTTGGGTTTCTTTGTGGAGGGGGGAGGGGGGGGCTTGGACGGGATGGGGGGGGCTTGGGGGGGGGGTGGCTGGAGGTGGGGGGTGGATGGGTGGGTGGGAGTGGGGGGAGGGGGGAGATTGCTGGGTGTAGAAGTTTGTTATGCGATTTGTAGTTGTTGGTTTTGTTGGGTGGGGTTTTTTATGAGGAGTCGGTGGTAGAGTTCTTCTGAAGAGTAGTAGAAGTCGGAAGAGGAGGAGGATGAGGAGGAGGATGTCTCGTTCCAAATCAGTTTGTATTTGATTATGTTAACCAATACATTGCTGACTGAGAGATCCCAAAAAAAAAGAAACAATCCCAGACCTGCTAATAAAACTACCTATAAGTGGTGTAAAAAATAAAATAAATAAAGATAATCATTAAAACAAAAAAAAACCAACCATACACTTTTGAATGCCCTTGCACAGAAGGCTACTGAAGTTTCAGGATTCTGTTTTCTTGTTGTTGTTGTTTTTCTTAATATAATATTACTAAATCATCATATACACCTCCCGCGATTGTCACTCATGAAGTTTTGATCGTGATCATGATCATGGATAAGGATCCTTGGCTCCAGCATGGTCAAGAAAGAATCAGATAAAGTCTGGGACAATTATCTCCAAGCCCCAGGTGACACCCATGATGAACTGGTTGGATTATGATTTATATCCCAGAACCTGTATAATAATTATGCGTCGTCTTCTTGTCCAGAAATCTGGAGGGTTTTTTTCTTTTGTCCTGAAATCAGAGAAAGAGAAAGAACAAAACAACAACAACAAAACAGTTCGTGATTAGATTACAAAAAACAAAAAAAAAAATATGAACATCAGAGAACAATCACGCATGAAAGTGGGGTTTGGGGGGAATTTTGTTTGTTGCTGTTTTTGTTGTGTTTTGTTTTGTTGGTGTTGGGGTTTGTTTGTTTGTTTGGTGTGGGTTTTTTGGGGGAGGTGGTTGCAAATGTGGTGGAAAAAGCTTCAGTCACGGTTTCATAAACCTGGACAAACATAAATAATTTCATTTCAATTCATTTCATACCATTTTAAGTCACGGCAGATTTCTCTGCGTGAAATTCAGGCTGCTCTCCCCCGAGGAGAGCGCGTCGCCACAAGAACAGCGCCACCCATTATTTTTTTTTTCTTTTCCTGTCTGCAACTGTATTTGTTTCCCTAACAGAGTAGCTTTTTTTTTCTACAGAATTTTTTCCAGGGACAACTCCCTCTTTGCCGCGGGTACTTTGACGTGCGCTAAATAATTGTGTGTAACACACACGGGACCTCGGTTTCTCGTCTCATCCGAAAGACTAGCACCCAGACCACCACTCATGGTCTAATGGATGGGAGGAAGGTTTCTGGCCCAAACGGGGGATCAAACCATCGCACACCTCCGACCCGGACTTTTTCACTTTCTTAGGCAGGCGCGTTACCTCTAGACCACCGATCCACCAAGGATCCAATAATTATGTTGTGTGAAAGCGCTGTCTCAGTATAATTCTGAAACGTTTACAGCGAATATGTTCTGCTGTCGCTTGTGAAAAGCAGTAAAGAGTGAATGAGTGAGTAAATGAACGAATGAATAAATGAAGGAAGGAAGGAATTTCTAGTGGTTCGAGCCTTGCGCTTGCGGTTTAACGGCCCAGGTTCAGGATAGCCTAGTGGTTAGAACATTGCGCTCGCAATCTGACGACCCGGGTTCGATTCCCGTTCAAGGGAGATATTTTCCCCTGGAGTTAACATCAGTGCAGACTCCACTCTCCCCAAAAGTCCTTCGGAGGAGACTATAAACTGAGGCCCCGTGTGCGAACGCACGCAGAACATCTTGCGCACACGTTAAATCCTGTTCCGCGTTTTTGTAAGAATAGGCCATTGTGTGCCGGTGGGAACGGATGACAGAATTTACAAAACCGCATACACACGGGGACTGGATGTAAAAAAGCGCATGAGTGCTCATTCCATTATCCTCGATATAAAAGAATTAAATAAATAAAACCACCATCGAAAACCCCGTTCAAGGGGATTAATTTCCTCTGAAGCGAACATCAGTACTGACGCCACTCCCTCCGAAAGTCCGAATGAAAATAGTTATGAACTGAGGCCCCGTGTGTGAATGTACGTAAACTATCTCGCACACACGTTAAAAACCCGATCCGCATGTCAGAAGAGTATACCATTCAAAAACAGATGAAAAAAGATATTTAACACACACAAACACACACACACACACACACACACATCTGCATGCGCACTGGTGTCGTGTTTAGACACAATCTTCGAAGTCGGAATGCAGTACCTCAACGGTGGGAGGGTGGTGGGGGGGGGGGGGGGGGGGAGTGGGGGGGGGGAGCAGTTGCATAATTATATACATTTTTTTAAAAATCTCATCATTGATTTAAAAAAAAACATCGGGGGGGCTACATCGTATAATTGCAATTTTAACAATATCGTTAACTAGCTAAAAGAAGAAATATTACACGCAAAACCATTTTAACATGTTGAAATGACAACGCAATTACGTTTGAGAACTGGAAGTAGAAAATGAACTTACATAAAATTTAAAATAAACTAAATACGTTTTTAGGATACCAAAACAGTAGACAATGTCAGCATTTCATTACATGAAAAATGTTATCTTTATATATTGCCTTGTTAAGAAAAAAAAAGTCAAACAGAGTTACAAAAAACAACCAACATCTAGTATACTGCAAAAGAAGAAGGTGTACCGTGAAGGACACCCCTATTACTTATAAAAAGCAGATTTCTTTTTCGCTTTTGCAGGAGAATAAAGTTTATGTATTTCCATAGTCTTTATAACAACAGTTGGAATATCGTAACACGGAATAAACTGTTTCTGGAAGCTCTTACTGTTGTCAATAAACACTTTACAGTAGTAAATAAGCGCTTTTCTGTTGTCAATCAACGCTTTACAGAAGTCGGTAAAACACTTTTCTTTTGTCAATAAACACTTTACAGTAGTAAATAAGCGCTTTTCTTTTGTCAATCAACGCTTTACAGCAGTCAATAAAACACTTTTCTTTTGTCAATAAACGCTTTACAGCAGTCAATAAAACACTTTTTTGTTGTCACTGAACGCTTTACAGCAGTCAATAAAACACTTTTTTGTTGTCACTGAACGCTTTACAGCAGTCAATAAAACACTTTTGTTGTCACTGAACGCTTTACAGCAGTCAATAAAACACTTTTTTGTTGTCAATGAACGCTTTACAGTAGTCAATAAAACACTCTTCTGTTGTCAATGAACGCTTTACAGTAGTCAATAAAACACTCTTCTGTTGTCAATGAACGCTTTACAGTAGTCAATAAAACACTTTTATGTTGTCAATGAACGCTTTACAATAGTCAATTAACGCTTTACTGTAGAGAATGAACACTTTAAAGTAGTCAATAAAACACCTTTAAGTGTTCCCTAAGCGTTAAGCGCTCCTTAATCTTCTTTTAATGAAGACTATAAACAACACCCTTGTTTCGAACGTACAAACATTACGCACCTAGAAAAACCTGTATCTCCTTGTTCGAAGAGTAAGGCCATTTGATTGCCGTGTTCGAACGTGATGAAACATTTGCACCAAAACTGCATAAATACATTGTGCGGTAACGGATGAAATGTAAAAAGCACACATGGTTCTTATTCCATATCCTCGAAATAAAAGAATAAATAAATAGATGAATAAATATACGCTTTACTGTAGTCAATGAACGCTTTACTGTAGTCAATGAACGCCTTACTGTAGTCAATGAACGCTTTACTGTTGTCAATGAACGCTTTACTGTAGTCAATGAACGCTTTACTGTAGTCAATGAACGCTTTACTGTAGTCAATGAACGCTTTACTGTAGTCAATGAACGCTTTCAATGAATGCTTTACTGTAGTCAATGAACGCTTTACTGTAGTCAATGAACGCAATGAACGCTTTACTGTAGTCAATGAACGCTTTACTGTAGTCAATGAACGCTTTACTGTTGTCAGTGAACGCTTTACTGTAGTCAATGAACGCTTTACTGTAGTCAATGAATGCTTTACTGCAATCAATAAACGCTTTACAGTAGTCAATGAAAGCTTTACTCTAGTCAATAAATGCTTTACTGTAGTCAATAATACTAATAAGTACCATTACAAACAAAAGAAGACATACTATAATGCTGCTGTCTAATCAGCTGACCTTGAAAATGATTATATCTAATTCAAAAAATTCGTCCCCGAACTCCCCCTTGGGGATGCCCCCGTGGTGGCGGTGGGAGGGGCTGTCAATATAAATAGCATCCCTACATTCTGGAAATTCTGTGCTAGAAATGTCTTCTTTTCTATCACTCTCTTTGTTTCTGCCTCGTTCCGTTTTCTTCCTGTCACCTCCTTCATGTCTATTTTCTGCCTTCTTGGTCCATTCTCGGGCCATTGTGTGCCGTTGGGAATAGATGACAGAATTTACAAAACCGCATACACACGGGGACTGGTTTAAAAAAAAAAGCACAGAAGTGCTTATTCCATTATCCTCGATATAAAAGAATAAAGCATTTTTTAGAAAAACAACTATTAATTCTCCAGCCTTTTTTTTCCAGAAAGACTTGAAAGGATAATTCTTACTTGCGCTGAAGTTGAATGTGCGCTGGGTCTGACTTGCCAGGCGCTTAACGGCAGCGTGACGCATTTTCGCTCATATGACAGGCAACAATAGTTGCTGTCTGAGCGTTTGACGAAGAAGAAGAGGAAGAATCCCCGAACACGGAATGTGGTTAACTTAATTCTCACATACACAAAACATCTCACCATTTGTGATCATCAGAACTCCTAGCTTTTAAAAAAAATGTATTTATTTATTATTTATTTATTCATACCACTTTAAGTCACGAGATTTCTCTGCGTGAAATTCGGGCTGCTCTCTCTCCTCGGGGAGAGCGTGTCGCCACAAGAGCAACGCCACCATTTCTTTTCTTTTGGGGGGTGTTTTTTTTTTTGGTCTGCAACTGTATTTGTTTCCCTATCAGAGTAGCTTTTTTTCTAAGAATTTTGCCAGGGACAACTCTCTTGTTGCCGTGGGTTCTTTTACGTGCGCTGAATAATTTTGTGTAACACACACGGTACCTTGGTTTATCGTCTCATCCGAAAGACTAGCGCCCAGACCACCACTCATTGTCTAATAATGGATGGGGGGACAAGTTTCGGGCCCAAACGGGATTTGAACCACCGCACACTTCCCGACCCGGACTTTTCGCTTTCTAGACAGGCGCATTGTTACTTCTAGAAGGAAGGTCGGTGGCAGGATGGTTAAGGCGTTCGCCTGCCAACAAGTGAACCGTGAGGTTCTGGGTTCGATTCCCAGCCTCGCCCTTTCTTCCCAGTTTGACCAAAAATTCGAACTGAATGTCAAAGTCCTTCGGATGAGACTATAAACCGAGGCCCCGTGTGCGAACGCATGCAGAACATCTTGTGCACACGTTAAATCCTGTTCCGCTTTTCGAAAGGGTAGGCCATTGTGTGCCGGTGGGAACAGATGACAAAATTTACAAAACCGCATACACACGGGGACTGGATGTTTTGTTTTTTTAAAAAGCACATGAGTGCTTATTCCATTATCCTCGATATAAAAAAAATTCTTTTTTAAAAAAGTCATCTGAGCGCTTTGATTTGTTGCTTTACAAGATTCAGCGCTATGTAAAGTCCATGCATTTATTTATTTATAGACCACCTGATCCACCAGGAACGACAACCAAAAATCAATAATTCAAAACTGGAGCTTCCGTGACAGGTAGAAAAATAAATAGATAATTATTTTGGGGCGGTTTGATGAATTAAAAGTAAGAAAAATCAATAATAATAATGATAATAATAATAATAATAAATACATACATACATACGTACGTACGGTACACGACACATGGGACAGTCTGCTGTGTGCCTGCTTGTGTGGCAGGGTTTGTTTATAAAGCAAGGGGGCGTAAACCCCTGTCTGGCCTCATTTGTATACTTGGATTCCCTGAAATATTCCATTCCTTTGCATAGTTTGCTTCGTTTCGTGAGCTTGTTAGGCGCACGCACGTACGCACGCACACAACACACACACACACACACACACACACACACACACACACACATCTCTGCTGTCTTCCTGTACGTTCGTCCCATCTATATGTGTTTGGTTGGTTGACTGTGACTGTCTCTGTATGCCCTCTCTCTCTCTCTCTCTCTCTCTCTCTCTCTCTCGCTCTCTGTCTGTCTGTCTGTCTGTCTGTCTGTCTGTCTCTTTAAGGATAGTCCCTTCTCAGGGCAAGGACTGGATGAACAAAAGTATGTCAATACTTATCTGTAACCCTTGGGAATAAAGATTTTCTCTCTCTCTCCTCTCTCTCTCTCTCTCTCTCTCTCTCTCTCTCTCTCTCTCTCTCTCTCTCTCTCTCTCTCTCTATCTATCTATCTCTCTCTCTCTAACTATCTATCTATCTGTCTATTTATCTATCTATCTATCTCTCTAACTAACTATCTATCTATCAATCTCTTTCTCTAATAGAGAACCCATTCCTTATCTATTCAGATACATATTTTCGTTCCATTGATTGAAGGAAGAAGCTGATAATTATGTCAAAATATTACTTAAATGAGTGACCGGTCAAAATTTTAAAAACTATGTGTTTACAAAATTTTTATCTATTTTTAAAATTTTATTTCATTCTTTTATATCAAGGATAATGGAATAAGCACTTATGTGCTTTTTTACATCTAGTCCCCGTGTATATGCGTTTTTGTACATTCTGTCATCTGTTTCCACCGGCACACTATGGCCTACTCTTCCGAAAAGCGGAACAGGATTTAACGAGTGCGCAAGATGTTCTGCATGCGTTCGAACACGGGGCCTCGGTTTATAGTCTCATCCGAAAGATATCGCTACATTAAAGCCAATCCAGGTTATCTTCAGTGCAACCAGTGAAAGAGATAACCTAGTTTGGCTCTAATGTAGCGACATAGTGTTGTTACCATCCTGAAATTCTTCTTGTTCTCGTTGAACGCTCAGACAGCAACTCCAGAGGCCCTGACAAATGCTGCTGTTGTTGTGTTTATGTTCCATTACATTTTTTCATGATGCTGGTATGTTGGTTGTCCTCCCTCCCTCCCTCAAACTCCGTGTATTGTGGCCTAAGGCCAGTGGACATGATCATTATCAAATCTGTTCAGAGCTCTCTCTCTCGCTCTCTCTCTCTCTCTCTCTCTCTCTCATCGCCATGTTGTTCTTGTCTGCATAATTAGACTTTTTTCTCATTATTCTGTTTCAGTCTTCACTCTCAGTGGTTCTCACAAGTCCACTCACTTTCATATTAATTCTTCCTACCGAGGTCTCCTAACAAAGACATACCTAGAATTACACTGACCTGTCCTAGGGATGTTCAGACATGTCATGTCTCTCTGGACAGTTTTCAAATATGGTTGGCTGTTTGTAACCAAACAGAGGTTAGAAAGTAAACATTCCTCATAATAAATAAAAAATAATAATAAACGCTGTACGCCTCAGCCAAGGCCCGTCACTCTGCTGGTCATGTCCCGTAACTCCACCACTGCTGAAGTTTCCGTGAGGGGATGTTATACTGTAGTTTTCTGGTCGCAGACAGTAGTTATGTTTCGGCTGGATTTGTAAATAAACAGGCCTAACAACTTAAGGCTACTACTGCTACACTTGCCAGTTTCCGTGTTAGTTAGAAGTTGTGAGGGAAGAGACCTTGTTTGTTGTTTTTTTTGTTGTGAGGGTTTTGTGTTTAGTTTGTTTAGAGCCTCCGAGGTTGACTTATGATGAAAATGGTCTTTAGATTGTCTACAGTAAAAGGCTTGTGCCTTATATCCTGGACATCTCGACTACCCACAAGCAGATGTTTTATCTTCTCCTACTTCTCATCATCATCATCCTCCTCGTACTCCTTCTTCTCATCCTCATCCTCATCCTCCTTATCTTCCTCCTCCTCTTCCTTCTTCTTCTTCTTCTTCTTCTTCTTTTCCTCCTCCCCGTCCTCCTCCCTTCTCTTCTTCTTGTTCTCCTCCTCCTCTCCTCCTCCTTCTTCTTCTTCTCCTCCTCCTCCTCATCCTCCTCCTTCTTCTCCTCCTTCACTTCCTCCTCCTCCTCCTCCTCTTCCTCCTCCATCTTCTTCTTCTTCTTTTCCTCCTCCTCATCTTCCTCTTTCTCCACCTCCTCTCCTCCTCCTCCTCCTCTTCTTCCCCTCCTCCTTCTCCTCCTCCTTCTTCTTCTCCTCCTCCTCCTCCTTCCCCTTCTTCTTCTTCTCCTCTTCCACCTCCTCCTCCTCTTCCTCCTCCTCCTCCTTCTTCTCTTCTTCCTCCTCCTCATCCTTCTTCTTCTTCTCCCCCCCCCCCCCTCCTACTCTTCCACCTCTTTCTCCTCCTCCTCCTTCTTCTTCTTCTCCTCCTCTTCCTCCTCCTCCTCCTCCTCCTCCTCCTCCTTCTTCGTCTTCTTCTTCTTCTTGTTTCCCTGGTTAGGCTAAATTTGTAATCCGGTCTGGATAGTAATGTCTGCAGTCTGTGGAAGTGACTCCGCCAGTCCCCCGAGTGTTTCCTGGAGCGGGGGCCACATCTGGTGTGGACCTCAAAGGGTTTGTGGGTCTGTGCCATAAAGGCATAGGTCAGCGCGGGATATTTTTTTAGGCGGTGGAGATAAGATACGAGCTGGCAGTGTCCTGTTCGCAGTCTGAAGAAAGCAACTTGAGCAGTTCAATCTAGCTCAAGAATGTCAAAATGTCCAGGTGCTGGCGCCACGCTTTCCTGAAGAAGCAGTTTCTCAGGATTGTCCTTGCTTCACTGTAGAACACTGGATGGCTGGCTGCTCCAACTTGCTGCCTGCCTTGAACAGGCAGTCCGCCTCTTCGTTGCCCTCCATACCACAGTGGGAAGGGATCCACTGCAGCACCACCACAGTTCTCTGGCTGAGGAGGCTTAGTTCTCTCTTGATGTCTCTTAGGATCTGCTCTACCCCTGGTTCCTGGAGACTCTGCAGGATGGATTTGCAGTCAGTCAAAAACACTGTAGTGTTGGTGGGCAGATTGTTGTTCTCCTGGTTGAGAGTCTGGGCTGCAAGTAGCAGAGCACTGGCCTCAGCACGGGCATCGGTGGACAGACAGGGGGCCTGAGGCTAGAGACTTGCTAGTGGCCCTGCCATCAGGCAATCTGATGCACGCCCTGCTTCCTCCATTTTTCTTTATTGCTCCTTCAGCAGACCCATCTGTGTAAGCTCTTGCCCAAGCATTGGGAGGGTATTTGGTGGTCAGTGCTTCCAGTGTCAGTGACTTTAGGTCAGCTTCTATGTGACACTCTTTGCTCCCAACACCTGGAATGTTGAAGTGTCTGTCTGCCAGTCTTCATAGTCTCCTGGAGGGATTCAGTCAGCTGGCTGGTTGCTGACACAGGATGGTGGTGTTTCCTCTCAAGAACCTTCATTAGATGGTTAGGGCTCTAGTCGCTTCAGCTGGTTCTTCGTGGGGGGGCTTTCGATTTCGGGAAGAGGCCGAGGGGGTGTGAAGGGAGCCTCTTCAGCTTCTCATTTTGCCTCAGGAGTTTGTCTTGACTCCTTTCTTCCAATGAGAGAAGGCCTGCTGTTGGTTTTGTCCATAGCTGACACTGGAGAAGTTTTCATGCTGCCTGTGATGAGTCTGGGGCCGGCGTTCTACATCGTGGTCAGGTTGTCGAGATTGATCTTAGCAGCAGGTGACATGGCATTGGAGGCATATACCAAACGAGGTCTGAGACTGGATAATAAATACAATTACAGTCTACTGTGATAAGATACATTATCGAGACCAGCCGCCATGGTGCAGTGGTTGGCACCTTGGATTACGGAATGCAAGGTCACGGGTTCGATTCCTATTAGAGTCACAGGGATTTTTCGGACTCCGGCCGGCTATTACCCAGAGTGAGAGTGCTGTGGGCTCAGTGGGAAGACTGGGACCACACAGTCGAGCTTCATCCACTTAACGGATGCGAGTTTGCGAGTGTTGCTCAAATTACCTGACCAACACTGCAGGTGTCTGTATCTCTCGAGCCGGTTGACGCCGGGATATATTATGATAGTAAGCGTAGAGTACAACCCTGTCAAGTAGTCTCAAAGCATATGCACTTCCACAGCAGCATTATTACGTCATCCTCATTGTCATTGATCATCATGCAATTTTTTTTAAATGGCTCTGATTCGGTGGTTCCAGATGCTCTAATCTCATGGTGACCTCAGATTCGGTTTGCCCATACACCTCTGTACCTGTGGTGAGTTTGTGTCAAAGCCCTTGAGGTTGGAGGTTCGCGGGGGACGGTCGTTGGAGGGACATTGTGGTGGTTGCCACCTCGGGGGGGCAACTAACTCAGTCTGGCTCCGCGACTGAGCTAATATTGTCGTTAGTAGGGGGCTTAGTAGGTGGTGTCCTGCGTATGTTATCTCAGAACAGGCACCACTGAACACCACCAAAGTGACTAAGCAGCAGTGCAGGGCCCATCTGGCTGGTGGCCCCACGGCGGCCTGATGGAGATGGGCTCCCTATGGACTTCCAACCCTGAGGATGAGACAACAAATCTGGGTATGGCTGTGGTGGGGAGATTGGAATGAGCGGTATGGGAACAGCAGGACGGGGTCGTCACAGAAGATGAGGCAGCCAAAAATAGAAAAGAAGAAAAAAAGAAACATTAACGAATCCTTTTGAGGAGAAATGAAGTATAGTCAAGTGACATAATATATACATGTTGCTGAATGTATAATTTCTAGATAATGTCTCATTTACTTGAAATTTAGCACAAAAAATGTGTTGTGTTAAAAAAAAAGTCTCATTGACTTTATGACAGATAAAAGTTTTTAATCTGATTTTATCTCTCTCTCTCACATTATTTATCTCTGAGAGAGAGAAAATTGATTGAGTAATAATTGATTGATTGGTTGGTTCATTGATTGATTGACTGATTGATCGATAATCTTTATTCCCAAGGGTTACAAATAAGTATTGATATACTTTTTTCATCCGGCGAGAGAGACAAAGAGAGACAGAGAGAGACAGACAGACACAGATACAGATAGACAGACACAGACACACCGACAGACAGACACACACACACACACAGACAGAGAGACAGACAGAACAACGAAGAGGAAGACAGCGACCATTTCAAAAACTTCAAGACATAAGCAGATTTCTCTTCTCTTTTTTTTTTCTCTAAATTTTATACCTCTTCAATTAAGTCACGGCAGATTTCTCTGCTTGACATTCGGGCTGCGCTCCCCCGGGGAGGGCGCGTCGCCACAAGAGCAGCGCCACCCACCCTGTACCCTTATGCGCTTTGATTTGTCTTTGCAAGATATAGCGCTATATAGGTAAAGGTAAAGGAGTCCCATAACCTATAAGGTCGTAGGGGAGCGAGGCGTCAGAGACCTCACTTCTCTAGGGCCAGCATATTGAGGGCGGCGCCCATCTCCTCTCCCTCGCTGCTTTACCTTCCCTGACCCTAAAGAGGGCAGGTACCCATTTACAGCTGGGTGAACTGGAGGAACTGTACTGAAGCCAAGGCGCGCAAATGGTCACCCATCCAAATGGTAACCACGCTCGACACTGCTTAACTTGGCTGGGGGAAAGCGAGTGCTCCGACCACTGAGCTTACTCTAGCGGGGTTCCTTCCCTACAGTGGACCTGTCTTCTGTACCCTACCCTCCCATTCCAGCGATGGAGATGAAGATGGCATCAGATTCATCGGCCATCTACACCTCACGCCCAGTCAGGCGTGCCAATGACCCCTGGTCAACAGAAGCGCGCCACTGGAAGGAATGCTTTGTGGGCGGAGAGGGGGGGGGGGGTGGGGGTAGCGAGTGGGGGGGGGGGGGGGTGAGGAGACGTTGGGTGGGGGGGAGAGCTGGAGGCCTAGGACAGGTGGGTAAGAGTGTGTGTGTGTGGGGGGGGGGGGGGGGGGGGGGAGGGGATGGGTGTCAAGATGTCGTCGGAATTCATGGGCTTGTGTGTGTGTGTGTGTGTGTGTGTGTGCGTGTGTGTGTGTTGTGTGTGTGTGTGTGTGTGTGTGTGTGTGTGTGTGGTGTGTGTGTGTGTGTGTGTGTGTGTGTGTGTGTGTGTGTGTGTGTGTGTGTGTGTGTGTGTGTGTGTGTGTGGTGTGGTTGTGTGTGTGTGTACAGGAAGTTCTGGAATTTTGTGTGTGTGTGTGTGTGTGTGGTTCTCTTTTGGGTTTGTTTTTATAACAGCAAGCATCCCTCCCCCCCCCCCCCTCCCCCTGTGTGGGGATGCCAGGGAAGAGGGGAGGGGGGGGGGCTGACAGTATAAATAGCATCCCCATCTTCTGCAAAATTCTGTGCTAGGAATTCCCTCTTTTCTATCCTTCTCTTTTGGTTCTGCTTTGTTCCATTTTATCTTCCTGTCACCTTTTCCGTGTCTATTTTTTTGGGGGGTGGCCTTCTTGGTCCATTCTTCTTGCTTTTTTTTTTTTTTAAACCACAAAGACTTAAAAGACAACGACTCTCTCTCACGTTGAAGTCGGATGTGCTGGGCCTGACTTATCAGGCGCTTAACGGCAGCCTAACACTTTTTTTTTTTTTTGGCTCATATGACAGACAACAGTAGTTTCTGTCTGAGCGTTCGACGACGACGACGACGAAGAAGAAGAAGAAGAAGAAGAAGCAGGATCTGGCATGTCTTTTATTTTTTCATTCTTTGAATTTATTTTATTTATCTATTTATTTATCATTTATCTATTCTTTTTATATCGAGGATAATGGAATAAGCACTTATGTGCTTTTATACATCCAGTCCCCCGTGTGTGTGTGCGGTTTTGTCAATTTTGTCACCCGTTCCCACCGGCACACAAATGGCCTACTCTTACGAAAAGCAGAACAGGAGTCAACGTGTGCGCAAGATGTTCTGCGTGCGTTCGCACACGGGGGCCTCGGTTTATAGTCTCATCCGAAAAACTTTAGGGGGAGAGTGGAGTCTGCACTGATGTTAACTCCAGGGGAAAATATCCACCCTTGAACGGGAATCGAATCCCGGGTCGTCAGATTGCGAGTGCAATGTTCTAACCACTAGGCTATCCTGTCCCGCCAAGTCTAGCGATTTGAGCGTTGCGCTCGTGATCTGACGGCGCGGGTTTGAACCACGAACGAGGCACCCGTGTAAGGGATCTGTGTCTTCCTGGAGTTAATAATAATCAGTACCAACTCCAACCCCCCCACCCCTCTCTCTCCCCCTCTCCATCCAAAAGTCCTTCAGATTATGAGGCTATAGTATAAACTGAGGTCCCGTGTGCGAGCCAATCCACGCAGAAAGAAACATCTTACGCACACGTTAAAAATCCGATCTGCCTTTCGGAAGAGTAGGCCATATGACAAACTAAAATTTTCAAAACACAAACACACACACACACACACACTTCATCAAAGTCGGAATGTGGCTATTTTAATAGTGCTCCCTCCCCCCCCCCCCCCCCCTCTCCATCAAACAAACAAACAACAAAAAAACCAAACCAAACCAAACCAAACAAATGGTCGCATACGCAAAACCTCACCATTGGTAAACCTCAGAACTTAAGCCTAGGAACGAACAGAGAAGAAAAAAAAGTCCCTTTACAAATCCTTCCGATGAGATTCTCAAATTGGCGTCCCATGACTGTTTTGACCGCACACACATAATTAAATGCACCTTTCTTCAAAGTCGGGATGTGGCTATTTGAATGGTAGCCAAAAACAAAACAAAACAAAGCAAAAAGAAAACAGTCGCCTATGCAAAATCTCTCCTTTTGGTGAACCTTGGAACTTTAGCACTGGGAACAAAAAGGGGAAAAAAACACATTCCCTTTGAAAATCCTTCACATGAGAGTCCAAATTGGGGGTCGATTCCATGACTGTATGAACGCACACACAGAATTATCTTCTGGGCACGTTCAGAACCCCATCCATCTCTTGAAGAAGAGTAGTTTAGGCCAGCTGTGACTGACTGGGGGTATGGATCATGCAATCATACCGAGCATGCACCAGGCCGGAGAGGGATAGGCTCCGCCAGGCTATCATTGGCCCAAAACACATTGCTTGGAAATTTCAAGGGGATTTTATCATTTTCTTCTTGTTGTTTTTATATTGTTGTTATTATTCTTTTATATTGAGGATAAAGGAATAAGCACTCACGTACTGTGCTTTATTTTTACATCCAGTCACCCGTGTGTATGCGCGGTTTTGTCAATTCTGTCATCTGTTCCCACTGGCATAGGATGGCCTACTCTTTCGAAAAGCGGAACAGGTTTTAACGTGTGTGCAAGATGTTCAGCGTGCATTTCGCACGCGGATCCTAGGTTTATAGTCTCATCTGAAGGACTTTGTGGGGAAGAGAGGGGGGGGGGGGGGGGGGGGGGGGAGGAGTGGAGTCGGCACTAACACGATGTTAACTCCAGGGGAAAAATCCCCTTGAACGGTATTCGAACCTGGGTCGTCAGATTGCGAGTGCAATGCGCAACGTTCTAACAACTAAGCTATCTCTCCCCCCCCCCCCATCCCCCCCACTCCTGCCCCTTGGCGTGTCCTATCGTAACTCTTCATGGAGTTATGGGTGTAAAGGTAAAGGTGTCCCATAACCTCTATAAGGTCGAAGGGGAGCAAGGCATCAGAGACCTCAGCTTCTCTAGGGGCCAGCATATTGACGGCGGTGACGCCCATCTCCTCTCTCCCTCTCGCTGCTTTACCTTTCCCTGACCCTAAAGAGGGCAGGTACCCATTTTACAGCTGGGGGAACTGTGGAG
>CM054156.1:39750018-39767518 GCA_028751875.1 Rapana venosa
CACCACAACGCAATACAATAGCACACCACATCACAACACAACACAACGCTGATTCTTATCGCACTCTTAACGGTCCGGTTAGTTACGAGTCAAAGGTCATGGATACGCCTGGCTGGTCGTTGGGTTGTCTGTCGTCTGCCATCTTCATCACGGAGATTCAGGGAGGTGGGGGAGGGAAAGGCGGGGGGGGGGGGGGGGGGGGGGGGGGGGGGGGGGGGGGGGGGGGGGGGGGGGGTGCGAGATGGAGGAAGGGGATGCCTGTGGTGCTATGCTGTCTGAAGACTATGTGAACTCTGCTCATGTACTGGACAATAATTATTATCTGTCGTTTTCTGTCGCTTCTGCTGTCTGTTAGTCTGTCAGACAGAGACACAGAGAGAGAGAGACAGACACAGAGACAGAGAGACAGAGAGAGAGGGGAGGGAGGGAGGGAGGGAGAGAGAGAGGGAGGGAGGGGGGCAGGCAGGCAGGCAGGCAGACAATCAGGCAGATAGCCAGTCAGACAGACAGACAGACAGAAATTTTGCCATCAGCGGTCATAATCAACAACTCTTAATTTAGTTTCACATGTATACCATCAAGACCAATCTTCTTCTTCTTCTTCTTCTTCTTCTTCTTCTTCTTCTTCTTCTTCTTCTTCTTCTTCTTTGTCTTCGTCTTTTTCTTCTTCTTCGTCTTCGTCTTTTCTTCTTCTTCTTCTTCTTCTGCTTCTGCTTCTTCTTCTTCTTCTTCTTCTCCTTCTCGTCATCGTCATCCAACGCTCATCAGACAATAACTATTGTACTAGGAATTCCCTCTTCTTCTTCTTCTTTTTTTTTTTAAATCCCTCTCTTTGTTTCTGCCTTCTTTCTTTTCTTCCTGTCATTCCCTTCTCGTCTATTTTCTGCCTTTTTGGCCCATTCTTCTGCCCTTTACCAATTTTTTTTTTTATAGAAAGACTTCATAGATAGCAATTATTCTCTCCCACGCCGAAGGGGACATCCTAGGCTGGGCCTGTCTTGTCAGGCGCTTAACGGCAGCGCATCGTATTGTCGCTCCTAATTATGACAGACTTCAATAGTTGCTGTCTGAGCGTTCGACGACGAAGACGACGACGAAATAGAAGCACCCGATCCCAACTTCCCTCCTGAGCTATCTGGTTAGGTGTCTTGCCCTGGTTGGTTCTGCTTCATGTTCAAGGTACAATAGGGGGAACGGGATAGCTCAGTGGTCAGAGCGCTCGCTTTCCCCCCAGCTAAGGTTAATTCAGCAGCATCGAGCGTGGTTAGGTTACCCCTTGGATGGGTGACCGTTCGCGCGCCTTGGCTTCAGTACAGTTCCCCCCCCCCCCCCCCCCCCCCCCCAAGTTCACCCAGCCGTAAATGGGGGGTACCTGCTCTCTTTAGGGTAAGGGAAGGTAAAGCAGCGAGGGAGAGGAGATGGGCGCCGCCCTCAATATGCTGGCCCTTAGAGAAGATGAGGTCTCTGACGCCTCGCTCTCCTGCGACCTTATAATTATGTTATGGGACACCCTTAACCTTTTTTTTTTTTTAATGTATGTATGTACGTAGCTGTGTGTGTATGTATGTATGTATGTATGTATGTATGTATGTATGTATGTATGTATGTATGTATGTATGGGGGACGGGATAGGTTATGGGACTCCTTTACCCTCCTTTTACCTTATGTATGTATGTATGTATGTATGTATGTATGTATGTATGTATGTATGTATGTATGTATGTATGTATGTATGTATTATGTATGTAGATAGGTAGGTAGGTAGGTAGGTAGGTAGGTAGGTAAATAGGTAAGTAGGTAGGCAAGCAGGTAGGCAGGTAGGTAGGTAGGTAGGTAGGTATTCATTCCTTTTTGTGGTCGGTTTGTTTCTTCACTTTTCAGCTAGATATCATCTCTTGTTTGGTTGTTTTCCCCCACAGGCCCTGCTACAGCCCTATGTATGTATGTTAGTCCGTCGTTTTCGACGATGACCTCCAAAACAGCAGAGGAGGCAGCTGCTGTTTCGAAAATTGGGCAGAAATTTGATTATAGTGGAGATGCCTTGCCCACAGTACATCCCCACTCTCTCGGCCAAGTGGGCATAAGGACAGTCAGCGTTGGAGATGTTCTCCAAAGGCCAACTAGCCCCAGGGCTGCAGCACATAAGGACTGTGCGAGTCAAGCCTCCTAGTCAGAGAGTCATAGTCGATCACTAAAGACTAAGCTGTAAAGTGGAATTCCATGAATGGGAAAGCCACTGGTCATACAGCCTCTCACTTTGCTGTTGCCCCCAGCGTCAATGGTTTAATCAAGAACTGTGATAAAGCCCAGACGCTGACGGCTATAATACTTAACTCACCCAAAAACAGGCAGTCTGCAGCAGAAGAGAGAGGGAGAAGGAAGAGGCAGAAGAGGAGGAAGAGTTGTGAAAGAAATTGTAAACAGGTTATTTTCCCCCGAACATATTTTAAAAAAATAATTCACCAAATACTTATTTATCTTTATTTATTCTTTTATATCGAGGATAATGGAATAAGCACTCGTGTGCTTTTTTTTTTACAACCAGTCCCCGTGTGTATGTAATTTTGTCAATTTTGTAATCTGTTCCCAACGGCACACAATGGCCTATCTATCTATCTATCTATCTGTCCCGTAGTCTGACGACCGTGGGGGCACCCTCAAAGACTCAACAACCAGTTCCCTCCATTCCTCTCTCTGTTCTGCCTTTCTCAGGGTTTTGTTGAGTTCTAGGCCTGTCCATTCGCTGATGTTATCCTCCCAGTTCTTCCTTGGTCTGCCTCTTCTTCTTCCTCCTTGGACGTGCCTTGTAAAACTGTCTTTGCAGCCCTTTTGGATTTGTGACATGCCCATACCATTTTAAGTTTACGTTTTTTCACGATCGTTAGAAGGTTCTCATAGGGGTCCAATGGTTTGCGGATTCTGTTATGCACGCTTTCGTTGCTTATGTGGTCTTTGTAGGAGATGCCAAGGAGTCCCGAAAGCATCTCATCTCCACCGCCTGTAACTTTCCTCCAAATCTGCAGTCGGGTCCATGTTTTCACAGGGCATACAGAAATATGGATATGACAAGGGAGCGCATTAGTCTGATCTTGGAGAAAAGTGAGATATTTTTTATCTCTCCAGAGGGTGTTTAGTTTTGACAAATGTTATTGTCTGTGCAGTCCTGCATACTACTTCTGGCTTGGATCCCTGGTCTGATACAATGGCTCCGGGTTTACTTGAAGTTTTTGAACTGTTTCCAGCTTCTGGTCAATTAACCCTGATATCAGTGCGAATGCCGTTGGTGTTTATTAGTCATCAGTTTGGTCTTCTCTGCACTGATTTCCATGCCGTATGTTTTGGAGGCCTTTTCAAGTGTTTCTGTTAGGCTGGCAAGCTCTTTTTCGATTCCTGCTATTCCATCAATGTCATCTGCGAAGCGGAGGTTTGTGATCGTTCTCCCACCAATGCTGACTGATCCTTCTTTGATGTTCCAGTGCATCAGCCATGATTCTCTCAAGGAAGATGTTGAAAGAGTGGGTGAGATTTAGACAGCCCTGCCTTACCCAACTGTTGTTCGAAACCATTCTCCAATGTTGTTTTTTGTAGTACACTGCACTGGTGGCCTCTCTGTACAGCGGGTTTAAAATGACTCTGATCAGGTTTGCATTGATGCTGTACAAATTCATGGTTGCCCACAAAGCTGCATGCCACACCCTTTTCAAATGCCTTTTAAAATCGATAAATACGTGGTAAAGGTCTTGTTGATGTTAAAGGGTATCGCTCACATAGTATTCTGAGGTTAAATATCTGTTCTGTTGTGCTGTGCCCTGCTCTAAAAACCTGTTTGTTCCTCAGCAATGAGGGTCTCTGCTTGTGGCTCAGTCTATTCATATTATCTGCAGCATGAAACCTTGCTTGGGTGGCAAATGAGGCTGATTGTGCGGGAATTATGGCATTGTTGTAGATTTCCTTTCTTGGGGAGGGTGATGATGAGTGACTGTGTCCATTGGTGTTGGCCATTTCCTGTCTGCCAGATCTTTTTGCAGATTCTTAGTAGGGCGCTGATCATGGCTTCCCCTCCGCTTGAACCAACTCAGCTGGAATGTTGTCAGTCCCGCTGACTTCCCCTTTTTTCAGCGATCTGACTGCTGTTTCCACTTCTTCTCGGGGATAGGGTGACTGTCTGTGTCTTTGCTTGCGGGTACATTAAGGACTTCTGGATCTCCTGCGGTTCTATAGTTATACCAGGTCGGAGCGTATTCTGTCCATCTGTTCAGAATATCCTGGTCGTCATGAGACACTTCCATTTTTGTCTTGGATTGTTAAACCTTTTCCTTGTTTGTGCTATCAGGTCTTTCACCAGCTGATATGCTTTTTTTGCTATTGTTTTTCTTGATGTTCTCTTCAATGTCTTGGCACTGTTCACCGATCCATTTCTCTTTTGCCTCGTCATGGACTTCCTGATTCTTTTGTTGACTGCCCTATATTGTTCTGCTCTTTCTTTTGTTTCATTTTTCTTTTTCTTCAGCTCTCTACGCTTGTCGCATAGTTGTAGGATGTTAGGTGTGACCCATGGTTTTTGACTGGTCGGTTTTGCCCAAAAAGCTCGTTGCTGTTTTTAGTCACTGCTGTATTGAAACTATTCGTCAGTGTATCTATGTCTGAGTCTATCACAGTGAGTGCTGCAAACTTTCCACCCATCCTTGCTTGAAAAATTTCTAATATTCTGGGTCCTTCGCTTCTCAAGGTCAAATTGATCCTGAAGTTGTTTCGGTTGTTGGATTTTCTTTAGACGTAGTCGGAAAGTCATCATCACAAGATCATGATCACTCCTAAAGTCTGCACCTGGAAAAAATTCGTGTCTGTGCGATGTTAACGCTAGACTGAAACCGTCTTTCACCATGATGTAATCTATTTGGTTGTGGTGTTCTCCATTTGGGCTATGCCATGTCCATTTTCTGGATTTCTTGTGTGGGCCAAGGGGTATTCACTAGCTGGAGGGGTTGTTACTGGCAAACTCCAGGAGTCTCAAGCCTCTTTCATTTGATTGGTTATTACAATGTGGCCCACAAAAGCCCTCCCAATTTTTCCATGCATCATCTCCCCACCTTGGCGTTCCAGTCACCTTGCACAACGAGGATGTCTTTCTTGGGAGTTTGATTCAGAACCTCTTGTAGCTGGTCATAAAGTTCTTCTATGGCTTCATCTGTGCAGTCTGTGTAGGGCGTATGCCTGTACTACAGTTTTTGTTAAAGGGGGTTGCTCCCCAGGCGGATGGTAATAAGTCAGCTGGACACAGGCTGACAGCTCATGACGGTGTTCACGGTGTCTTTGTGAACGGGGAAACCCACGCCGCGTTCATGTTTATCCTGTTTTCCATTTGTTAATAATTTGTGGTCTTCCTGGGTCGTGTTTCTCCCATGTTTTTCCACCTGACTTCGCAAGCCCCAAAGGATGTGCCATTGATATCTGGAATTTCTTCCTATTTTCAGTTCTTCCACTTTGCCTGCAGCTCTTATGTCCGTACATTTCCATGTGCCAAATGATGGTGTTGTTTCTGGCACGGATTTTTTTGTGTTTTTCATCAGTAGCATACTTTCGACCTCTGTCCTGATGAGCAACAGAAGGCGCGGTCCTTGGTAACCCGGGCGACGACCGATCCGGTATGGAAATTCTGGCTGTCTTTGTCATGGGTGTATCTTGGGCAAATCAAACCTGGCGGAGCCCATCCCTCTCCAGGTCGGATTTTTTGATTGGGTTTACTCCCCACATGTGGCAGGTGGTACTGGGTTACATGGTTACCAGTAGCAGAGGGAATCTCTGACCTGACCTGAATCTGTAATCTGTTCCCAACGGCACACAATGGCCTACTCTTTCGAAAAGCGGGACAGGTTCTGCGTGCGTTCGCACACGGGGCATCGGTTTATAGACTCATCCGAAGGACTTTTGGGGAGAGTGGAGTCTGCTTTGATTTAACTCCAGGGGGAAAAAAATCCCCTTGAACGGGATTCGAACCCAGGTCGTCAGATTGCGAGCGCAATGTTCTAACCACTAGGCTATTCCCCCCTCCCCTTCCACTAAAGAGTCCAAATTAAGAAAAAAAAAACGAAACAAAAATAAAGTATGACAATTATAAATTCGGGGAAAAAAACAAAAACTAAAACAAAACGAAACAAAACAAACATACAGATCTATAGAAAAAAGCCTTTCAAGGGAGTTCATTACACGTGAAAACCATCGCAACTCGGTTCCTCCCCTTGAACTGTTTCTCGACGAACGGGAAGTCTGATGTTGTTTGGCGCCTTGCAAAAAAAGATTGAAAAGGTTTTACTTCCGCATGTTGCAGAAGCTGTCGTCCTGAAAGGGAATCATCTGTTGCATTTGTTACTTGGCTATTATTCATAATTTGCGAGATCTACAGCACCAACTGTCTGAATAATGATGGATGGTCGTCAGGTAAGTGATCGGCTGTCTTTGTGTCGTGAATCGTAAATTTAGGATTTTCTTCTTTCTCAGTCTTCCAGTCTTCTTTCTCTTCTGAAGTAGGCCTGCTGTTTTTTGTTTGTTTTCGTTCGTTCTTCCAGAGTTCTGAAGAAGAGTTTTCGGACAGTCTTTTTGTCAGTTAAATGCCTGAATTCGGACGAGCGAATCAGTGATCAAGCAGTGAAAGAAGTAGGCTGCTCTTTCTCTGTGTGAGAAGGTCTCAGATTGTGTTGTCACGATATCGCGGCAGTGAACAGTTATCACTGGCTCCTGGAGTGAGTCATTGATTGGCAAACAAAAGCTGCGTTAATCTCTCTCTCTCTCTCTCTCTCTCTGTCTGTGTGCCTTTGTGTGTGTCTCTGTGTGTGTCACTGTGTGTGTGTGTCACTGTGACTCAACTCAGTGTGTGTGTGTGTGTTTATTTATTTTTATTGTATTTTATTTTATTGTTTTATATTGAGGATAATGGAATAAGCACTTGTGTTCTTTTTTACTACCAGTCCCTGTGTGTATGCAGTTTTGTAAATTCTATCATCTGTTCCCACCGGCACACAATGGCCTACTGGGCTACTCTTACAACAAGCAGAACAGGATTTAAGGTGTGCACAAGATGTTCTGCATGCGTTCACACATGGGGCCTGGGTTTATAGTCTCATCCAAAGGACTTTTGGGGAAAGCGGAGTCTGCACTGATGTAAACTCCAGGGGAAAATATCCCCCTTGAACAGGAATCGAACCCTGTGTTTTTGTTGTGTTTTTAAAAATTTTTTATCTGTATATCGAGGATAATGGAATAAGCACTCATGTGCTTTTTTTACATCCAGTCCTTGTGTGTATGCAGTTTTGTAAATTCTGTCATCTGCTCCCAGGGCCCAAAACCAAGGGCCCTTTTCACTTTAAAAAAAAAAAAAAAAAAAAAAGGGGGGGAACAGGATTTAAATTTTTAAAGCAAGATTTTACTCGTTTTTTTCGCCCCCGGGGGCCTTGTCTAAAAGTCCCCTTTCCAAAAGTTTTTTGGGGGAAAAGTGGAGCCCTGAAATTTTTTGAAAACCCTCCGGGGAAAATACCCCTTTGGGAATGGGAATCGAACCCGGGGTTTTGCAGTTTTTGAGCGTAATGTTTTTTCCATTTGGGGGCTTTTTTAAAGTCCCTTTTGGTTTGGGGTGTTTTTTTATGTGTTTTGTGACTGGGGGGGAATGAAATTTTTGGGTGTCACTGTGTCCCATTTTACGTTACCCTTAAGTGTGTTTCTTGATGTGGTTTGTTTGCAAATTCATTTTTTTGTGTGTGTGAAGTGTGGTTTTGATGATTTTGAAACAATTGATCAGTCGATGATTTTTTTTAGAATTTGGGTTGATTGTTTGGGTTGATGAAAACCATTTGAAAAAAAACACAAAGGGGAAAAACAAGTTTTTTTATTTTTTTTTTTTTTTGGGGGGGGGGGGGGGGGGGGGGGGGGGGGGGGGGGTGGGGGGGGGGGGGGGGGGGGGGGGGGGGGGGGGGCGCTTGTTTTTTTTGAAAAAAATTTTTTAACCCTTTAACTATTTTAAAAAACCCAACAAGTACTTGAAAACAAAACAAAAAATTGTTTGTTTAATGGCAGAAAAAAAAATTATTGCCCCATTGAAAAAAATTTCAGAATCACCATTTCATTTGGGGTTTTCCTTTATTTAAAAAAAATTTTTTTAATTTTTTAGATCTGAACAAGGCTCCAGCTACCTGGTCTATCACAAACCCCGTGCCCTTTTCCCCTACATTTAAAAAATTTTAATTTTTAAACTTTGGGCAAATGACAATCTCATTTGTGGCAGTTTTTTGAAATGAAATATATAGATTGAATCAGGGAATACTTTTTAAAAAACCCCCGGGGCGGGTTGAAAATTTTAAAAAAAAAAAAAAAAAACCAAAAACTTAAAACCTTTTTTTAAAATCACATGATGGGTTTTTTAAAAATAAGTAAAAAAATTCTTTTTCCATGAGTAAAAACTATGGGTTATAATGAAAGTTTTTGGCATATCAAGCGGGTTCACATGGAAAACCACCTTTTTTTTTTTTAAAAACACTTACATGAAACTAAAAGAAAAGACTAGTTTACAAAGGGTTAATTAAAACTTTATTCAAAATCACAAAACTGACACATTTAACTCTTACCCTTACGACAAAATTTTTTTCTGAATTTTCCCTCCCGGTCTCTGTTTTCCCCAGTCTCTGTTTTTCCCTTTGGTCTCCCTTTCCCCTTCTTCTTTTTTCTCTCTAGTTTTGGAATGTTTCTCACAGGGTTTACTTTTGGGGGTGTGCGGCACATGACACACACACACACACACACCACAACAAAAAAGCCCCACTCACATCCCCACACAATGTACACCCCAAAAAAAAACGCCCAAATAGCATGCCCCTCTCCCTTTTTTCTCTGTTTCTTTTCGGTTTTTTTTTTAATTTTCTAAGTTTTTTTTTTTAATCTTTTTTTTTTTTTTTTTTTTTTCTTTTTTGTAGTTATATTAATATATTGCTTTTAACCAAGGTTGTATTTGGAAAACGGGAAACTGCTGTCAGTGTTAAGATGTTGTGTGTGTGTGTGTTAGTGTAGTGGTGTGTGTGTGAAACTTCACTGAAATTGTAAAAGTCAAACTCAAAATTAAAGTAAAATGTTATACATATTTATACATGTATATTATATTATTTTTTTTAAATTTAAACAAATTCAAGTTTTTTTCCAGATGGTTTATTGAACTTAATTTTTAAAGCAATGAATTTGTTTTTTTATCATGATCGGGCCATGGGAAACAAAGCAACTTTATCAATAATATTTTAATTTTTACGTATATAAAATTATATTAATTAATTTTTATATATATGGATCATGCGCAGGGTTAAAATTTTCATTCTTAAGTTTTTTGTTGTGTTGTGTTTTTGAGTGACTCACTGACTGTGGTGTGTGCGCTACAAATATGCTAGTGCATGCTTGTTGTTGTTTTTTTAAAGATTTCTACAGTACATCTGATCCTTTCTATCAGCATCTTTAGAGGATGTGACTCCATAATTGGGTGTATTTGTTTAAGAACAGATTTAAAAATAAGTGGATAATTCAAAATTTAAAGGGAAAATTGTTTTTCACATCTTAATTCTTTTGAATGTCAGCTCATCAGTTTTGTTAGGCTGATAACTTTATTGGCACATTACTTTACAATCTTTACAGTGGGATTAGATACCTCACTTTGAGTCGGCCCTGTTGGGCTTCCCTTCTTCTTTCTTTCTGTGTTCAGTCTGTCTAAAAACCCCTTTCTTCTCTCTTCTCTCACATCTCTCTCTTTTCTTCCTCTCTCTCTCTCTCTCTCTCTCTCTTCTTTTCTGTCACTCCCCCCCCGTCTCCTTCTCTCTGTCTTTTTTCTTTCTCTCCTCCTCCCCTCTCTTTTCCCTCTCTTTCTTCCCTTTACTTTCTCCCCCCCCCCCCTTTCTCTCTCTCTTTTCTCCCCCTCTCCTTCTCTCTGTCCTCCCCCTCCCCCCTTTCTCTAAATCTCTCTTCTGCTGGTTTTTTGTTTTTATGTGTTAAACAGGTGGAATCAAATTTGAAGTTTCTTTTTTCCCTGGACCCCAAAAAGCCCCCACCTTACATTTCAAGGTTTTTCAGATTTTCGGACCATGTACACACCACAACACACAACACAACACACACCAACACCCAACACACACCCACACACACCAACCACTCAACCCCAACCCCACACACACCTCCACACACACACACCAACACACCCCATATGTACAAACACATCACACCACACAACAAACACAAAGTAAAAACACACAAGAAGAAATAACTTCTTTTCCTTTTCTTAAAGATGGTCAATAACACAGGGTGAAACCTCAAAAAGGAAATAAATAGAACATTTTTAATTCTTTTTCTCCTTTCTCTCTCTCTTCTCCTCTCCCCTCTCTCTCCTCTCTTCTCTCTCTCCCCTTTTCTCTCTCCCTTCCCCCCTTCTCTCCGTTCTCTTCTCTTCCTCTCTTTCTTTCCCTCCCTCTCCTCTTTCCCTCTCTCCCCCTTCTTCTCTCTCTTTCCTCCTTTCCTCTCTCTTCCTTCTTCCTCTCCTCTCTCTCTCTCCTTCCCCCCTCTTTTTCCCCCTCTTCTTTTTTCCCTCTCTTTCCCCCCCTTTCTTTTTCTCCTCTCTTTCTCCTCTCTCTTTCCCCCTCACCCCCCTTTTCCTCCCTCCCCTCTTTCCCCCTCTCTCTCCCTCTCCTTCCCCCCCCCTTTTTCCCCTCCCCCCCCCCCCCATTCCCCTCTCCCCCCCTTCCCCCCTTTCTTTCTCTTCCTCCCTCCCCCCCCTCTGTCTGCCCTGTCTTTTTTGCCCCCCTCTGCCCCCCCTCTCTCCCCCCCCCCCCCCCCCCCCCCCCCCCCCCCCCCTCTCTTTTTTCCCCTTTTCTCTCTTTTAACTCCCCCCTCCATCTATTTTTAAATTCCCTTTATTTTTTTTTATTATTTTTTTTTTTTTCTCTCTCCCCTCTCTCTCACATAACAAGGAATTAAAAGAAATCATGATTTATGTAATCAATCTGAAAATTTGTACATAAAAAAACAAATTTAGATTTTTTTGGGGGTTTTTGGGGGAATTTTTCCATGCCCGACCTGGGGACATGAGCATAGAGAGTTTTTTTTGTTTTTTGTCCTTAGAATTTTTACTTTTTTTGTTTTTTTTTTGGGAGAGGGGGAATGAACTTACTGAATACTGACTGCCAAAATGCATTTTTAAAATGTTTGTTAAACACCCCCCCCCCTTTAAATGGGGGCCAGGGCCCTATTTTTAAATAAACTTTTGGGCATTGGCAATCCTTCTCTCTCTCTCTCTCTTCTTCCTCTTTCTTTTCCCCCCTTTTCTCTCTCCCCTCTCCTCCCCCCCCGGAAAAATGAAAAAACCCAGAAAAACAGACTTGGGACATAAAAAAGAAAAAAGTTCCAGTTAGATAAAAAGAAATTTTAGTAGTTTTTTTAAAAATAATAATAAAACATAAATTACAAAAAATAAAATTAGCATTATATCTTGCATTTTAAACAAATCAAAGCGCTTGCATTCATCCTACTTTTACATAAACATGCAACAAGTTACAAGTAATAGTTTTACATATTCAAATGTATGTATTACACACACACACACACACACACACACGCACGCACCACATACACACACACACACACACACACACACACACACGCACACACACCACACACACACATAGAGGTTGTAAACTTTGGCAGGGTGATAGGGGGTTTTGGCTGTTGAGGGCAAGGACAGAAATGAGATGAAACAAGAGGGAGATAAATTTATGGGTTACAGAAAAGATGGTGATGTACACAAAACAAGAATGGATGCGGAGGGGGGGGGGGGGGGGGGGGGGGGGGGGGGGGGGGGGGGGGGGGGGGGGGGGGGGGGGGGGGGGGGGGGGGGGGGGGGGGGGAGGTGTGTGGGAGGGGGAGGGAGGGGGAGGAGGGATGTTTGCTGTGTTGTTGTTGAACATTTGGTGTGTATGGAGCTCTGTGTGTATGACTCTTTCTGTCTGTTTGTCTCTCTCTCTCTCTCTCTCTCTCTCCTCTCTCTCTCTCTCTCTCTCTCACTCTCTCTCTCTACTCTTTCTCTCTCTCTCTCTCTCTCTTTCTCTCTCTCTCTGTGCCATGAGTGTTGGTGTTGTTTCTTTTTGAACATTTGGTGTGTTCTTCTTTAATTTTAAACGTCTTTTCACATTACGTGATATTAGACAAAATGGAGCTGTGTGTGTGTGTGTGACTCTTTCTGTCTGTCTGCCTCTCTCTCTCTCTGTCTCTCTCTGTCTCTCTCTCTCTCTCTCTCTCTACTCTCTCTCTCTCTCTTCTCTCTCTCTCTCTCTCTCTCTGCCATGAGTGTTTGTTGTGTTCTTGTTGAACATTTGGTGTGTATGGAGCTCTCTGTGTGTGTGTGACTCTTTCTGTCTCTCTCACTCTCTCTCAGTCTCACTCACTCTCAGTCTCTCTCTCTCTATCTGTGACTGTGTGTGTGTATGTTTCAAGGTGGGACGGGTTGGGGGGGTGGGGGGGGGGGGGGGGGGGGGGGGGGGGGCAGGGTTACTAGTGAGCAGATCTAGGATGAGGACTTGATTTATTGTATGGCCAACAGAGGCTAACGTTTGAAACTTGCAGCTGGCAGCGCCACTATACAATTGTTCCCTAACGAAGTTAACCACAGAGTGAGTGAGTGAGGTGGAGAGATAAGGCAGGCAGGCAGGCAGGCAGGCAGGCACTCTCGGGGTGTCTTCCTTAAATTAACTAGTAAAAGATGGGAGGGAGGTGAGGATGGTGGGGTGGAGGGTTGGACTAGGAAGGTGGGGGGGGGGGGGGGGGGGAGGGGGGGGGGGGGGGAGGTGGGGGGGGGGGGGGGGGGGTGGGGGGTGGGCACAGGTGTAAAAAGAGAGGGGGAGGCCAGGGAAGTGGTGGGGTGATAGGGGGTTTGGGGAGAAGGGGGGGTTATGGAGAACGATGAGTAAAGAACGCCATGAGTTAATATAATATAGAAGTTGAAACTAATGATATGAATCAGTGGACACTGTGGGACCAGCGTGGATGAGTTTCGGACTTTGCAGACGACCTGGCCCTACTTTCCCACAGCCGCCAACAGATGCAGGACAAGACTACAGAACTAGCAGCCACCTCATTTCAAGTTGGTCTCAAGATCCATGAAGGCAAAACCAAGATTCTCAAGATCAACGCAGCGAGTGAGGACCCAGTCACACTAAATGGGAAGGAGCAGGAAGAAGTGGAGACATTCACGTACCTGAGTAGCATCATTAACATGCAGGGCGGCACAGACGCAGACGTCGGAGCAAGAATTGGCAAGGCGAGGGCAGCGTACTTGCAGCTGAAGAACATCTGGAGCTCCAAGGGTGGTGTCGACCCGCACAAAGATCAGGCTGTTCAACTCCAACGTCAAGTCAGTCCTACTGTATGGAGCGGAGACATGGAGGACAACAAAGACCACCATCAAGAAAGTGCAGACCTTCATCAACAGCTGCCTGAGACGATTCCTCCAGATCCACTGGCCCGACACCATCAGCAACGCAGACCTGTGACAACGTACCAACCAGCTGCCAGCCGAGAATGAAATCCGGCGCAGGAGATGGGGATGGATCGGGAACACCCTGAGAAAGCCAGCCAGCAACATCGCAAGGCAGGCACTATCATGGAACCCCCAGGGAAAACGAAAAAGAGGAAGGCCAAGAAACACCTGGCGACGTGACCTTGAAGCAGAAACCAGGAAGATGGGATATACCTGGAGACAGCTGGAGAGAATAGCCCAGGACAGAGGACTCTGGCGGACTGTTGTCGGCGGCCTATGCTCCAGGGGGAGTGATGGGCCTAAGTAAATATAAGTAATAAAAATCAATAGGAACTTTTTTTTTTTTTAAAACAATTAGCAAACAGAAGATAGATGCATGGTGTCCTTTCAGGGTCTTTGTTCATTCTTAGCTATTATTGTAACGTCAATGTATTGTAAGGTTTTCGACAGTGTTGAACATCACCATTTGTTTACAAGTATATTATCATAGTGTTAGAAATGGGCTTTCTAAAGCATGATTTATGTATCAGGATCTCGCTCATGAATAGCAAATTTGTATGCAGATCAGAATGCATTCATCTGATGGATGGAATGGCGAGTAACTGCGAGTTCTATGATATAATAGATGTCTATAATAATAATAATAATAATAATAACAATAATAAAATAACATTTTAAAAAATAGTCCGTCTAGGTTGCATTGATTTTATCCACGCATCTTTTCTGCACACACAGAAATGAGCATATATAATGTGTGTGTGTGTGGTGTGTGTGTGTGTGTGAGTGACACAGGCTTTAATATAGGAGGCAGAATCATCACTAACTTCAGATTCGCTGATGGTACAGTACTCATGGCCAATGATATCACAAGCAGGAGAAGAATTCTCTACAGAGTCAATGCAGAGGGCAACACCTGGCCTTAAGTTATCGTCTGTCTCACCTGTCGGCATCACCGAGTTTGGCATTTGCCCCCACACCCAACGACAATGTTACATGCCAAAAAGACCAAAGTAATACACAGTTATGGTACAGTCACCCCTCGGAATATCAAAATCAGCGGAACACATCTGGAGTTAATACGTCCAATTCTTTCAAATATTTAGTAGGCTCAGTAAAAGAGAATTTAATGGTTTCTGTCTTCAAGACGTCAATTGATGCTGGAATCGGTACGGCCTGGAAGCAGAAGATGGATCAGTTAAACAACATTTGAAATGACAGAGGCATACGTATATACCTAAATGTCTCCGAATTAGAATTGTCAAAACACTCATTTGGCCTGTATTGCTATATATTTATGTACGTAGTATGGATCAGAAGCCTGAACACTACGAACATTGGAAAGAGACCAAATAAACGCAGCAGAAATGTGGTTCTACAAGCGACTTCTTAGAGTCAGTTTTTCAGACAGAAGAAGAAGATTTTAATGAAAGCATTCTTGATGAGCTTTCAGAGCAAAGACAAGCGTTGGCTGAAATTTATAAGGGCAGGCTTATATTTTTTATATATGCTGGTCATGCAAAACAGAAACAGGCCTGTAGGCAAGTCTGATAACGACAGTTCTCCATGCTAAGCAGAAAGAAGGACAAAGAGGCAGACCACCAACATCCTACATTTCCAGCATCACTGAGATCCGTGGTCTGGGAGGAGGAGGGCTACATACATGGGGCCGTAGAACTGAGCAGAGAGAGAGAGAGAAAGATGGCCAACCCTGGTGGCATTGCAACTACATGTACATGGGAGAGCTCTCCTAACGTCGACAGCGCTGATGAAGACAGCTGTTGTTGTTGTTTTTTGTTTTTTTTTTGGGGGGGGGGGGGGGGGTTGGAGTGAGGGGGTTTTGTGTGTGTGTTTTGTTGTTGTTTGTGGGTTTTTTGGGGGGGTTGTTTTTTTGTTGTTGTTGTTTTTTTGGGGGGAGGTGTTGTTGTTTTGTTGGGGTTTTTGTTGGGTTTGTGTGTGTGTGTGTGTGCTCGTTTTGTTGTTGGGGTTTGTTTTTGGTTTTTTGTTGTTGTTTTGTGTGTGTTTGGTGTGTGTGCTGTTATTTTTTTTTTTTGGGGGGGGGGGGGGGTCTTTTCCTTTTTCTTCTCCGGCGCCTCGGCTAGATCTAGAACTTTGAGGTTTACCAATGGTGAGATTTTGTGTCTGCAACCAGATTTAACCCACCATTCCGACTTCGGGGATGTTTTTGTGTTGTTTTTTTTTTGAATCCGTTGAATGTCATTAGCTGTGGGAGCCCAACAGCTTTGACATGACAACAAAATCAGAGTGATTATTCCAGAATTCCTACTTGAGGAGTTATTTCCCCCCCTGTGAATCACGCAGACTAAGCTGTCTTTTGTTGATGCTTTTCGCGAGCGAGCGAGCGCGTGTGTGTGTGCTTTTTTTTTTTTTTTTTGGTTGCGTTTTGTTGTTTGTTGTTATTTGGGTTTGTTTGGGTTTTTTTTAAACTACAACCTTCCACGTCCAGGCTACAAGTGCAGGGATCTGGATTTGGCAACCGAGCTAACCAGGCTTTGATTCCTTTGAAAACTGAGTCGGTGACGTCAAAGGTCAATGACGTAAAAAGAAAACGTCAGTAAGCCCCCCCTCCCCCAGTCTGCAGCCAGAAGATTTTTAGGTCACGTTGTAATTTTTTTAAATTTTTATAACACCTGGCAAAATTCTCTGTCCGCCTGTTTGTGTTATGAAATCTGAAGCTATCTCCCAGTGTTATGGATGATTTGGGGGGGGGGGGGGGGGGGGGGGGGGGGGGGGGGGTTGTTGTTGTACCAATGCCTGCGTAGTGTAGCTGTAGGAAGACATTTTCATGTAGTATTAAAAACGTAAATAAGTCCGATATTCATATGTAGATCTAGATAGATCTGATGAGATATTGTTGCATAATGCAGTTCTAGGAAGAACTTTTTTGGTGTGGTTTTTTTTTTTTTTAATATGAAAGGAATGGACATCAGTTCAGATCTAAATTTTACGCTCAAGAACTGTCAGGTCTTTAAAGGGGTGATTTCATCTGATCTTATTTGATTTGTCTGTTTGGTTTGGTTTTGTATGTCTCTTGTTGTTGTTGTTGTTGTTGTTAATTGTCTAAAAGTAAAGTATGCCCTTAAAGAAAAGTGGATGCACTTGTTATTTATTAAACTGCCAGATTTTCCAGAACACTTTGTCATTTTATGGAAAACACCATGCCAGTTTCATCATATTAGGAGTCGCGCGCGGCCTTCTAGGCCTAGTGTTTATTAATTTGCCAACAACTTTGTAAATAATTCCACATTCAGGGAAAATCATAAAAAGGAATGTCGCAGTCTGCAGTCTTAAAATCATAAAAGGATGCTGCAGTCTTAAAATCATAACAGGAATGCTGCAGTCTGCAGTCTTTAAATCATAAAAGGAATGTGGCAGTCTGCAGTATTTAAATCATAAAAGGAATGCTGCAGTCTGCAGTCTTTAAATCATTAAAGGAATGTGGCAGTCTGCAGTCTTTAAATCATGATAAAAGGAATGTCGCAGTCTGCAGTCTTTAAATCATGATAAAAGGAATGCTGCAGTCTGCAGTCTTTAAATCATGATAAAAGGAATGTCGCAGTCTGCAGTCTTTAAATCATTAAAGGAATGCTGCAGTCTGCAGTCTTTAAATCATTAAAGGAATGTCGCAGTCTGCAGTCTTTAAATCATGATGAAAGGAATGTGGCAGTCTGCAGTCTTTCTTTCTAAAGCAGTTAACTCTCTCTCTCTCTCTCTCTCCCTCTTCTCTCCTCTCTCCTCTCTCTCTCTCTCTCTCTCTCCCCCCTCTCCTTCTCTCTCTCTCTCTCTCTGTATACATGTGTGTTTATTTGTATAAAACATTGATGTGAGAGATGGTATGGGGAGATGAAGGGATTTGCTGAAGGTAGTTTGAAATGGATGTCAGTGTGCTAAATCAGAATTTCAGGTTGGTTTGTTAGCTTATTGGTTTGTTTGTTG
>CM054156.1:39769263-39774263 GCA_028751875.1 Rapana venosa
GTGTTGGGTGTGTGTGACAGAAGAGATTTTTGTTGATTGTTGATTCACTCAAATGAAAGACGGGGGGGGTGGGGTGGCACTTAAATTTGATTGTTGTGTGCAGAAAAAAAAAAAATAAAAAAAATTAAAAATGTGACCATTGCTAAGAAACCTAGACATACCGGGAAAGGGGCGAAAAAAAGATAACAAGACAAATAAATACTAAAAGCCTAACACGACTTAAAAGTCTAAAAACCAAATTTCCTTTGTAGGGCGTTCTTTAAAAAGATGTTTTAATCGAAACCCCAAATTTTAATATTATGTTGGTATGGTTGTGTGTGTTGTTGTGGGGGTGTGTGTGTGTGTGTGTGTGTACACGGTGTGTGTGTGTGTGTGGGTGTGTGGGGTTTTTGTGGTGGTGTGACCGAGAGAGGGGGGAGGGAGGGAGAGGTTGGTGCCACCACCCACCCCACAAACACCACACTCACTCACTACACCCCCCTTTTAAAACCCCTCTTCAGATCTCTCTCATCCCCTCCCCCCCCCCCCCCCCCCTCCCCCACAAACACACAAAAAACTACTCCCCAAAAAAGGCTTGGGGGAAAAAAGGGGAGGGGAGTGGCGGAGTGAAAAAGGGCCCCGAAAATTTTTGAAAAGGGGGGGAAACCCCCCCCCCCCCCCCCCCCCCCCCCCCCCCCCCCCCCCCCCCCCCCCCCCCCCCCCCCCCCCCCCCCCCCCCCCCCCGGCCCCCAACCCCCCCCCCCCCCCCCCCCCCCACCCCTCACCCCCCCCCCCCCCCCCCCCCCATTTTTTTTTTTTTTTTTTTTTTTTCCCCCCCCCTTTTTTTTTTTTAAAAATTTTTTCCCCCAAAAAATTCCGGAAAATTTTTTTGGCCCTTTTTTTTTTCTTTCCCCCCCCCCAAACCTTTTTCATCCCCCCCCCCCCCTTTTCCCCCACCCCCCCCCCCCCCCCCCCCCCCCCCCCCCCCCCCACCCCCCCCCCCCCCCCCCCCCCCCCCCCCCCCCCCCCTCCCAAAAAAAGAAAAAGAAAAAAAAAAGAAAGAAAAAGTCCTTCGGAGGAGACTATAAACCGAGTTCCCGTGTGTGCGAACGCACGCAGAACATCTTGGCATGTGTTAAAGGCCTGGCTTTTGGAAAGAAGTAGGGCCATTGTGTGCCGTGAGAACGCGTGACAAAGTTAGAAAACTGTATTAACACACAAGGGGGGGAGGGGGGGGGGGGGGGGGGGGGGGGGGGGGGAAACCAGGTATGCAAAGCATTAATTTGCAACCGTCGTTGATCAAATAAATGAATGAATGGATGGTGATGATGATGATGGTGATGATGAAGATATCAAGAGCAAAAAGATTGAGAATACCATTTGGCTTTTTTGTTTGTTTGTTTGTTTGTTTGTTCTTTTTTTTTTTTTTTTTTTTTTGCTATCAACATAGTATTTTGGGGCCTTCCAAATACTATTTCCCTATACAATTTGCAGGGGCAGGCAGGCAGGTCACACACACACACACACACACACACACACACACAACCACACACACACACTACACATACACTCACACACACACACACACACACACACACACATACCCCTCACACACACATACCACACCACACACACACACACACACACACTACACACACCACACTACACACACACTACACACACACTAAACACACACACTACACACACACACTACACACACACACTACACACTACACACACACACACCAGCTCACACAAAAGCACACACACACAGAGCACACAGTACACACACTACAACACACACACACCACACACACACACACACTAAAACACACACACTACACACCACACAAACACATACACACACACTACACACACACACTACACACAACACACTACACACACACACACAGCTCACACACAGCACACACACACAGTACACACACTACACACACACACACACACACACACACACACACCCACACACACACACACACACACACACACACACACACACAATGTAGTATTTCAGTATTGTCATTAAGAAATTTGTTCTTAGATAGATGGCTTGATCAAAAAACAAAAAGTAAGTGCATTGCTTATTCAATGTACCATCTAGAAATAAAAATTTGACTTGACTTGACTTGACACACACACTTGTTTGCTTGCTTGCATGCATGTGTTCTGCAGCCAGTACAGGGCAAGTGGTGTTTACAGTGTGAGTGATGTGAAAGTTCCCGACCACCACTGTTTCCCCGCTAAGTACTTTCGCATCCAGACTAATTAATTACTTTTTACCTCTTGGCTCTGCTCTCCATGAGGTCACCATACTCTCTCTCTCTCTCTCTCTCTCTCTCTTCTCTCTCTCTCTCTCTCCTCTCTCTCTCCCTCTCTCTCTCTCTCTCTCCCCTCTCTCTCTGTCTCTATCTCTTTCTCTCGCTCTATGTGTGTGTGTGAGAGAGAGAGAGAGAGAGAGGTGTGTGTGTGTGTGAGAGAGAGAATAACATTTTGTTTGCAGAGGGAAAGCCAAATACCAAAAGTGTACTTTCCCCTCCCCTCTCTCTCTCCTCTCTCTCTCTCTCCTCTTCTCTCTCTCTCTCTCTCTCTCTCTCTTCTCTCTCTCTAATATCATTAAATGTGAACAGACATTAAACATACAACGTTTTCTCTCTCTCTCTCTCTCTCTCTCTCTCTCCTTCCTCTCCTCTCTCTCTCTCTCTCTCTCTCTCTCCCCCCCTCCCCACCCTCTTCCTCTCTTCCCCTTCCTCCCTCCCTCCCTCCCTCCATCCTTCCCTCCCTCCCTCCCTCCCTCCCTCTCTCCATCCTTACTTGACCACGGAAGCAGAAACAAATTGGCAGAACCTCACTCTCTCTCTACCAGGGCATTATGATAATATAAATAAAACCCACCAGACAGGCTAGACCCACAGAGCCAGGGAACAAGCTGTACCCAGTTAGTAAGCTAAGCCTTCCTCCCTCTCTCCCGCAGCCCCTTGTATTGCATACAAACTAGCTCTGATTGATATCAGCCCGAGTGAGTAAGATGGACAGAGCAGATCAGAGCAAGGATGCATGCATGCGTGCATGTACGTCCACATACACGTACACCCTCCCTCTCCTTTCTTCACCCACCCTCTCTGATGCAAGTTATTAACTAGATGGCGTAACCATTTTATTGCCTGCAAATGTTCTCTACCGGCCAGATTTGTTTTCTGTGTGTGTGTGTGTGTGTGTGTGTGTGTGTTTGTTGATGTTGTTGTTGGTATGGTGAGTGTTTTTCGTCATAAGTCATGTTCCTGCGGTGGAGTTTGGTTTTTAAACAAAAAAATTTATTCCAAGAAAATCATACTATATGTATATTACACACACGCGCCCGCACTCTTCTCCTCTCTCTACTCTCCTCTCTCCCTCTCTCTCTCTCTCTCTCTCTCTCTCTCACTCTCTCTCTCTCTCTCTCTTCACACACACACACAGAGATGCACACACACACACACACACAACACACACACAGAGTGACACACACACCACACACCCAACACACACACACACACTCAGTGGCGCGCGCGTGCACGCACACACACACACACACATAACACACACACACACACACACACACACACACACACACACACACACTGACTGTAGAACAACAACAAGCTAAAAGCTTATAGTGTGTTCAACAGCAATGAACATTTCATTTTCAGTCTTGACTCTTTACATTTGGCAGCTGGTAGGCATCAATCTGTTCAAACTGTAAAAGTGGCTTCTTTTTTTAAAACACCTTTGATAACATATGTTAGCTAAAATTAACCCTTCCAAAGTCACTGCACAGACATTTTTGTAAAGGAAATATAAGAACATGTGGAAATATATATATATATATATATATTTCTACATGTTGTATATTTATAATATATATATATATATATATATATATATATATATATATATATATATATATATATATATATATATGAAAAAAGAAAAGTAGTGAAGTTTCTGTTGTTATTGGATTGCATTGTGTAATGAATGGGTTATGTTGTGAGGACTTTTTCGCGCACACTTCTGCAGATTGGAGTATTGTTAATTTCGTGTAACCCCCCCCCCCCCCCCCCCCCCCCCCCCCCCCCCCCCCCACCTCCAGTTTTGTGTTTGTTTGTTGGTGCTAAAATGTAATTCTTGAAGTCTTGCTATTCTTTATGGTGAGAAAGGTTTTTAAAAAAAAAAATTCCGAGTGACACTTCTTGTCTATCAGAAAAAGGGATTATGTTGTGGGTGTTTTATGTGTGATTTCCATAATTATATTAGTTTACCCCAGGGATGGACAACTTTGCCTTATGGTTTTTAAACCACTGGAATGGGGTTGGAGGTTTTTTTGTTTTTTTGTTTGTTTTTTATGGTTTTTTCTTCCCACATAGTCTTCAGTCATGCTCTTATTGTATCAAGCTGGGTGGGGTGGTTTGGGTGGGGTTTTTTTTGTTTTGTTTTGTTTGTTTTGGGGTTGTTTTTAAAATAAAAAAATTACTGATAATTACAAAACAACCAGCAGTACAGCCAATTGTTTTGGCATCTGCTTTCTTGAGTTGTTGGTCATTTAATAATAATAATGTATGGAATTTATATAGCGTTATTGGTCATTTCTGCCAAGTCCTGCATTCGTTTTTCATGTGGGTGAAAAGCTCGGGTTTAAAAAAAAAAAAAAAAGAAATGAATGATGACATTAGTATGTTGGAAACACCATGAGGGAAAAATTCTTACGTTGTGGTTAGATTCACCCACCCCCGCCCCCACATACACCTACACACACATGTATACACACACACAACAAACACAGATAAATAAAGATAGATACTAAGATATATCTAGTTATACAGATAAATAGACAGACAGATAGATTGAGTGATTGATTGGTTCATTGATTCATTGATTGATTTACACCAGTGAGTGTTACTAGGGTGGCGCCGCTCTTGTGGCGACGCGCTCTCTCCGGGGAGAGCAGCCCGAATTTCACGCAGAGAAAT
>CM054156.1:39776763-39794263 GCA_028751875.1 Rapana venosa
CAGAGTGCCCCAACGTGGGCCACCCCCTTGGCACGTCAAAATATATATAGATACACAATAAAATGAAATAAAAAAAAATTTTGTAAAATTATGCGCGCGCACAACATTTGCACCACACCCCCCCAAAACACACACTTTAAAAACCTTTCCCGGTTTTTTCCGGAAAGAGTGGGGCCATTTTTTTTGTGCCGGTGGGAACAGATGACAAAATTTAACAAAAACCGAAAAAACCATGGGGCCTGATGAAAAAAAAGCAACCCCATTGTTTTTCCCATTATCCTCGATTTTAAAAAAAAAAATAAAAAAAAAAAAAGTAAACAGACACACCACTCTGTCTGTCTGTCTGTTTGTCGTCTGTCTCTCTCTCTTCTCTTCTTTCTCCTCTCTCCTCTCTCCCCTTCTCTCTCCTCCTCTCTTCTTTCTCTTTTCTGGGCGCGCGCGGGGCCGCCCCCCACCCCCCAACACACCACCACTTGTTCTGTCTGCTGTTCTCTCTCTCTCTTTCTCACCCCAAAAAACACACACACCCAAAAACCAAACCACACACATTTCACTCACTTTTTAAAATCTATTTAACATTCAAAAAAAATGGGGGTTTTTCTAGCATCTGGATCAGAGGGTTACATTTTTTCCCCAACCTCTGTTTTTCCTTTTTCTGTTTTTTCCCTTTGCCACCATTTGTCGTCAGAAATAAAACCTAGTTTTTGTTCTTTTCCATTTTTTTTTTCCCCTTTACCTTGTTTTCTGGGGGAGAACATAATGATAAATATATCTTTGGTTCCCTCCCCAGAAAAGGGTGTTTAATGCGCGGGTGGTATTTTTACTGTCGTTTTTCATTGAGTTTTTTTGGCCCATAGTGACAAAGTTTAATTTTAAAAAGAAAAAAATTAAATTTGATATTGTGGGGTTTTTTTGGGCCGGGGGGTTTTAAAAAATGTATTGATTGAAAAGAGAGAAAAAGAGACCCAAAAACATGCCCAACCACACACACACACAACCACACACACACACAAACAAAACCCCCACCACAAAACCCAAAAATTATATATATATATTTTTATATTTAATATATATTATATATATTTTCCCTTTTCGGGTTTTTTTGGTTGGGTTTAAATTTTTGATGTGTGGGGGGGTTTTTTGGTCAAAAAAATTCGTTTTTTGGTGACTAGGGGTTAAAGAAGAAAAAAAAAAAATAACACTTGCCCCTTAAACACATCCCAGGGGGTTTTGGGCTCCCACAAAACCACACACACACACCCCACACACCCCACACACACCACACACACACACACCCCAAAACAACACACAAAACACACACAAATCTATATAAAATTTTAAAATGTGTTTCCTAACATCTGGAGTCAGCATGTTTCACTTTTGCCATCCTCTGTTATCTTTAATGTCTGTCTGCCACCACTGTCTTCAATATCTGGCCTAGTTTATGTTGGTTTGGTTTGTTTTGTCATTTGTTGTTGCCCAGGGATTCCCACCCTTTAGTGTTTCTCGTGAGAACATAGTGATAATATATATCATGGTTCCCTACCTTAGAAAAGGGGCTGATAATGCGCTGTGGTATTTTTACTGTCAGCTTTCATTGAGCATTTGACATAGCGTGGAAGATAAGTAAAAGATATTGTGTGGGTTTGAGGTTAGAAGTAGAATGATAGAGGAGAGAGAGAGAGAGTGTGTGTGTGTGTGTGTGTGTGGTGGTTTTCTTTTATTATTTTGTTTTAAAAGAAAATCTGTCTCTTTAAGCTAATTCAACCCGAGTAATGAGTTAATATGTCTTTAATGTTTGGGGGTTTTTTTTGGTTTGTTTTTGTTTTTATGTTCATGTCAACAAAACCTTGTTGAAAGGCTGTATTGGTATAATTCTGGAGGTAACATGTACAATTAAACAATTTAAAGTGTCACAAACATTGTTTTCATTAGCGTTTTAGGTGTTTGTGGGTTTTTTTCTGTTTAATGTTATTATTATATAGATAGATAGATAGATAGATAGATAGATAGATAGATAGATAGATAGATAGATAGATAGATAGATAGATAGATAGATAGATAGATAGATATAAGGTCTACCAGACTTTGGGATAGGTGAAGGTGAAGTTAACACCCTTGTGAGGTCAGTTGTCATTATCGTTAATTATCGATTTTAGTCCAAAGTTTATAATATAGGTATATGCGTAAAACTAAAAGTTGTGATATTCGTTACCCTTTTTATTAACGTTGTAACACTATACAGAAAGTGGTCAGAAACCTCAAAGGTTTTCAAGAACCCTTTCTGGCAATGAAGAAGAACAAGAACATGCACACAGAGTCAAAGAGACACGAAATTCGAATGTTCTTCCCAGCATTCGGAGTCAGCATGTTTCACTTTCAGACATCATCATCCTCAGTTGCCAACAACCTCTGTTTAGTGTTATCTTTCTTGTCTGTCTGCCGCTGTCTTAAGTATCTGTGCCATCAGCGCCTGGGGTTTATCACAGTTCTTGATTAAACCATTGACGCTGGGGGCAACAGCAAGGTGAGAGGCTGTATGACCAGTGGCTTTCTTTCCCACTCATGGAATTCCATTTTACAGCTTAGTCTTTAGTGATCGACTATGACTCTCTGACTAGGAGGCTTGACTCGCACAGTCCTTATGTGCTGCAGCCCTGGGGGGCTGGTTGGCCTTTGGAGAGCATCGCCAACGCTGACTGTCCTTATGCCCACTTGGCCAAGAGAGTGGGGATGTGTTGTGGGCAAGGCATCTCCACTATAATCAAATTTCTGCCCAGTTTCCCAAAACAGCAGCTGCCTCCTCTGCTGTTTTGGAGGTCATCGTCGGACACGACGGACAAACATACATACATCTATCCACATTTTTTATTTTCCCAGCAATTCCCACCCTTCAGTGTTACTGGTGAGAAGATATTGTATAACATGGTTTCCTACCCCTAGAAAAGGGATGAAAATGACTAATGTGCTGTGGTATTTTTACTGTCAGCTTTCATTGAGCGTTTGGCACAGCGTGGAAGATAAGTAATAGATATTGCCTGGGTTTGCAGTTAGAATGTATGCACTGAGAGAGAGAAAGAGAGAGAGTGCCTGTGTGTGTGTGTGAGCCGGGTGCGTGGTGTTTGGTGTGTGTGGTGTGTGTGTGGTGTGTGTGTGACGCTGTTTTGTGTGTGTGTGTGTTTTCTGTTCACTTTTTTTTCAAAAAGAAAATTCATCACAGTAAGCTCCTAATTCAACACGAATAAAGAACATATAGTTATTGTGCTTCGATTTTACGTCTGTTCATCCAAAGTGATATTAGACCCATCCATAGATTTAAAGGGGGTCTCTTTTATGTGTGGTGTGGGGGGGGGGGCGGCATGGGGGGGGGCAGTGGGGGGGGGGGGGGGGTGCTACCATGTGGGCAAAAAGCTTTCTCGAGGATATGTCGTAAAATTTCTGGAGGAGACGATTCACCGTTTTCATATGGGGGGGGGGGGGGGGGGGGGGGGGGGGGGGGGGGGGGGGGGGGGGGGGGGGGGGGGGGGGGAAAAGAATGGGCGAGTTACGTGTTCAATTAAGTGAATCATAAAGCGTTCTCATTAGTATGCATATTTTGGTGTGTGTGTGTGTTGTGTGTTTTTTTAATGCTGTTAACAGTTGGGGTATTTTTTTTTTCATATACTGGGTTTAAGCTTTCAACATATTTCAACACCCATGGAAGTCTGTCTCTCTCTCTCTTTCCCTCCCTCCCCCTCTCTGTCCTGTCTGTCCCTGTCTCTCTCTCTCTCTTCTCTCTTCTCTCTCTCTTCCTCTCATCTCTCTCTCACCTCCTCTCTCTCTCTCTCTCTTCAACCTCCCCTCTTATCTGTCTCTGGCTGGGGAGGGAGAGAAAAAGATGGGGAAAAAGAGGAAGAGGGGGAGAGAAGAGAGAGGGAGACGTACTTACACACACACACAACACACAACACACACAACGACAGAGAGGAATTGGAGAGAGAGAGGGAAGAGAGAGAGAGAGAGGGAAGAGAGAGAGAGGGGGGAGAGGGAGAGAGGGGGGGGGAAAGAGAGTGACTGTCTGTCCTGGTCTGTCCTCTCTCTCTCTCTCTCACTTCTCCTCCCCTCCTCTCTCTCTCATCTCTCCTCTCCTCTCTTTCTCCTCTCTCTCTCGGATCTCTCCTCCCTCCTCCTCCCCTCCCTCTCCCTCTCTCCTCTCTCAGCCACCCTCCTCCTCTATCACCCATCCCTCCCTCCCCCTCCCGTCCTCACCTCCTCCTTTCTCTCTTCCCCCCCCTCCTCCTCTGCCGCTCTCCTCCCTCTCATTCTCTCTCCACACTCTCCGGGGGCACTTCCCCCATCTCCTCTCTCCCCTCCCCTCACCTCACCTCTTACCTCCCCTACCCTTCTCTCTCTCTACAAACCTCCCCCTTCTGTCTCTGTCTGTCACCTATCTCTTTCCCCCCCCCCCCTCTCTCCTCCTCTCCCTTCTCCCTCTCTCCCCTATCTCTCTCTCTCCCACTCTCTCTCTCTCTCTTATCTCTCATCACCATCTCTCTCTCATCTCATCTACCCCCCCCTCCTTTTCTCTTCCTTCTCATCTCTCTCTCTCTTCTTTTTCTCCTCCTCTCTTCTCTTCACTACTCTCACTCCTTCTTCAACTTCTCCTCTCTCTCTCTCTTCTCCTCTCCTCTCCTCTTCTTCTCTCGCTTTCCAGTTTCCCCATCCTTCATCCACCTCTCTCTCCTTCTACTCTCTCTCTCTTCCTTCTCTGCCTCTTCCTCCTTCTCCTCCTCTCATTCTTTCTTCTCTCTTTCTTCTCTCTTCCTCCTTCTCCTTCCGCCCTCTCGCTCTCTCTCTCCGCCTCCTCGTATCTCTTCCTCCCTTTTCTCTTCCTCTCCCCTCACCTCTCTCCTCTCCTTCTCTCCTCCCCTCCCCTCTCATCCTCTCTTTCATCTCCCTTCCCTCCTCCTCTCTACTTCTTCACCTTCTCTCTCTCCCGCCTCATCTCCTTCTCTCTCCTCCTCTTCCCTCTTCAGCTCCTTCTCACTTTCCCTCTATCATCATCTCTACTCGGGGGGTTCTTCTCACTTCTCTCTGCTTCTCTTCTTTCCTCTCTCTCCCACTCTCCCTCTCTCGTCCTCTCCTCATCTCCTCACTCCTCTCCTCATCCCTTCCTCCCCCCTCCCTTCATCTCTCCTCTTCTCCCTTCCTCCTCTCTCTCCTCTCTCCTTTCTTCCTCTCTCACTCACCTCTCTCTCTCTCTCTCTCCTCACATCTCTCTCCCTTCTTCCTCTCTCTCGTTCCTCCATATCTCTTCACCTCTTTTACTCTCGCAATCCTCATCTCTCCTCCCTCTCCTCTCACTCATCTCTACTCCATTTCCTCCAATCTCTCCCGCTCTCTCTACTGTCGTGTGTGTGTGTATGTTACGACTCCCTCTCTCTCCTCTCCTCTCTCATCTCTCCCCCCACATTCCTCTTTTCCCCAACTTTTCTCTCCTCCCCCCTCCCTCCAACCCCACCCTCCCCACTTACTCTCCCCCCCTCTCTCTCTTAACCGCCTAGTATATGGGCACTTTCTCTCTCTCTCTCTTCTCTCTCACCTCCCTCCCCCCCTCTCCCCCCCCCCCCCTCATCCATCTTTACTCTAAGGGGAGAAAATCGATGGGCTATCCTTGTATAGAAAGCACACCCCCCCCCCCCTCCCCCCCCCTGAGCTCCCCAAGAAGCGGGATGGGGAGAAGTGGTTTGGGTGGGACTGAAAAGAAGAACCTGTAGTTAGGGCCCCTCTCGGTCCTGTCTCTCTCTTTTGTGTGTGTGTGTGTGTGTGTGTGAGTGTGTGTGTGTGTGTGTGGTTGTGTGTGTGTGTGGTGTGTTTGTGTATTGTTTGTGTATCAAGTCAAGTCAAGTCAAGTCAAATTTTATTTCTAGATGGTAACATTGATTAAGCCAATGCATTTGCTTTTTTTCATCAAGCCATTGTGTGAGGGGGGGGTGGGGGGGGGGGGGGGGGGGGGGGGGGGGGGGGGGGGGGGGGGGGGGGGAAAGGAAAAGTGGGGGGGGGGGGGGGGGGGGGCGGGGGGGGGGGGGGGGGGGGGGGGTATGTTAGTGTGTTTTCAGAGAGAGAGAGAGAGGAGGGGTGAGTGAGTGTGTGTTTGTGTGTGAGTGAGTGTGTGTGAGAGTGAGAGAGAGTGTGTTGTGTGAGAGAGAGAAAGTGTGTGTGTATGTGGTGTGTGTGTGTGTGTGAGAGAGAGAGAGAGAGAGAGTGTGTGTGTGTGCGTGTTATTGTGTGCGTGCGTGTGTGTGATGAGAGAGAGAGTGTGTGTATACTGTGTGTGTGTGTGAGAGTGAGAGAGAGGTGTGTTGTGTGTGTGTGTGCGCGCGCGCGCGCGTGTTTAGAATAACGCAAGATGCAGCTGCAGCTTTACCTCTTCTAGCGTTGAGGTACACCCATGCCCTGCCTTCTATAATTAGTGCCCCCCCACCCCACCCACCCACACACAGACCTTCCAACCTTTATATTGCTTGTGTGTGTGTTTGTGAGTGTGAGAGAGAGTGGAGGTGTGCTGTGTGTGTGTGAGAGAGAGAGGATGTGTGTGTGTGTGTGAGAGAGAGAGTGGGTGTGAGTGAGAGAGAGAGAGAGAGTTGTGTGTGTTTAGTGTGTGTGAGGAGAGAGAGATGGGTGTGTGGTGATAAGTGAGATAGTGTGGGTGATCTGTGTGAGTGAGTGAGTGAGTGTGTTTGTGTGTGTGTGTGGTGTGTGTGTGTGTGTGTGTGTGTGTGTGTGTGTGCTTAAGTTGCGAGTGTGTGTGTGTGTGTGGTTATTCTGTCTGGGTGAGGGGGGGGGGGGGGGGGGGGAAGAGTGTGTGTGGTGTGTGTGTGTGTGTGGTTCTTTTGCTTAATTTGACGCCTCTTTCACTCAAACTGTCATAGTGATATTAAATAAGTGTGTGTGTCTCTGTGTGTTCTTGTTCTTTTTCTTTAATGTCTCTGCATTGAAAATGATATTGGAGGTGTGTGTGGGTATGTGCTGCTGCGTGCGTGTGTGTGTGTGTGTGTGTGTGTGTGCGCGCCGCGCGCGCGCGCGTGTGTGTGGTGATCGTTTTCTTTAATTTGACAGTCTCTTCACTCAAGTTATATCAAGTGTGTGTGGTGTGTGGTGTGTGTGCGCGGCGCGCCGGTGCGTGTGTGGTTCTTTTTCTTTAATTTGACGCCCTCACTCAAAGTGTAAAATGCGTGCGTGTGAGTGTTTTTTTTTTTCTTATTACCGCCTCTGCATTCAAAATATTATAGATATTGTGTGTGTATGTGCGTTGCCGTGTTGTATGCGTGTGCGCGCGCGCACGCGTGTGTGGTGTGTGAAAAGAAATTTTTAAAGAGAGAATGAGTAGGGTGAAAGGACACCACGCCTGTTTCTGACTTGCGGAACACACACACACACACACAGCAAAACACACACACACACACACACACAGCACACACCACACACACACAACTTATCACACAACACACACCACACACACACGACGCAACACACACACACACAACTTACTCACACACACACACACACACACACCTCACACAACTTATCACACACACACACACAACTTACACACACACACACACTACACACACACACACACACACACACACACACACAACTTACACACCACACAACAACAATTACACACACACACACACAACTTACAAACACACCACACACACACACCCCACACACACACACACACAACTTACACACACACACACACACACACACACACAACTTACACACACACACCCACACTAACTTAACAACACACACACAACACACACACACACACACACACCAACTTACACACACACCCACACACACACAAACTTACAACACGCACACACACACCAACTTACACACACACACACCACACACACACACACACTCACAACACAACAACTTTACACACACAACACACACCACATACACCACACACACACACACAACCCACACACACCACACACACACAGCAACTTACACACACAACAACACACACAACATCAACACACAGCCACACACACACACACACACACAACTTACACCACAACACACACACCACACACACAACACTCAACACACACACACACTTACACACACACCTTACACCACACACACGCGTGCGCACAACGCACACACAACACCTTACACACACACTCACGACAACAACACAAACTTACACTCACACACACACACACACACACACACACAACTTACACACACACACACACACACACACTACACCACACAACAAATTACACACACACACACACACAGACCACACACACCCACACACCAACTTACACACACACACACAACAACACACACACACACACCAACTACACACACACACACACACACACACACACACACACACAACTTACACACACACACAACACACACACAACACACACACACAACTTACACACACACACACACACACCACACAACACAACTTACACACACACACACACACACACACACACACACACACACCCACCTTACCAAACACACACACACACACACACACACACACACACACACACACACAACTACACACCACACACACACAACACACACACACACACTTACACACAGCCACACACACACACAACTTACCCCACACACACACACACACACTCACACACTTACACTCACACACATCACACACACAACTACACACACACACACACACACACACAATCACACTACATCACAACTTTACACACACACACAAACACACACCACACACAACTTACACAACGCTCACACACACAACACACACACAAAACTTACACACACAGCGGACGCACACCACCCACACACACACACACAACTTACACACACACACACACACACACACAACTTACCCACCACACACACACCACACACACAACTTACACACACTCACACACACACACACAACTTACACACAACACACACACACACTACAACTTACACACAACACAACACACACCACACACACACAACTTACCACACACGACACACACACACACACACACACACAACTTATACACACACACACACACACACACACACACACACACCACCTTACAACACACACACCTTACACACACACACACACTCACTCACACAGAATACACAACACCTCACACACACCACACACACACACACACACACAACGGGACCACACAAACAGCACACACACACACACACACGACAACTTACAACACAAAGCACAACACCCACACACAACTTACACACACACCCACACACACACACACACACACACAACTTTACACACACACACACACACACACACACACCACACACACACACACACACTTACACACACACACAACTTACACACACACAAACACACACACAAAACACAACTTACACACACACACACTACCCTTAACAACCTACACACACACTCAACCACACCACAAACTTACACACACACACAACAACACACCTTACACACCACTCACACACACACAAACTTAACACACACACACACAACACACACAACGTTACCTTAACCCCCCCCCTCCCCCCCTCCCTCCCCCCCCACACACACACCTTACCCACATCAACTACCCCCCCCCCCCCCCCCCCCCCCCCCCCCCCCCCCGCCCCCCCCCCCCCCCCTCCCCCCCCCCCCCCCCCCCCCCCCCCCCCCCCCCCCACCCCCCCCACCCCCCCCCGCCCCCCCCCCCCCCCCCCCCCCCCCCCCCCCCCCCCCCCCCCCCCCCCCCCCCCCCCCACCCCCCCCCCCCCTTACCCCCCCCCCCCCCCGCCCCCCCCCCCCCCCCCCCCCCCCCCCCCCCCCCACACCACACTACACACACACAACACCTTACCCAAACAACTTACAAACACAACACACACACACAACACAAACATTTTCCAGAACCAGATGAATGATGTGCGCGGCAATTCAAACCGTCAAATTTGTGGTGTGGTGAGGTGAGGTGAGGTGTGGTGTGGTGAGGTGGCAGAAAATGAAGGGCTGTGTGAGAGAGAGTGAATGAGTGAGTGGCAGCTGTGCCGGAATCTGTCCTCTGAGATTATACACGTTGTCTGAAAGGAAATGTTAAAATTTGAAGTTTAAAGTCTGTGTGTGTGTTGCTCGGTCTGTGTCTGTGTGTCTCTCTCTCTGTCTCTGTCTCTCTCTGGTCTCTGTCTCTCCTTTTCTCTCTCTCTTTCTCTCTCTCATATATATATATATATATCTATATATATATATATATTATATATATAGATATATATTATATAATATATATTATATATATATAACTGATGATGAACCTCAGTTGGCTATGCCCATTATGTAAGCAAACAGTGGAAGATACAGTTTTGGGGTTTTTGTTTATTTGTTGTTGGGGTTTTGTTAACTTTGTAAGATAATGCAACCATTATATGTATTCCTTTATCAATACACAATGCTGTCCTAAATTATTGGCAAAGTTCATTTTCCTCTTGCTGAAATTGCTCTTACACAATCTACAAAGCAATCCTTCAGTGTTAGATGAAGTTCATTTTGTGCTGTGCTGTCCAGTATGAGAAGACGTTAGGACAGAATTACATTCCGGTAAAGTATAGCAGACAGCCTAATTTATTTAGATTCTGTTTACTCATGGCATCTAGTCACCCTGAGATTGTGCGCAGCCTTGCTTTATATTTGGGTAAAGCCTTTAGAATAAGATATATCTTGGTTTCTTAAGTCATATTTTTTGTAACTGATTTTTTGTTGTGGGGGTTGTGGTTATACAATAACATTTTGGGTTTTTTGTGCTTCCTTTTTTTTCTCACTAAAATACTAAGCAGTTCGGCAACCCCCTTCATGTATGGGCCAATGGCTTTTTTTGTAAATAAATCTTTCCAGTTCGAGTTCTCTCTCTCGCTCTCATCTCTCTCCTCTCTCTCTCCCTCTCTCTCTCCTCATCTCTCTCATCTCTCTCTCTTCCTCTCTCTCTCTCTCTCCCTCTCTCTCTCCTCTCTCTTCTCTCGCTTCTCTCGGATAGCCTAGTGGTTAGAACACTGCCCTATCTGACACCCCGGGTTCGATTCCCGTATAAGGGATATTTTCCCCTGGAGTTAACATCAGTGCACACTCCACTTCTCCCCAAAAGTCCTTCGGATGAGAACATAATTTTAAACCGAGATCCTGTGCGAACGCACGCAAACAACTTGCGCACACGTTCAATCCTGTTCTGCTTTTCGTATGAGTAGGCCATTGTGTGCCGGTGGGAACAGAAATGACAGAATTTACAAAACCGCAATACACACACACGGGGACTTGAATGTAAAAAACACATAAAGTGCTTTTCCATCATCCCCTCCTTATAAAAGAATAAATCTCGTCTCTCTCCTCTCTCTCTCCTCATCTCTCTCTCTCTCCTCATCTCCTCTTCTCACTCGCTCATCTCTCTCTCTTTCTCTCTCTCTCTCCCTCGCTCCTCTCTCGCTCTCTCCTCTCTCGCTCTCATCCACTCTCTCTCTCTCTCTCTCTCTCCTCTCTCTCTCTCTCTTCTCGCTCCTCTCTCTCACTCTCTCTCTCTCGCTTTCCTCCTCTCTCTCTGTGATGTGTGTGTCTCTCCTCTCTTCTCTCTCTCTCCTCTCTCTCTCTCTCTCTCTCTTCTCTCTCTCTCCCTCTCTCTTCTCATCTCCCCTCTCTCTCTCCCTCTCTCTCTGTGTCTCTCTCCCCTCTCTCCCCCCTCTTTCCTCTCCCTCTCTTCCTCTCTCTCTCTCTCTCCCTCCTCCCTCTTCTCTCCTTCTCTCTCTCCTTCCTCTTCCCTCTTTCTCTCTTTCTCTCTTTCTTTCTCTTCTTCTCTCTCTCTCTCCCTTTTCTCTCTTTCCCCTCTTTTCATCTCGCTTCCCTCCTCTTCTCTCCTTTCTCGTCTCTACCTCCCTCTCTTTCTTCTTTCTCTTTTGTTCTTCTCTCCTCGCTCCTCCCCTCTCTCTCTCTTTCTCTTCTCCTTTCTCTTCCTCTCCCTCATGTTTCTCTCTCTATCTTCCCTCTCTTCCTTTCTTTCCCGCCTCTCCCTCCCACTCTCTCTCTATCTTTCCTCTCACTTTTTCTTATTCTTCTCTTCTTTCTCTTATCATCTCTTCTCCTCTCCTCGCTCCTCTTCTTCTTATTCTTCTTTTCTTACTTTTTTCTCTCCTCTCTTCTTACTTCCCGTACGCATACATTGTGTCACCGTACATTTCCTCTCTCCTTCTCTATACCGCTCCCTCTCTCTCTCTCTCTCCCTCTCTCTTCCCCTCTCTCCTCTCTTTCTCTCTCTCCCCCTTCCTCCCTCTCTCTCTCCCCTCTCTCTCTCTCCCCTCTCTCTCTCTCTCCCTCTCTCTCTCCCTCTCCTCCCTCTCTCCCCCCCCCCTCTCTCTCTCAGTCTCTGGTACGTCACAGCCTAGTGGTTAGAACATTGCGCTCGCAATCTGACGACCCGAGCCGGGAACTGTACTGAAGCTAAGGTGGCGCACACGGTCGGTCACCCATCCATTTGTGGTAACCAGGCTCATTTATTTATTTATTTATTTATTTATTTATTCTTTTATATCGAGGATAATGGAATAAGCACTCGTGCTTTTTTTTACATCCAGTCCCCGTGTGTATGCGGTTTTGTACATTTTGTCATCTGTTTCCACCGGCACACAATGGCCTACTCTTCCGAAAAGCGGAACAGGATTTAACGTGTGCGCGAGATGTTCTGCATGCGTTCGCACACGGGGCCTCGGTTTATAGTCTCATCCGAAGGACTTTGACTTTGCTTAACAACATTGGCTTGAGGAAAGCGAGTGCTCTGACCACTGGAGCTAGATATATTATATATAATATCCTGTCTCCCATGCTTCGTTAAGGAATAGGAAATAAAAGAAACCGTTGTTTATGAAATCCAAAGTCGCCGAAACATCAAGCTTGTCAACGCTTGCTTGTTTAGGGGAACAATGAAGCGACTGTTTGCGCATTGCGTTGTGCAACAGTTTCGCCCAATGTGTCCCTGCACAGATAAAGTGTGTTTATGTTTGTGTTATGTATGTATGTCTGTCTGTGGACACTGACTGCAGTGTGGATGGTGACTGTTGTGTGGGAAATGATTGTATGTATGTATTGGTTGTGTGTGTATATATATATATATATATATATATATATAAATATATATATATATATATATATATATATATATATATATATATATATGATGTTATGGAAGGATGCAAGCTATCAAGGGGACAGTGTACTGAAGAGTCCTTTACTGAGACGTTGAAGTCAGAGCAGGACTTATAATTATAGTTGCGTATTGTGACAACAAAGGGCTGGCTTGTTTTGGAGGCCAGGACTGGACTCAAGTGCTTTTCATGGCCTGGTATTGGCCGTTCTGTTTGTTTGTGATCGTAGTCATGTAGTAGTGTATATATATGTATGTATACATGTATGCTGACGTAGCACAGCTGGGGTACTACAGTTACAGTGGTAGTGTTGTTTATTTTAGATTGTTTTTCTCTTGCAACTAACTCTGTGTGGGCAGGTGGGGGGGGGGGGGGGGGGGGGGGGTGGGGGGGGGGGGGGGGGGGGGGGCTGTTTAAGTAGAAGAACTAGTTGTAGTAGCCTTCATTTCTCTGGGGAAAAAGTGTCAATTTAAGCAAGTTTTCATTCTTCAGCAGCATATTTCTTGTTCCCTTACCTTTGCCCTTCCTTCATTTTGCCCGCGCCCCCCAATCCTCTCTCTCTCTCTCTCTCTCCTCACTCTCCTCTTCTCTCTCTCTCTCTCTCTCCTCTCTCTCTCTCTCTCTCTCTCTCTCTCCCTCCCTCCCTCCCTCCCTCTCTCTCATCACCACACACACACACACACACACACACACACACACACACACACACACACACACACACACACACACACACACACACCATCCAAACAAGAAGACAGAACGCAAAACAAAACCCCCATCTTTTTTCCTCATCTGGATGGATACTCTCCCAGTCACTCCTTGTTCTACACAAGTGGTGTTATCAGATTCGACGACACGGATGAAGAAGGATAAGGGCAAGGGTGAAGAATGTGAACATTCTTCACTGAGCTCATAGATAGATAGAGAGATGTATGTATACATAGTATGTACCTACATGTCTGTGGACTTTTTTTGGAAGCAAAAAATGGGAAGGGAGGGAATTTGTACCCCCAACCCCACACCCCCCCCCCCCCCCCCCCCCCCAAAAAAAAAAAAGTGGTGTAAAAGGGACGGAGAGATAGTAACCGTCACTAGTAGGCCTAGTGCAAGTGATAGGTGTGAGGTGCGAGGGAGATAACCCCCGGGGAGTGACAGGGGCTGTAAAACATGTCGGCGTTGCTGCTGACGTCCTCCCTGGCCTCCGCCTTGGGAAGAACCCACCTCTGGTTTCTCCCACGGGGGCACCTCCCTGCCTCCCTCCCTTTCTCCCTCCCTCCCTTTCCTATCGCTTCAAGGTGGTGCTTTCTGATACATAATTATGTGCGTGTGTGTGTGTGTGTGTGTGAGTGAGTGTCGTCATCCACAAAGAAGTAAACTCTGCTACGACATAAGAAGAAGTAAACGCTCTTTCTTTTTTTTCTTTTTTTTTCTTTTTTTTTTGAGGGTTTTGAGTTTGACTGACTCACTACCAAATTAATGGTCAATGGCATGGAGGGGTCAGAGTAGTAGTGCGGTTCCTAGCGAGGAGCTGTAAGTTTTGGTGTCCGAGAATGAAGCGTGTGGAGAAGAATCCTGATAGAGAGACACATCCTGATCTGATGGCCTTAGTCATTCACCGTGTATCATCATCAAGGGGATGATTATTTATTAGCCAGTGTTTTAGGGGACGGGACAGCTCAGTGGTCGGAGCACTCGCTTTCCCCCCAAGCCCAAGGTTAAACAGCATCGAGCGAGGTTACCACTTGGATGGGTGACCGTTTGCCGCACCTTGGCTTCAGCACAGTTCACCCAGCTGTAAATGGGTACCTGCCCTCTTTTAGGATCAGGGAAGGTAAAGCAGCGAGGGAGAGGAGATGGGCACCACCCTCAATATGCTGGCCCCTAGAGAAGTGAGGTCTCTGACGCCTTACTCCCCTACGACCTTATAGGTTACGGGACACCTTTACCTTTAAGTGTTTTAGGGTTCTGTGACGAGATATTTAATGGGATGACTGACAGTGTCTTCTCATTATTTCAGTTTTCTTTCTTTCTTTCTTTTTTACCCACCATTCAGGTGGGGGGATTGAAGGATCTGAAAAGGTGATGCTTCTGCTCAACAGAATCATACGGTCATGCTCTCGGAATCATTCTGAACATGTATACTCAACAAGCTGAAGAAGTGCTAGCAGAAGAATAAGCTGGCTTTAGACCTGGAGGGGGCACAATTGAACAGATTTTTAATAAATGCAGGCTTATAATCGGGTATCATCTCCAACACCAGAAAGATATGTTTCATAACTTCATTGACTTCGAAAAAGCATTTAACAGTGTGGCATGATGGACTGTGGCAAATCCTCAGAACTTTCAGCATCGATGATTGATCAGTATATATATCATTCAGGCACTTCATAGCAATGCCAGCAGTGCAGTCCTTATGAATAACCAGGCAGGAGATTGTTTCTGAACAACAGTGGGAGTCAGACAAGGCTGCATACTATCGCCCACTTAATTCAACCAATTTCTGGAGATCATGCAAGTGCTGCTCTTTGAATGCCTTACCACTGTATAGATCTCTTGGTGGCAGATCCATTTGCAGTCTTCGGTTTGCTGATTACACTGATCTCCTTGGGAGGCAGCAACAGTAACCTTCAAGAACTTAAGCAAGCTACAAGAATGAGCTTGTGCTTGTGACGTTACAGTTAGCATTGTCATGAATGGTCAACAACTTTAAAAAGTAGTAAAAGGTAAAGGTGTTCCATAACCTATAAGGTCGTAGGGGAGCGAGGCGTCAGAGACCTCACTTCTCTAGGGCCAGCATATTGAGGGCGGCGCCCATCTCCTCTCCCTCGCTGCTTTACTTTACCTTCCCTGACCCTAATGAGGACAGGTACCCATTTACAGCTGGGTGAACTGGGGGAATTGTACTGAAGCCAAGGCGCGCAAACGGTCACCCATCCAACTGGTAATCACGCTCGACGCTGCTTAACATGGCTGGGGGAAAGCGAGTGCTCCGACCACTAAGTAAAAGTAGGATTCTTAAAAACTGTTGGTTCCGCGTTGACCAGAGATGGCCGTTCTTTAATCGAAGGAAAGATCAGGCCAACCCATGCAGCCTCCACCGGACATGGCAGAGTTGACCAGAACCTCTCTCTCTCTCTCTTTCTCTCCCCTCTCCTCTCCTCTTCTCTCCTCTCATCTCTCCATCTCCTCTCTCCTCTCTCTGTCTATCTCTCTCTCTCTCTCTCTCTCTCTCTCTCTCTCTCTCTCTCTCTCTCTCTCCTGCCCTCATCTCTCTCTCTCTCTCTCTCTCTCTCTCTCTCTCTCTCTCTCTCTCTCTCTCTCTCTCTCTTCTCCTCTGCTCTCCTCTCCTCTCCTCTCCTCTCTCTCTCTCGCTCGCTCGCTCGCTCTTTTCTCTTCTCTTGTCTTCTTCTCTCTCTCCCACCCACCCCCCCCCCCCCCCTCCTCTCTCTCTCTCTTCTCTCTCTCTCTCTCTCTCTCTCTCTCTCTCTCATCTCATCTCCTCTCCTCTCCTCTTCTTTCTCCTCTCCTCTCCTCTCTACTCTACTCTGCTCTCTTCTCCTCTCTTCCTCCCCACGTCCCCGTTTTTCCACCTCTCTCCACATTGCTAGATATGTTATTTACGTTAAAAAGAAAAATTGTATCGCACTTCTCATAATTACATTAACCTGATTTTCTTTGATAGTTATTATCTTATTGGATCTATCATCTGATTGAGGGTTGGGTGTAAACTAAGAGTACATGATATATTCATGTACATTCTTTTTTCCTTTTTTTTTTTTTTTAGCCCACAAAAAGGGGGGGAAAATATTAGATATGTGCATTCTTTCCTATCCTCGTAGGGTTGCCAAGTAACGTGTGTGTGTGTGTGTGTGTGTGTGTAAATAATACATACATACATACACACACATACACAAACACACACACACATATAGATATATATAATATAATATATATATAATATATATTCTATTCTATTCTCCTGCCTTTATTTTATTTCAGTGTGTTTCTGCCTTGTTCCTTTTCTTCTTATTGTCCTTTCTTGTCTTATTTTCTGCCTTGTTTTTTTTTTTTAATCACTCTGCGCACACACACGCGCGCACACATACACGCACAAACACATACACACACACACATACACACACACATACCACACACACAACATCACACACACACATACACACACACACATACACACACACACACACTCACACACACACACACACACACACACACACACACACCACACACACACACACACACACACAACACACACACGCGGCGAAGTTGGATGCGCAGGCAGGGCTGCTGGCTT
>CM054156.1:39801763-39815925 GCA_028751875.1 Rapana venosa
AGATAGAGAGAGAGAGAGAGAGTAGGGGGTGAAAGAGAGAGAGAGAGGTGGGTGAGAGAGAGAGAGAGAGGAGAGACAGAGATGGTGAGAGAGAAAGAGAGAGAAGACATGATCTGTGCTCGATGGACGGGTGACCTAAACGTCGAAATGTGTGTGTGTGGGTGTGTGTGTGTGTGTGGCGCGCGCGCGTGCGCGCGTGCGTGCGTGCGTGTGTGTGTGTGTGTGTGTGTGTGCGCGCGCACGCGTGCGTGCGTGTGTGGTTTTCTGTGTGCGCGTGCTTTTGTGTGGTGTGTGTTTTGTTGTGTGTGTGTGTGTGTGTGTGTGTGTGTGTGTGTGTGTGTGTGTGTTTCTTTTTTTCCCCCTCGTTGCTGTAGAAAGTATGTAGACTAGAGTGATGCGAGAAACCGTTCGATTCTGCCCAGGAGGTTAGTACGTTACGTGTTGAAAACGAAAGTAGCTCTCAGGGGTGGTGTACATAATGATGTATACAGTGTGAGTGGTGAGAGACTGGAGACAGAGCCACATCGACCACTGGCCGGTTTACATGTATGATGTATGTGCCAGCGCGACGTTTGTGAAAAAGACTAGATTTCTCCGAAGGATTCGAGTCAGTTGCTACTGGCATTTTTGTTTGTGGTGGTGGACTGTATGTGATTATTCAAGAGTGCATTGATCTTTTTTTTTTTCTTTTTTCTTTTTTTTACTGCGACGTATAACGTGGTGTTGTTTTTTGTTGTTGGTCAAAGCATCTTTAGTGTAGAATGCAGAAATTGTACGATGTAGCATTTCGTAATCATATTGTCACGATTTTTGGTTTCTGAGGGAAAAAAAGAGAAGAAAATGTAACTTGTCTCTTTCTCGTGGTAGATCTCGCCGTCGCCATTTAGTGCTGTTCCGCGCGCGTTGTGTGTGTGTGTGTGTGTGTGTGTGTGTGTGTGTTGTGTGTGTGTGTGTTGTGTGTGTGTGTGTGTGTGTGTGTTAAATTGTGTGTAGCATACTTGTTTGCCTGTGATTTGTTTTTTCCAACAGAATTTTACCACGGACAATTTTTGGTGTGTGTGGGGTTTCTGAACTGTATGTGTGTTTAAATTAAATCATTTATTGCACACATAGGACATTGGCTCGGCTCACTGTCTCACCCAAACGACGAGCAGTAGCACCCACCCAGACCACAACTCGGTGTACATATCTTGTGGATGGAGAGAGGGAGAGAGAGAGAGAGAGAGAGAGGAGAGAGTGGAAGAGAGATGAGAGAGATGAGAGAGAGAGAGGAGAGTGCAGCAGTTGGAAGAGATTCAACCTCAAGTCTAGCGCAGCGTTGGAAGAGATTCAGACCATACCAAAGTCTCTCTGTGCCTGAAGATCTATACAGATGCCTGACTTTCGGCCATCACACCACAGCTAGCAGTCTATATAACTGCTGTGCTAAAGATGTATGTTTGTGTGTGTGTGTGTGTGTGTGTATGTGTAGTGTGAGTGTATGTAGGGGTGGGGGGAGGGGGGGGGAGGTAGTTAGGTAGGTGTGTGTTGTGTGTGTGGTGCTAGAGAGTGTGTGTGTGTGGGGGGGGGGGGGGGGGGAGTTGTATTGTGTGGTGCTGTGGGTGTGTGTGAGTGCGTGCGTACGTGTGTGTGTGTGTATGTGCGCGCGCGCGGCGCGCACGCGTATAGATCTGCGATGTTATTTGTGGTGGTGACATTTCAAACAGGAACTTCACAGAAATGATGTGTCAGCCCACTCACAGTGAAGAGTGAGTGCTATACGGAGAAAAGACAACAGAAAACAACAACAAAAAACTGTCAACAGTGCACTAACAAAGCCAAAAACTTTTTTTTTTCTAAAATAAAAACCAGCACACACAAAATCATGTCGACAAGCTGACAAGAAGAACACGGGTTAGCAAAGAGAGATGTCAAATGTCACTTTTCAATATTCCACAGTGAGATACTGAAAAATACCCCTACGATGTCGTGTTGAAAATTATAGATATCTATTATAATATATATCTGAAAAACTGTGTCACAGCTCGCAAACATTGCGCAAGGGAGAAATACAAGCAGAAAATAACCTTGTAGTGGTAGTTCCAACACTTGTACAATCTACTACATACCTGGCAAACCTTGGCGCCGGGAGGATCAATCTTACACCAGCGCTAGTTTTGCGTGTGTTTATATATATAATAAACGGGTATTCGTGTGTGTGTGGAGAGAGGAAACAAAAAGAAAAGAAAAGAAAAGAATATTGGTGGTGGCATTTAAAAGCAAAGACAGTTGCAGTACGTATTATATATATATACATATAAATTTGGTTATGAAGCTTTCTCGCACAAGAACGGGTCGATGAACATCTCGGATCAAAGCTGCGTGATAGATAGATAGATAGATAGATAGATAGATAGATATAAAAGTGATGACAACAGCATAAAATGCTGCGCAAGCATTCGTGACATATATATATATACACAGAGATATATATTAGATTACAGTCATCTGTCTAGTTTTTGGAAACCAAAAACAAAACAACACACAAAAAACCAAAAATGATGGAACGTGTGTTAAAGATCTCATCATGTGAGCAGTGCTGACAAAAAACATCAACAAACAACAAAAGACAAAAACAGTTCCATAGAAAGGAGGAAGAAAGAGAAAAAATCGCTTCAGTGCTACAGACAACACCCACAACAACAACAACTACAACAATAACAACAGAAAGTCTTTTTGGAGTGTGGAGGTGGTAGATAGTTTAGACAGTTTCACAGTCGTGGGAAAGAAAGAAAACAACAACAACAAAAAGATTCGATTTTGAGGTGAAGACGAAACGAAAGAAGGACAGACAGACAGACAAGTAGACAGACAGACAGACAGACAGGCCAGAATGGAGAAGGAGAACCATAGGACGGAGGAGGGGGCGGACTCTCCCCCGGGCGAGGGCAGGGAGGGGGGTAAGGGGGGCAAGAAGTCGATACGTCGGATTACCTCCAAGGCAGGCGAGATGTCCTTTGGCAAACTGCTCACCAGTCCCATCACGGTGAGTTGCAGTCTGGCCAGCATTTCTGTCTCCGTGTCTGCCTGGCTCTTCTGTCTCTCACTGTTTTGTGTCTCTATCTGTCTGTCACTGTTTGTGTCTCTGTCTGTGTCTCTGTCTGTCACTGTTTGTGTCTCTGTCTGTCACTGTTTGTGTCTCTGTCTGTCTGTCACTGTTTGTGTCTCTGTCTGTCTGTCACTGTTTGTGTCTCTGTCTGTCTGTCTCAATGTCTGTGTCTCTGTCTGTCTGTCTGTGTCTCTGTCTGTCACTGTTTTGTGTCTCTCTCTGTCTGTCGGTCACTGTTATATGTCTCTGTCTGTCTCAATGTCTGTGTCTCTGTCTGTCTGTGTCTCTGTCTGTCTGTCTGTCACTGTTTGTGTCTCTATCTGTCTGTCACTGTATATGTCTCTGTCTGTCTCATGTCTGTGTCTCTGTCTGTCTGTCTGTCTGTGTCACTGTCTGTGTCTCTGTCTGTCTGTCACTGTATATGTCTGTCTGTGTCTCTGTCTGTCTGTGTCTCTGTCTGTCTGTCACTGTCTGTGTCTCTGTCTGTCTATCACTGTCTGTGTCTGTCTGTCTGTCCTGTGTCTCTGTCTGTCTGTCCACTGTTTGTGTCTCTGTCTGTCACTGTTTGTGTCTCTGTCTGTCTGTCACTGTTTGTCTCTGTCTGTCACTGTTTTGTGTCTCTGTCTGTCTGTCACTGTTGTATGTTGTGTCTCTGTCTGTCCTTTTTGTCTCTGTCTGTCTGTCACTGTTTGTTGTCTGTGTACTGTCTGTGTCTTTTCTGTGTGTCTTCTGTCTGTCACTGTCTTTTGTCTCTGTTCTGTCACTGCTGTGTCTCTGTCTGTCGTGGTCTCTACTGTCCTGTCACTGTTTGTGTCTCTGTCTGTCTGTCACTGTTGTGTCTCTGTCTGTCACTGTCTGTGTCTCTACTGTCTTTTCACTGTTTGTGTCCTCTGTCTGTCTGTACTGTTTGTGTCTCTGTCTGTCACTGTCTGTGTTCTCTGTACTGTGTCTTGTCTGTCACTGTTTGTGTCTCTGTCTGTCTGTCACTGTTTGTTCTGTGGCTGTCTGTCTTTGTCTGTCTGTATTTGTGTCTCATGTCTGTCACTGTCTTGTTTTCTGTCTGTCACTGTTTGTGTCTCTGTTGTCTGTCACTTTTTTCTATTCCCGTCTGTGTCTCTGTCTGTCTGTCTGTGTCTCTGTCTTGTCTGTCACTGTTTGTGTCTCTTCTGTTGTCACTGTTCTGTGTCTCTGTCGTCTGTCACTGTCTGTGTCTCTGTCTGTCTGTCACTGTTTGTGTCTCTGTCTTCTGTCACTGTTTGTGTCTCTGTCTGTCTGTCACTGTATATGTCTGTCTGTGTCTCTGTCTGTCTGTCTGTGTCTCTGTCTGTCTGTCACTGTTTGTGTCTCTATCTGTCTGTCACTGTCTGTGTCTCTGTCTGTCTGTCACTGTTTGTGTCTCTGTCTGTCTGTCACTGTTTGTGTCTCTGTCTGTCTGTCCTGTTCTGTCTGTCTGTGTCTCTGTCTGTCTGTACTGTTGGTCTCTTCTGTCTGTCACTGTCTGTGTCTCTGTCTGTCTGTCACTGTTGTGTCTCTGTCTGTCTGTCACTGTTTGTGTCTCTGTCTGTCTGTCACTGTATTGTCCTGTCTGTTCTGTCTGTCTGTCTGTGTCTCTGTCTGTCTGTCACTGTTTGTGTCTCTATCTGTCTGTCACTGTCTGTGTCTCTGTCTGTCTGTCCGTTTGTGTCTCTGTCTGTCTGTCACTGTTTGGTCTCTCTGTCTGTCTGTCACTGATGTCTGTCGTGTCTCTTCTGTCTGTCACTGTCTCTGCTCTGTCTGTCACTGTTTCTGTGTCTCTATCTGTTCTCTGCTTCTGTCTGTCTGTGTTTTTTGTCGTCTAGTTTGTGTCTCTGGTCTGTGTCTTGTCATCTTGTTTTGTCTCTCTCTTCTGTCACTGTTCTGTCTCTCTCTTCTCTCCTTCACTGTCTTCGTCTCTGTCTGTCACTGTCTCTCTCCTCACTCTGTATCTATCTTCTTCCTTTTCTGTCTGTGTTTTTTTCCCTGATGGCTGTGTGGGTCTGTTGCTGTTCCATATTACAATAACCTCAGAAATATTCTATTCGATTCTCTCTCTCTCTCTCTCTCTCTCTCTCTCCTCTCTCTCTCTCTCTCTCTCTCTCTTCTCTCTCTCTCTCTCTCTCTCTCTCTCTCTCTCTCTCTCTCCACACATACACACCACAAGCACACACATTCTCTCTCTCTCACTCACTCACTCACTTTCTCACACGCTCTGACTCACACTCACACTCAATCACTCTTACACACGCACGCACACGTGTGTGTGTGTGTGCGCGCGCGTCCACACGGACGCACGCGCGCGCGCACACACAACACACACACACACACACACACACACACACACACAGAGCCGAAATATTATCAAAACACGCCACCGAGTCCATTAATATTTGCTCTCGTCTCAGAGTGATGTGTGTGTGTGTGTGTGTTGTGTGTGTGTGTGTGGAATGTGTGTTGTGTGTGTGTGTAGTGTGTGTGTTGTGTGTGTGTGTTGTGTGCGTCTACGTGTGTTCGTGCGTGCGTGCGTGCGTGTGTGTGTGTGTAAACAAACTAGCGAGTAATACATATGTAGTGTGTGTGTTGTGTGTGTGTGTTGTGTGCGTCTACGTGTGTTCGTGCGTGTGTGTGTGTGTGTGTGTGTGTGTGTAAACAAACTAGCGAGTAATACATATATACACTCAGAGTGTTATATAAATGTGTGTGTATAGATCTCTTTATCTGACTGGGACTGGGAGGGAAGGGTGTGGGGGGAGGGGAGGGGAGGGAATGAGAAACTAGTGTTTTCTTGCCAAACAATGTTGTTGACATTCAGAACTTGTCCTCCCCCCCCCCCCCCCCCCCCCTTCCCCCTTTTTATATCTGCAATATTATATGATGATACAGTCTATCTGCTTGCTGTCTTGTTGGTATCGTTATCGTAAACTGCGAAAAGGTAATGGCATTCCACGCGCGCGCGCGCGTGCGCGCGCACGCACAAATATGCACATACACGCGCACATACATGCACACACAATATATACGCACATACATACATACATACATACATACATACATACATACATACAGATAGACAGATAGATAGATAGATAGATAGATAGATAGATAGATAGATAGATAGATAGATAGATACGCACTGCGCGCGCGAGCACACACATTATACATACACTCACACATACATGCACACACAAATATACATGCACACACATACACACTGTGACACACACACACACACACACACACACAAACACACACACACAAACACACACACAGAAACACACACACGCGTGCACACACACACATACAAAAACACACACACACACACATACAAAACACACACACACACACACACACACACACACACACACACAGAACACACACACACACAGAAACACACACACACACAGAGAAACACACACACACGCGCGCACACACACAGAAACACACACACACGCACGCACATACAAACACACACACCTACACACACATACAAACACACACACACACACACACACACACACACACACACACACACACACACACACACATATATATATAAATGCAGTTTCACCGAATGAGAGTTTCCATCCTTTGCGCGGAAGATAATGAATGCACAGGTCTTTCGCTTGTCAGTGGCACTTCTCCCTTGTCTGTTCATACATGTATGGATCTTTCCTAGAACTACAGACAAACACCTTTAATAAGAAGAAGAAGAAGAAGAACAAGAACAAGAAGAACAAGAAGAACAAGAAGAAGAATAATGATAATGATATAATACTACTACTACTACTACTACTACTACTACTATAACTACCACTACTACTACTACTAATAATGATGATGATGATGATGATGATGATGATGATGATGATGATGATCATACATGGAATTTATATCTATGCGCTATATCTTGCAACAAAACAAATCAAAGCGCTTTCATTCATCCTACTCTAAACACATGCAACAAGTTACAATTAATTTAGTACTAATTCAGACGCGGATATGATTATATTTTGCTCTGTATCCATTTTTTTCCCTCCGATCCCTCTATTCTCTCCCCCCCCCCCCCCCCCTCCCCCCACTAGTTTTTATAGAAAGTCATGCTTCCCTTTACCATGGCGTAATGCCACATCCCCACCCCCACCCCCACCCCTCTCCTCCTTCCTCCTTCCTCCTTCCCCCGGCACGTCTCATCCTTTTCACTCGCGACTGTCCATTGGACAACTATTGAAAATCAATGCCTGTGTTGGAAAATGAATGTTTAGTGTGTGTAGATATAGATATATATATATATATAGAGAGAGAGAGAGAGAGAGAGAGAGAGAGAGAGAGAGATGATAGATAGAGAGAGAGAGATAGATAGAAGAGAGAAGAGATAGATAGATAGATACAGAGATAGTAGAGAGAAAAAGATAGATAGAGGATGAGAGAAGAGAGATATGATAGATAGATAGTAATAGATAGATAGATAGATAGAAGATAGATAGATAGATAGATAGATAGATAGATAGAGAGAGAGAGATAGAGAGAGAGAGAGAGAGATACAGAGAAGAGAGGTACAGAGATAGATACAGAGATAGATATAGAATAGATAGAGAGAAAAAGATAGATAGAGGGAGAGAGATAGAGAGATATAGATATATTCTTTATATATTCTTTTATATCGAGGATAATGGAATAAGCACGTATGTGCTTTTTTACATCCAGTCCCCGTGTGTATGCGGTTTTGCAAATTCTGTCATCTGTTCCCACCGGCACACAATGGCCTACTCTTACGAAAAGCGGAACAGGATTTAAGGTGTATAGATAGATAGACAGACAGACAGACAGACAGACAGACAGAAGATAGATAGACAGACAGACAGACAGACAGATAGAAAGACAGACAGACAGACAGACAGATAGATAGATAGATAGATAGAGAGATAGATGAAGAGAGAGATAGATAGATAGGATAGATAGGATAGTAGATAGATAGGATAGGTAGATAGATAGACAGACAGACAGACAGACAGATAGATAGATAGATAGATAGATAGATAGATGAGATAGATAGATAGACAGACAGACTAGATAGATAGATAGATAGGTAGGTAGATAGATAGGTAGATAGATAGACAGACAGACAGACAGACAGACAGACAGATAGATAGATAGACAGACAGACAGATAGATAGATAGACAGACAGACAGACAGACAGACAGAGAGAGAGATAGATAGATAGACAGACAGACAGATAGATAGATAGATAGACAGACAGACAGACAGATAGAGATCAGATAGATTCCCCTGCGCGATGCCGGGAGTCTCACTCTGTCAGTATGGGGGAAAAAAAGCATCCTCGCCTGAAAAGGTTCTGGATTTGGAATTCCCTCTTTTCTATCCCTCTCTTTGTTTCTGGGTTTTTGTTGTTGGGTTTTTTGTTGTTGTTGTTGGGTTGTTGTTGTTTTTTTTGGGGGTGTCCCTTTTCTTCCTGTCACCTCCTTGTCTGTTTTCTGTGCCTTCTTGGTCCATTCTCTTGCTCCTCCACAACACCCCCCCCCCCCCCCCCCCCCCCCCCCCAAACTCAGAAAGACTTAAAAGAAAAGAATTCTCTCCCCGGCCGAATTCGGGTGCGCTAGACCTGAATTAGTCAAGCGCTTAACGGCAGCTGAGCGTCCGATGAATGATGATGATGATGATGATGATGATGATGATGGGATGTAGTTTGTGTGTAGTGTGTGTTCTTCTTTAATTTAACGTCTTTTCACATTACGTGATATTAGACAAGTTGTGTGTGTGTGTAGTGTGTGGTTATGTATGTTGTGTTGTGTGTGGTGGTGTTGGTGTGCACGTGTGTGTATGTGAGTGGGTGTGTATATGTGTTTGTGTGTATGTGAGAGAGAGAGAGAGAACATACATGGGTGTAGATGTGTGTACATGTTTGTGTATAGAGTGTATGTGAGTGTGCGGGCGCACGTGTTTGTATGTGTGTGTGTGTGTGTGTGCACGTGTATTGAATGCCTGTGTGTGATTGTGTGTGGTGCGTGTGTTTGCGTGTGTGATTGGTGTATATGAATGTGTTGTGTGGTTTTGGTGTGTGTTTGTGTGTGTGTAAGGTTGTGTGTGTGTGTGTTGTGGTGTGCATAGGAACTGTATACTCTACATCAGCTAGGAATCTGTAGGCCTACATAGTTGTGATGTTTAAAAGTTGTGATGTAGTGTGTGTGTGTGTGTGTGTGTGTGTGTGTGTGTGTGTGTGTGTGTGTGTGTGTGTGTGTGTGTGTGTGTGTGTGTTAGCGCGCGCGCGCGATTCATACATGTGTAGAATGAATGGACATGATGTGAAGTTACTGAAAGAAAACATCGTGTAAAATCAGATCGGGTTGCCTTGATTATTAATTTTGTTGCAGCTTTTTTTTTCCCTCCACATATGTGTGTGTGTGTGTGTGTGTGTGCGTGCGTGCGTGCGTGCGTGTCTGTGCACGTGCGCGTGCGCGCATACACGAAGGAGAGGGAAGAGGTGAGAAAACGGCACTCGTTTAATGTGTAGTATGATGATATCGTTGTTCGTTTTTTTTGGTTGTTGTTTGTTTGTTTGTTTTTGTTTTTTGTGCTTTATTTTGAAAGCAGCGAAAGACAGACACACACACACACACACACACACACACACACACACACACACCACACACACACACACACACACACACACCACACAAGAAGAAAATGTGCGGTTGCATGCAGTTCCCCCTTATCTGCGATGCCGAAAGCGAGTGTTGAGCTCACGCCGCTGTTCAAGCCCACGATTACCACCAGTCCCAGCGCTGTCTTGTCTCTTGCTGAAAGGAAAATGTTGTTGGAACTTTTCCAGATTATTTCTCCGCTTCCTGCTTGTGTTGTTCGCGTGCCGACTTGTCTGTATGTGGGTGTGTGTAGGTGTGGGTTTGGGTGGGGGGTGAGTGTGGTGTGGGGGGGGGGGGGGGGGGAGTGTGGTGTGTGTGGGGGGGGGGAGTGTGTGGGTGTGGTGGGTGGTGGAGGGGGAGAGGGCTACAAGCGCGTGTGTGTGGCTCAATGTGTGTGTGTGTGTGACTGGGGGGGTGGGGGGTGGTGAGTGTTGTGGGCGTGTGTGTGTGTGTCTGGGGGGGGGGGGGGGGGGGGGGGTGCTAGAACAGTACAAGCACGTGCATGCGTGTGTGTGGCTGTGCTTGTATGTCTGTGAACGTTGTATTGGTATATTTTCACAGTACAGATGCTGAGCTCATTTTCTTCTTGAATGGAACACGCGAGCACACACACACACACACAGAACACACACACACACACACACATACACACACACACACAGAAACACACACACACACACAGAACACACACACACACACACACACACACACACACAGAACACACACACACACACTCACACACTCAATAATAAGAATAATAATTGCCGTTTCCTGTGCGACTGTTGTGTAGCCTAGTTGTGTTGTAAATTATATTCTCAGACGCTTGGCGGTTTCAGAACTGATTCTTCTGTAGGAGTGAATGCTGTAGTATGCCTGGGTCTGCCGTTCCTCTGTTGGTTCGCAGCAGCATGATGATGGTGGTGGTGGTGGTGGTGATGATGATGATGATGATAGTGATGATGGTGGTGGTGGTGATGATGATGATGGTGGTGGTGGTGGTGGTGGTGATTAGTATTATCATCATCATCATTATTTGTAATATTATTCCTATCATCATTATCATCATCATCAGTAGTAGTAGTAGTAGTTAGTGTTATTAATATTGTTGTTGTTATTATTATCATTCTTCTTCTCCTTCTTCTTCTTCTTCTTCTTCTTCTTCTTCTTCTTCTTCTAATTATTATTATTATTATTATTATTATGATCATCATCATCATCATCCTCTTTTTTAAAGACGCTTACCACAATAAAACATTGTCACTGGCTCTCTCTGTCTCTGTGTGTCTCAGTCTGTCTGTCTGTCTGTCTGTCTGTCTCTCTCTCTCTCTCTCTCTCTCTCTCTTCTCTCCTCTCTCTCTCTCTCCTCTCCTCTCCCTCCCTCCCTCTCCTCCTCTCTCTCTCTCTCTCTCTCTCTCTCTCTCTCTCCTCTCTCTCCCTCTCTCTCTCTCTCTCTCTCTCTCTCTCTCTCTCTCCTCTCTCTCTTCTCTCCTCTCCTCTCTCTCTCTCTCTCTCTCTGGTGATTTACCTGTACTGGAAGTTTAGGCACTGTAATAAGGGAAGTCAGTCTGTCTGTCTGTCTGTCTGTCTCAGAGTCTGTGTATGTGTGTGTATATATGTATGTTTATTTATTATGTTTATTATTATTATTAAGCGCTTTGATTTGTTTACTTTACAAGATTCAGCGCTATATAAATTCCATACATTATTATTATTATTATTTACAGTGTTAATGTTGCATATATATGTGTATAATGTATGTCTGTGTATGTATGTATGTATGTATGTATGTATGTATGTATGTATGTATGTAGTGTGTGTGTGTGTGTATGTATATATAAAGAGAGAGAGATGCATGTGTTTATGTATGTGTTTTATTTTATCTTTTATTTTATTATTTTATTTCCGGGATGATAGAATATGCACCCGTGTGCTTTTTTTCATCTAGTCCCCGTGTGTATGCGGTTTTGTAAATTTTGTCATCTGTTCCCACCATCTCACAATGGCCTACTCTTTCGAAAAGCGGAACAGGATTTAACGCGTGCGCAAGATGTTTTGCATGCGTTCGCACACGGGGCCTCGGTTTATAGTCTCCTCCGAAGGACTTTTGGGGAGAGTGGAGTCTGCACTGATGTTTAACTCCAGAGGAAAAATCCTCTTAAACGGGAATCGAACCCGGGTCAGCAGATCACGAATACATCACTCTAACCACCAGGCTATCCCGTGTGTGTGTATACGTATGTCCTTCGGATGAGACTATAAACCGAGGCCCCGTGTGCGAACGCATGCAGAACATCTTGCGCATACGTTAAATCCCGTACCGCTTTTCGAAAGAGTAGGCCATTGTGTGACGGTGGGAACGGATGGCAAAATTTACAAAACCACATACACACGGGGACTGAATGTAAAAAAAAGACATGAGTGCTTATTCCATTAGGCCTATACCCTCGATTTTAAAAAAAAATCTGAGCGCTTTGATTTGTTGCTTTACAAGATTCAGCGCTATATAAATTCCATGCATTATTATTACTATTATTATTATTATGTAAGCATGCATGGATAAAAACTGTCTAATTTTCGCTGCCCTCCTCCAGCCTTCTCCTGTAGAGCTGGCAACACAGCCCACATCTTCATTGCCTTGTGTGTGTTGTTGGTGGTGGTGGACCTGCTCCAAGTTGTCACCATATATATCACCGACACTTTACACCAATCAACGTCTTTCCCTTCCAACTTGCTTCTACTCCCCCCCACCCCCACCCCAACCCCACTCCCCTTCTGTCCGATTTCTCCGACCCCCCCCGCCACCCCACCCCTCCCCCCTCTTTTTTTTTTTAACCTTATCACTTCGCACTCCTCAATCTCTTTAATATTACTAATAGTAAATAATAATCACCATGATGATGACAAAAATAAAGATGATGATGGTAATGAATTCTTGCACAGTACTTTGTAATTTTCGAGCTCTAAAAGGTAAAGGTGTTCCCATAACCTATAAAGGTCGTAGGGGTAGCGGGAGGCGTCAGAGACTTCAGCTTCTCAAAGAGGCCAGCAGCATATTGAAGGCGGTGGCGCCCATCTCCTCTCTCCCTCTCGCTGCTTGCTTTACCTTCCCTGACCCTCAAGAGGGCCGGTACGTACCCATTTACAGCTGGGTGAACTGATGGGGGAACTGTACTGAAGCCAAGGCGCCACAAAAACGGTCAGCCATCCAAAAGTGGTAACCAACCACGCTCGACGCTGCTTAATAATAATAATAATAATAATGTATGGAATTTATATAGCGCTGAATCTTGTAAAGCAACAAATCAAAGCGCTTAACCTTAGCTATGGGGGGGGAAAGCGAGTGTTCCGACCACTGAGCTATCCATGTCACCTTCGAGCTCTGGGCGCTTCAGAATTACATCGAATTAGTCAAAACGGAAAGCATAATGTAACTATAAACTTATGATGGATTTCGTTTTTCGTTCTTCGGCTGGATCTCCCGAGGTTCGTTCACCATTTGGTGATGGGTCTTGTTTGTTTGTTTTTTTTTTCTTTTTTCATATGCGGCCGTTTTTTTTGCCCACTGTGAAGGTAGCCGCATTCCGACGTCGGGGATGATGATGTCTAAACACGACACCAAGCGTGCATGCGGGTTTGGGTTTGGTTGGTTTATTTTTTATAAATCTTCTTTTTTTCTTTTTTCTTTTTTGTCATCCGTTGTTTACTAGCATGCAATGGCCTACTCTTCCGAAAGGTAGAACGGGGTTTTTAATATGTACAGTACGCGGCGAGATGTTCTGCGTGCGTTCGCACACGGGGACGGGTGGGGGGGGGGGGGGGGGGGGGGGGGGCCGCCTCGGTTGATATGATAATAATTTCATCCGAAGGAGTTGGAACATTCACTGATTCAGTTCAATTTTTTTGTTTGTTTGGTTGGTTTTTTTGGGGTGGTTTTTTTGTTGTTGTCAAACTGGGAAGGAAGGAAGGGTATTCATGGTAAAACAGCTTGACGTGATCTCAGCCGCAGCCTGAATTATCTTCTCTTCATGGGACGTAATCTGAGGGGAGGATAATTATGTTGTATTATAGTGTATACTACTTTAAGTCGCGGCAGATTTTCTCTGCGTGAAATTCGGGCTGCTGTCGCCAGGGACACCGCGTCGCCACATGCACAAGAAGAGCAGCGCCACCCATTATTAGTTTGGGTTTTTTTTCTTATTCCTGTCTGCAACTGTATTTGTTTCCCCCTATCAGAGTGGCTTTTTCGTACAGAATTTTGCCAGGGACAACTCCCTTAATTAATGCCGTGGGGTTCTCTTACGTGCGCTAAATAATGATGTGTAACTCACGGGACCTCGGTTTATTGTCGATCATCCGAGACACAAGCACCCAAGACCACCACTCACACAGGGGGGGGGTG
>CM054156.1:39816425-39836425 GCA_028751875.1 Rapana venosa
ACCCCCTTTCTAAATGAATCTGTGTGTGGTGTGTGTGTGTTTTTGTGTGTGTGTGTGTGTGTGTGTGTTTTGTGTGTGTGTGTGTTAATTGAAATGTTAAAATATTGTTAATCATTGTTGGTTGCATGTGTAGGAGCGGCGCGGATTGAATACAAGCGCTCTGATTTGTATTTGCAAGATATAGCGCTATATAAGTTCCATTTATTATTATTATTATTATTATTATTATTGTTGTTGTTGTTATTATTATTATCATCATTATTTGAAGGGGAGGGAGGGGGTAGGGCTCTCTGTGTGTTTGTGTGGATAGGGAGGGAAGGGATGGTCTCTGCTTCAATGCTTGGGTGCTTTGCGCACCTGTACAATACATGTACACACACGCGTGCGCGCGCTGACATGTATCGTGCATGTTTTGCAAGCGCGCACGTGGCCTGTAAGCGCATACACACACGCGATCACACGCATGCGCGCTTGCACACACGCACACACACACAAACACGTGCACATACACACGCACACAGAAACACACACACACACACTGTCTCTCTCACCCACTCACTCATGCGCGCGCGCACAAACACACACACACACTCTCTCTCTCCTTTCTCTTCGCTCTCTCTTTTTTCACCCTCTCTCTATATGCACGCACTTTCTCTTCTTCACTCCTCTCTCTCTCTCTCTCTCTCTCTCTCTCTCTCTCTCTCTCTCTCTCTCTCTCTCTCTCTCTCTCTCTCTCTCTCTCTCTCTCTCTCCTCTCTCTCTCTCTCATTATGCACGCACTCTCTCTCTCTCTTCCTCTCTTCTCTCTCACTCATCTCTCTCTCACTCACACACACCACACACCACCACACCTCCACTCTCTGCACCCGCGGCACACCACATCAACATCACACACACACACACACACACACACACACATACGTGTGTACACACAGAGCCTGTCTCATGGTTTTTTTATGTGTACCGGAAATTCTACAGCCATTGCTTGTTTTTTAATTCAATTGGAAACGCAGTGGAAATTGAAATAATCACGTCCAGTGATTATATTTGACATTAGTGTGTATGTTTGGCTCTCCCTCCCCCTCTCCCCCTATTTGACATTAGTGTGTGTGTTTGGCTCTCCCTCCCCCTCTCCCCCTCTCTCTATATCTATGTTTCTCTGTCTCTGTCTCTCTCCTCCCTGTCTGTCCTCTCTCTCTCTCTCTCTCTCTCTCTCTCTCTCTCTCTCTCCTCTCTCTCTCTCTCTCTCTCTCTCTCTCTCTCTCCCGTCCTCCCTCTTGCTCTCTTTGAGTGATTCATTTCATTGCTATCTGACAGCATCTTGTTTATTCATTCATTCATTCATTTCATGTGAAGGTAGGTGGGTGGTAGGTAGGTAGATAGGTAGCCTAAGTGAGGGATGGTGTCAGGGGTGGGCTGGACCTGGGGGTCGTGGGAAAAAAGCCAGGTGTGGGTGTGTGTGTGTGTGTGTGAAGTGCATGCCTTGCAAGGGGGTAGTATAGTACTAAAAGCAGTGACAGCAACGATACCACCCCTCCTCCCAAGGAGAAAGGTTTATTACTCTGTTATCATCACACCCCCATGCACGGCCCACCTAGTATATATATATACTAGGCTAGACTAGTCCTGACTCTACACCACGCCGCCACGTACTACAGGCCACAAGTCTTCGTCCTGGTGAAGACAGGGATATGCAGCATGGTGGGAAAACTAACTAGTGCTGGCTTGCTGGCTGATGTAGGGGAATGGTGTGTGTTGGATCAGCAAGGGAGGTCCAAGATGTTTTTGAAGGCCCCCCATTGGGGTTTCCCCCCCCCCCCCCCCCCCCCACCCCCCCCCCCCCATGTATTGTGAGGAAGGTGGCAGGATGTTAAGACATTTGCCTGCCAACAAGTAAACCGATGAGGTTCTGGGTTCGATTCCCAGCCTCGCCCTTTCTCCCAGAAGTAGAGAGTCCAGTTTGACAAAAAAAAATCGAACTGAATGTCAAAAGTCCTTCGGCATAGACTATAAACCGAGGGCCCCCTGTGTTGTGCGTCGCATGAGTAAACCCATCTTGCGCCACACCGTTAAATCCTGTTCCGCTGTTTGGTCGATAAGACGTAGGCCATTGTGTGCCGGTATTAGGGAATCAGATGTCAAAATTTAAAACGCATACAAACGCAAAAAATAAATAATTCTGGTGCGCTTTTGATTTGTTGGCTTTAAAGATTCAGCGCTATATAAATTCCATTACCATTATTTATTATTATTATTATTATTACTTTAGTAGTGCCTGTGGGAGAGGGGTTATGTTTGTTTAGTGTCCAAGCTTTCAGGAGGGGCTGGTAATGGGCCCCAGTCTCAGAAGTTGAAGACACGCTGCATTGGTGGGGAAAACTAGTGGCTGACCTGGCTTTGCTGGCTGATTTAAGGTTGTAGGAGAATGGTGTGTGTTGGGAATATTCAGCAGGGAGGTCAAGATGGTTTATGAAGGCCCATGGGGTTTCCCTCCCCCCCCCCCCCCCCCCCCCCCCCCCCCCTCCCCCCCCCCCCCCCCCCCTATGTATTACTCTTTTGTGTAGTAGTGCCTGTGGGTGCGGTGGTTGTTCAAAAGTTTTCGGGGGGGGGGGGGGAGGCTGGTATTGGGCCCCAGTTCTCAGAGTTGATGACATGCTGCATGGTTTAGGAAAATAGTGCTGGTTGCTGTTCTAGGGAGGGAGGTGGTTGTCGGCTCTGCAGGGGTGGTCCAAGTGTTTTTATAAGGCCCACTGGGGTTTTTTTCTCATGTATCCACTTTTAGTGTAGTAGTGCCTGTGGGTGAGGGAATGTGGTTTGATTGTCACAATCAAAGCTTTTCTTGGGGGAGGGTGGGGGGGGGGGGGGGGGGGGCTCGTATGGGGCCACAAGTTCAGAAGTGAAAGACAATGGCATGGTTCGTAGGAAAACAGTGCTTAGCTGCCTGTATCTAAAGAGGAATGGTCATCGGGTTAGTGGGGTGGGGGGGGGGGGAGGGGGGGGGTTAAGATTTGTTTTTTTACATATTAAGGCCCATTGTGTTTTTTCCTCCCCAGTCCTTTCGGCATTTGAGAATTCTTCTTCGTCGTCATCGTCGAACGCCCTCAGTTATATTTGATAGTGTTGTCTGTATATGAGCGAAAGAAAAAAAAGGAAGAAAAAAAAAAAAAAAAAAAAAAAAAGAAAAGAAGAAAAAAAAAAAAGAAAAAAAAAGAAAAAAAAAAAAAGAAGGAAAAAAAAAAAAAAAAAAAAATAGAAAAAAAAAAAAAAGAAAACAAGAAATCAAAAAAAAAAAAGGGAGCGGTTTGCGATCCCGTTTATTTTTAAGCGCACTGGAAAAGTCAGGCCCTGCGCATCTGACTTTGGTGGGAGAGATTGTTATCTTTTACGTTTTCTATAACAACAACAAACAAAACAAAAATTTAAAGGCAGGAAGAATGTGATAGATCAAAAAGGAGAAATAGACAAGAAGGGGCAGGATAGAAAGAAAGAAACATAGGCAGAAAGAAACGAGAGGGATAGAGAAGAGGGAACTCCTACAACCAAAATTTTCCAGTTTGTGGCGAATTGTGTTTTTAATAATGACAGGCCCCAAAAGCAGCAGCACCACAGGGAGGTGGAGATTTATTGTGAACTGAGGATCCCAGTTTTATGCATGAAAAATAATGTTTAGGTTGTTGCAAGTCTCCATCAGCTTAAAGGTCACGGAAGACCAGAGAGAGATGAAGGCAGAGACAGCAATACGCGCGCACTGCGTGCGTGCTGCGCGCATGTAAGTCAGTGGTGTGTGTGTTCCTGTAGGTTGAGAGGGTCTGTGTGTTTGTGTTGTCGTCGTATGTGTTGTTCAGCTGAGTGAGAGGGATGTGTTGTTTTGTGTCCGTGTGTCGGTCATAGTTGCGGCCGTGTGCTCCGTGAATTGTCGTGAGTTCCTCAGTTGAGGAGTGTTCGTGTGTTTTACTCCTTACCTCACTCCGCGTGTGTAGTTGTTGTGTGTGCGGTTGCTCGTCTCGTGTGTTCCTGATGTTGTAGAGAGGGTCGTGTGTGTGTGTGTTTCCTTGATGTGTGGGAGAGGGGTGTGTGATGGTACTGTGTGTTTTATTGTTCCTTTCGTAAGTGTTGTGTTCAGTCTCGTGCGTGTTGTTGTGTCGTGGCATGTAGTTTGTTTGTTCAACGTTGTTCCTGATGTGAGAGGATCTGTGTGTGTGTGTGTTGTTGTTTCCTGAGTAGAGAGGGTTGCAAAAAGAGTGTCGTGTAGTGTGGGTTCCATGCTTTGCGCGCATTTTTGCGCGCGCCGCTGTGTATTGCGTGACCCTAACTGCGCGCGCGCGAGAGGAGAGTATTGTGTGTGTATTGTGCTGTGTATTTTTCGAGCACGTTTTCATGCGGATGCTTATGAGCGCGCGCGCGTGATGGAAGCAAGCACATTTGGGAATGCATGGTAATGGTAGTCCTACATGTACATGTTTACAATGTCTTGGCTTGTGTTGAAATGCCTGGATTGCTCGGTCTGCGCTACTCGGGCGCTATGCCAAAGTAAATACCCTATCCTCTTTCTTACTCCTCCCTCCTCCTTCCTCCTACTCACCACTGCGCGCGCGCACCGCTCACACACACATACATATGCACACACAACATAGCACTACACACAACACTTACACACACAGACAGCCCAAAACACACTCGCATCGGCACAAACACACACACGCACACACACATAACACACACACACGTATACATATTCGAAACACTGTATGCCACCCTCGTTATTGATAGGTACGTACCCACGGCATGCCAACACAGACGCACATGTGCATAGTATACCTTCCCTATGCATTCGCACACACACACACACCACATTCACACTCACTCTCAGACTCGCACGCACACAAACACTCTCTCTCATCGCACACACACACACTTTCTCTCTCTCTCTCTCTCTCTCTCTCTCATCTCTCTCTCTCTTCTCTCTCTCTCTCTCTCTCTCTCTCTCACTCTCTCTCTCTCTCTCTCCTCTCAAATGTTAAGCTATTGGAAATTTTTTGAAAAAACCAATTTCACCATACAATGTCAAGGATGGTCTTATATAGCATTCTAGAATGTTCTTTTCATTATTTTAGTTTATTGCTTATTAAGGTTCCAATTGTTCTCCTTGTTTATTACTTGTGTTCAGTTTGAAACTGAGTTTTTACCGTCAGAGAGTTAAAGTCGTTTAGTTCTTAGAGGCTCATTTTTGGGGGTTTTTTTGTTTTTCTTTACGATTAAAAATACTCTTGTGATATTTCTTGTATTTTATGTGTATTTACAAAAGGAAAGTGTGTATAACCCCCATTGTTCCATTAGGCTCGTGTTTGGGCGTTGACATGTTAGGGGCGCTTTGCGGCAGCGAGCGAGAGCGGCGAGCTAGCGGCGCGCGCGCGCCGAGCGCGAGATCTCTCTTCTCTACTCGCTCTCCGCCTTCTCTCTCTCACCTTCACTCTCACACACCATACTCACACAGTACATATAACACACACACACACACTTTCGCTCTCTCTCTCTCCTCAACTCTCACACAAAGCTTTCTCATCGCACCACTCACTCACTCCACGCACTAACTTTCTGTGCTCACTCACTCACACTCTAGTCACCTACAAACCTAACACTTATCTTTGTATGGGTTGTGTCAACAAAAGGATTGTACTGCCAACAAGGCACGCTCACCCCCGCCAACCCTGCTACACCTAATGCCATTCTGTCCTTCACTTGCTTTCTCAACCCTGTCTGACTTCTCTCTCCCTCTTCTCTCTCTCTCTCTCCTTTCTCTCTCTCTCTCTCTCTCTCTCTCTCGCCTCGCCTCTCTCTCTCTCCTCCCTCCGTCTCCTTCCAAACCCCACAACCACACCCTCCCGTTTCCCCCCCACCCCCCACCACCCCCACCCCCCCCCCCCACCCCCCCCCCCCCCTCTCTCTCTGCTCTCTCGAAGCAGTAAAGGAATTAGAATTTTTCGACCGTGGTGTCTCAGTTAATTTACGATTTGTGCGTCTGGTTAATAATTGGGTGTTTTGTTTTTTTTAAAATGCATGGAAGGCTTGATTGTGGACTGGGATGCGGTCAGTGCTCAGGGTGTGTTGCGGTGAGGAAGTGGGCGGGGAGTAGAAGGGGGCACGTGGTGTGTGGGTTGGAGTTTGGATGGCTGACGGGGCGCTTGGAGGGTGAGGAGGGACGGAGGAGGCGGAGGCGGCGGCGGCGGGGATGTTAGGCGGCGGCGGAGGTTCGGTCTTGCGGAGAAGGCAGCAAGCAGCCGACGACATCTCCCTCACCTCTTCTCCTATTATATTATATATATATATATTTATATATTTATATATATATTATGTATATTTATATATTTATATATATATATATCCTAAGGGCGGGGAATGGATGTAATAAAAAGCACATGGGTGCTTATGCATTATCCTCTAAAAATAAAGAAATTTGTCATTGTCATTGTCAATGTAACATGAGAGATAGAAGAGAAAGATAAGAAAGTTGCCCTCCAAGTTTCAACCTATGCTTTAGCAAGAATCCCAAGAGGTGCTTTTTTCTGGCCATTGGAGAGTTGTGAAGTTGGCATTTATTTTTATTATTTAGAGAGAGAGAGAGGAGAGAGGAACGAGAGTCGAGGAATAATGGAAAGGAGGGAAGTGAAAAAAGTCGGAGTTAAGAGGAGAGGGTAAGGGGACACAGAGAGGTTCGAGAGAGGGGGTCACTCTGAGAGTTGCATTACATTCTGACACAAACACACTCACTCACTCACAAAGCACTCACACTCCTCTCACTCTCACGCACGCAGACACATCTCATCAACTGACTCATCACCGCACGCACCACTCACACATAAACAACTTACACTCACTCACATACACTCTCACACACCACTCACACACACACACGCACACACACTCACAACAGACACACAAACATACATACCTCTTTGAACCATGCACGCTTTCTCCATATAGATCTCCCTACACAAATACACCACACACTACACACACATTACACTCTCTCACACACTCACACTCACACATTTACTCACACACACTCACTCATCCAGGACACACACAAACTCTCCCTACTCTTTGAACCTTGCTCGCTTCCTCATTTAATTTAATTATATATAGATCCTTTCCTCATCTCCTCTTGCTGCATTCGCTGCGAGAAAAACCAACATCGATCTCCCACCCCCACCCCACCCTCAACCTTCCCCCCACAAAGTCACGGATGTCATTACTATTATATTATAATATATAATTATATATATATATATATATATAATATTATTTATATTATATATATATGATATATGATGATTATATTCGAATGCAAGTGGCGTGAAAACTGTGAGCGTTTTATTTTTATGGCAAAAGTATCAGTTTTTTTTTTAAAATAGTTAACGCTCGGCATCACAATAGATAGGCCAGAGTTTTCTTACGTTTCCTTGATTGACTTGTATAGTATATACTAGAGTCTTTGTCAACATAGTCTTGCTTCCTATAGGGGGGCCGTGAGTGAGTGTGTTGTGTGTTTGTTGTGTGCGCGCGTGATCAGTGCGTTAGTGTTGTGTGTGTGTGGGCTTTCTGAGGGTGGTGGGGGGGGGTGGGAGCATTTTGTTTTGTTTTTTATGATAATTTTATATTTTTTTCTTTTAAAAACGAGGTTAATGGTATAAGCACTTATGTGCTTTTTAAAAAATTTTTTACATTACAGTCCCCGGTAGTGTTATGCGGTTTTTGTAATTGCTGTCATCCGTCCCACTTGCGTACCGGCTACACAATGGCCTACTCTTACGAAATGCGGAACAGATTTAAAGTGTTGTGGCAAGATGTTCTACAGTGCAGTTCGCAGGGGGTTGTCGTGGGTGTCGTGAGCGTGTGTGACTGTGCGTGCACGTGCGTGTTAATATGTGTGTGGTGTCAGTGTGTGCGTGCAGTGCAGTGTGATGAGTGCCAGTTTTGTATTCTGTAGTCCCTGTGAGCAGTGTGTGTGTGGTTGTGTTGTGTGTGAGGGTGTGTGCAGGGCAGGGCGGGGGGGTGGTGGAGAGAAGGGAGTGTGTTCTTTTGTGTGTGGGTGTGTGGGGGGGGGGGGGTTCGTGCTTTTTTTATGCGTTTGCCATTCGTTGGTTGGGTGGGTTTTGGTTGTATTTTGCTTTGTTTTTGTTGGGGAGCGGTGTTTTTGTTGGTGGAAGTAAGAACTTTTTTTATAGGATTTTTTTTTGGGGGGCGTTTGCCTGATTATGTTGTGTTGGCGATGAGGGGGGGCGTTATGTTTTCTCGGAGACGTGGTGGGTGGTTTCTTGGTGGTGGGGTGGGGGTGGGGTTCTGGGTGGAGGTGGGAGGGGGGGTGTGGGGGGAAGGGGGGGGAGGGGGGGGTGGGTGACGTGGGTGGGGGGGGGTCGGGGGGGGGTGGTGGGGGGGGGGGCGGGGGTGGGGGGAGGGAGAGAGAGGGCGCGCGCGCGCAGAGGAGAGAGAGAGGAGAGGGAGGGGGGGGGAGTAGAGAGAGCGAGCGAGAGACGCTGGGGAGAGAGCTACTCGACGGCGCTGCGCTGCTTAGCTCTCAGACAATCCTCTCTACACTCACTCACTCTCTATCGCAACAATGGGTGTGGCGAGCAAGCAGCCGACCGCGCGCGCGGAGCGCGAGACGATCTCCGCGGCGCGCTCCGCTAGATCCAGAGCTGACGCTCTCTGGTGTTCTGTGTGCTTGGTGTCTTAACACTTCTTCCCCCTCGACCCCAATTCCCTCCCATCCTCTCCCCTCTTTCCCATCTCCTACCTCCCCCTCCGCCCTCTCTCTCTCTCTCTCTCTTTCTCCTCTCTCCTCTTCTCTCTCTCCTCTCTCTCTCTCTCTCTCTCTCTCCTCTCGCTGTGTGTCTCTGATATGAATCAGCTGATTTCAGTTTCCCAAGCTTCTGGACGGTAGATAGTCAGTAACCAAACAACTCTGTGAACCCTTCAGACTGACAGACATGATGTGTGGATAGATTAGATAGAGAGATAGATAGATTGAGATAGATGGGATAGATTAGGATAGTAGATAGATGGAGATAGATAGATAGATAGATAGATAGTCAGAAACAAAACAACCCTGTGAAACCCATCAGCAGACAGACATGACTGTGTGGATAGATAGATAGGCAAAGATAGATAGATAGAACCAAAAACACCTGTGAATAGTTCCCCTACGGCATCAGTCAGACAGACATGACTGTGTGGTTAGTTAGATAGATAGATAGATAGATTGATAGATAGATAGATCGATTAGATAGATAGAGAGAACCAAAACTACCTGTGAAAAAAAAACCCCCCCCCCCCATTTTTCTTTTTTTTTTACAAAGTAGAAACCAGACAGACATGGATGTGTGGTTTGAGATAGATAGATAGAGACTAGATAGATAGTCTGAACCAAAAACAACCTGTGAAAACCATCAGACAGTCAGGACATGACTGTGTTGGATTGATATATAGATAGATAGATAGATAGATAGATAGATATGATAGAACCAAAACATAACCTGTGAAACCCATCACGGCATCAGAGGACAGACATGACTGTGTGGATGATAGATAGATAGATAGATAGATAATAGATAGTTAGATAGATAGATAGATAGATTAGAACCAAAACAACCCTGTGAAACCATCAGACCCCCCAGACCAGGACACATGACTTTGTATATATGTATAGATTAAATAGATAGATAGTTAGTTAGATAGATAGAACCAAAACAACTCTTGAAACCCATCAGACAGTGGACAGGACATGACTGTGTGGATAGATAGTAGAGTTAGGATAGATAGATAGATAGATAGATAGGTAGGTAGGTAGGTAGATAGATGATAGATAGATAGGTAGATAGATATAGATAGATAGATAGATAGATAGATAGATAGATAGATAGATGTCAGAACCAAAAAAAACCTGTGATGAAAACCATCAGACAGACAGACTGACTGTGTGGATAGATAGATAGATAGTTAGATGTAGATAGATAGATAGATAGATTGATAGATAGAGATAGAGAGAGTTAGATAGATAGAGGAGAGAGAGATAGAATAATAGGTAGATAGATAAATCTGAACATGACGATCATGATTGTCAGGGTGACTATTTTGTGAGAGATTCCAACAGTCCTTCTCTTCTTGCTATATGTAGTATTGCGGTTAAGTACTTTCTTTGCTTTTTGCTTTTCATTTTTTCGCAGAGGGCTGGATGTTCAAAAAAATATTATAAATAAATAAGCTATTGTTATCGTTTATTCTATAACCCTCTATAAATTAAAATGTGTTCGTTGTTTTTTCCCTTCAATTGTTCTTGCTTGCCTTGCGTTTGCCTTTGTCTTGTCTGGCCTTGCCCTTGAACCCCTTAACTTACCCTTGGCTAGCCTAGTGAACTCTGAGTCCGCAGCCCCTGCGCACATATTGGTTTTTCTTTCGAGTCATAATTATTCTGGTCTGTACTGCCGATGCGATAGAGAAGAAGAAGCGAGACGAAGGAAGAATATGGAAGAAAAAGAAGAAGTAGAATAAAGAAAAAAGTAGATGAAGAAGTAGAAGAAGAGATGAAGAAGTTGAAGAGAAATTGAAGAAGAAGATGTAGTTGAAGAAGTAGAAAGAAGAAGAGAAGACGAAGAATAGAAGAAGAAGACGTGGAATTTATATAGCGCATATCTTGCAGAAAACAATCAAAGCGCTTTTGATTCATCCCAAACCCTCATTCACATGAGCACAGTTACAATTTAATAGGGTAAGGTTTGGTTTGGGTTTTTTTTTTTTTACCAAATTCAAATGTTTACACACACGCTCGCACGCACGCTCGCACACTCACATACACATATACAGGTTGTACACTCCGGCAGTATTATGGCTGTAGAATAAACCAACGAACCCCCCCCACCCCACCCCCACCCCTAATCCATTAGACTTTTGAGTGGTGGTTCTGGGTTCTGTGGTCTTTCGGATGCGACCATAAACTGGGTGGTCCCGTTTATCAACACGCAATTCAGCGCAGTTTAAAAGAAACCTACGGCAACTAGAGAAGTGTTCCTTGGGAGAATTCTGTTTTAATATAGGTAAAATTTTTTTTTTTAAAAAAAATTGAATAAACAAAGTCACTGTAGTAGAGAAGAAACCAAATATTACACATTGCAACAAGAAAATTAAAAAAAAGATTATGTGTGGCGCTCGGTCTTGTGGCCGACCACGCTCTCTCCCGGGGAAGAGAACTAGACAGACAATTTTGCCGTCAGTGTGAAAAGTGATAGTCATTTCTGTTTCAGGTTTTTTTTCTCCTAGAGTTTTTCGTGTTCCCCACTTCTTCTCTACTAATACTGCTCTTTTCACACCTTCTTTACAGTGGTGTGTCGGTGTGTGTGTGTGTTAGTGTGTGTGTGGTGTGATTCGTGTTGTTTATCTTTATTATATTTTATTTTTTATTTTATTATTTTATATCGAGGATATTTGGAATAATCAATTTATGTGCTTTTTTACATCACAGTCCCCCGTGTGTATGCGGATTTCTTGATGAATTCTGTCATCTGTTCCACCGGCGAACACAATGGCCTACTCTTACGAGAAAAGCGGAAAGGACTTAACGTTCGTCCGCAAGATGTTCTGCGGTAGCTGTTCGCAATCGTGGCCTCGGTTTTTTAGGGTCTCATCGGAACCGGGTCATCAGATTGCGAACCGCAATGTTTGACCACTAGGCTCTATCCCGTGCATGCAGCAGCACGTTGTGTGGTGTGAGCGTTGTGTGTGTATATATGTGTTTATCCTGATAAGATATAAGGAGTAGATGAGAGGAGCGATTATGTGTGGTGTTGTGTTACTGATGTCAGTTCAGCGCTGTGTTTTGTGTCTCTTAATCCATACATAATCTCTGTTCTCTTCATTTCTTTACACCATCTTGTTCCCATTTCTCACACCTCCCACATGTCTCTGACCCCCTCCCCACATATCTTTCTTCTTTCTCTTTTTTTTCTCTCCTCTCTCTCTCTCTCTCTCTCTCTCCCCCTCCGCCCCCCCCCCCCCCCCCCCCCCCCCCCCCCCCCCTACCCCCCCCCCCCCCCCCCCCCCCCCCCCCCCCCCCCCCCCCCCCCCCCCTTACCCCCCTCCCCTCCTCCAAACGCCCCCCCTCCCCTCCAAGTTTCGCTTTTGCTTCTTCTTCCTCTTTTTTCTTGTTTTGTTGTTCTTCTCTCTTTTCTCTATGTCTCAGTTTCTCTATGTCTCACTCTCTCTCTCACTCTCTCCTCTCTCTCTCTCTCTCTCTCTCTCTCTCTCTCTCTCTTTTTCTCTCTCTTCCCTCCTCTCTTCTTTTCTCTTTTCCTACGCTTTTTATTTTTTTTTTCCTTTTTTTCCCCCCCCCACCTCTCTCTCTCTCTTCCCGCCTAACACCCATCCCTCCCTCTATACGCTTTTTGCCATCCTCATCTCGCTCCACTTTTGTCTTGTTCTCCCCACCCCCCCCCTACTCTCCCTATACTCTCTCTCTCTCTCCCTTCCCCCCCCCACCCCCCACCTCTCTTTTTCTTCCCTTTCCCCTCTCCCTTCCCACCCTCCCCTCTCCTCCCTCCCTCCCCCCTCTTAGAAGGCAAGGGACAGAAAGAACAATGATAAACACACGTGTTATATAATAATTAAAGAAAGCGCAGGCGGGTGATCTAAATTTGGCTCTATACTTTTTTTTTCTTCTTCTTCGTTTTTTTAAATCTTATTTCCGAGGAGGGTTAAAAACATTCCTCTTCTTCCTGCCAAAGACCTTTTGCCATCAGAACTCGGAGCTCGTTCTTCATTCCAGAGCAGTGCTTCGTGTCTGTGGCACTTACATCATCACTCACATGATCTTCATTCACTCACATAGCTTGTAGATATTAATATGTCTGGTCTGTGTGTCTGTCTGTCTGTCTACATGACGCTTACATCATCCGTCACATCACTCACATGATCTTCATTTTTCACTCACATAGCTTGTACAGATTGTCGGTCTGTGAGTGTGTGTGTGTTTGTCTGTCTGTCTGTCTGTCTACATGGCGCTTACATCATCCGTCACATCACTCACATGATCTTCATTCACTCACATAGTTTGTAGAGATTGTCGGTCTGTGAGATTGTATGTTTGTCTGTCTGTCTGTCTGTCTGTCTACTTGGCGCTTTCATCGTCCGTCACATCACTACATAATCTTCATTCACTCACATAGCTTGCAGAGATTGTCGGCGTGTGTCTGTGTGTCTGTCTGTCTACATCGCGCTTACATCATCCGTCACATCACTCACATGATCTTCATTCACTCACATAGCTTGTAGAGATGCCTGTCTATCTGTCTGTCTATATGGCGTTTACATCATCCATCATTCACATGATCTTCATTCATTCACATAGCTAGTGCAGATGTCTGTCTGCCTGTCTGTCTGTGTCTGTCTACATGGCGTTTACATCATCCATCATTCACATGATCTTTATTCAGTCACATCGCTAGTACAGATGTCTGTCTGTCTGTCTACGTAGCACTTACATCATCACATCACTCATATCTTCATTCATTCACATTGTGGGTACAGATGTCTGTCGTGTTCATTGTGATTATATCATCCTTCACTCATCACATCTTCATTCTCTTGGTCTATCTACATGACGCTTCGCAAACCTATGATGTCAAGAGAGGTGAGGAGGAGGAGACAGACAGGGTTGAGAAGAGAGAGAGAGAGAGAGGAGAGATGGGAGGAGTGAGAGAGAGAGAGAGGAGAGAGAGGAGTTTTTTTAACTAGAGTCTTTGTCTCATGCTTGTTCCTATCAGGGGGGAGTGGTGTGTTGGTGTGTTGTGTTGTGGTGTGTGGTGTGCGCGTGTGTGTGTGGTTCGGGGGGGGGGGGGGGGAGAGCATTTTTATATAATTTATTTTTATTCTTTTATATCGGGATAATGGAATAAGCACTTATGTGCTTTTTAAAAAAATTTTACATACAGTCCCCGTGTGGATGCGGTTTTGTAAATTCTGTCATCCGTCCCCACCGTACCGGCACACAATGGCCTACTCTTACGAAAAGCGGAACAGGATTTAACGTGTGTGCAAGATGTTCTACGTGCGTTCGCAGTGTGTGTGTGTCCCGTTTTTGGGGCGTGCGTGCGTGTGTGTATGTGTGTGTGTGTGTTGCGTGCGTGTGTGTGTGTGTGTGTGTGTGTGGCGGGAGGGCTGGGGGTGGGGAGCGAAGGTTAGTGTGTACTTTAGTGTGTGTGTGTGTGTGTGTGGGGGGGGGGGGGGGGGGTTTTCTTGCTTTTATATGCGTTGCCAAACTTTGTTGGGTTGGTTTTGTTTGTATTTTGTTTGTTTGTTGTGGGGGGTTTTTTGTTGTTGGTTTGTTTTGTTTGAGGTTTGTGTGTTTTTGCGTGTTGTTCTTTTGGGGGGGAGGAGGATGGGTGAGTAGTGGATTTTTTTTTCTGTGTGTCGTGTGTGTGTGTCTTTGTGTGTTGTGTGTGTTGTGTGTGTGTTGTGGTGTTGTATTGTTGTGTGTGTGTGTGTGTTGTGTGTGTGTGTGTGTGTGTGTGTTTTACCTTAAAACACACTTCTGCAAATGATATTAGAAAGGGACTCTTTAACAGATGGGTCTCCACAGGACAGATTACGGTGAGAGGGAAGGCTAGTTCTTTCACTCTTTGTTCCTCCCTCCATCCTTGGTTTTCTTCCTCTTGGTTAGAGGGTTGATTGCGGGGAGAGGGAGGAGAGGAAGGGGGGGGGGGGGGGGGTAAGATGGGGTGAAGGGGGGTGTTAATGGTGGGGGGGGGGGGAGCTGGGGAATTAGAACTTTTTTTCAGATTTTTTTTTGGGGGGGTTGCAGTTATGTGTGTTGGCGAGGGGGGGGGCGTTTTTCAGGATACTAGGTTTTGTTCTTGGTGGTGGGGTTGGGGTGGGGTTCTTTTTGTTTATTTCTTTGTTTTGTTGGGGTCCTTTTTTTGTTTTGGAGTTTTGTTTTGGGGGTGGGGGGGGGGGGGGGGTTGCTCTTTCTCTCTTTCTCTCTCTTTTCTTTTCTCTTTTCTCTCTCTCTTCTCTCTCTCTCTCTCTTTCTCTCTTCTTTCCTCTCTTCTCTCTCTTCCCTCACTGTGTGTGTCTCTCTTCTTCTCTCTCTCTGCTCTCTTTCTATGTTTCTAGCTATTTCAGTTTCCCTCTCTGTCTGTTGTTTAGTCTGACCCAAACTCTCTGTGAACCCTTTTCCTCTCTGACTGTGTGGATGATAGATGTAGTTAGATGAATAGATGATAGTTGATGTTGATAGATAGATAGAACCAAAACAACTCTGTGAAACCCTTCAGACAGACAGACATGACTGTGTGGATAGATAGATAGATAGATAGATAGATAGATAGATAGATAGATAGATAGATAGATAGATAGATAGATAGATAGAACCAAAACAACTCTGTGAAACCCTTCAGACAGACAGACATGACTGTGTGGATAGATAGATAGGTAGATAGATAGATAGGTAGATAGACAGATAGAGATAGGGATAGACTAGTGTGGATAGATAGATGATAGATAGGGTAGATAATAGATAGATAGATAGATAGATAGATAGATAGAACCAAACAACCCGTGAAACCCATGACAGACAGACATGCCTGTGTGGATAGATAAGATATAGATTTGATTTGATAGTCAGAACCAAAACAACCCTGTGAACCCATCAGACAGACAGACATGACTGTGTGGATGTAGATAGATAGTAGATAGATAGATAGATAGATAGAGAGTAGATAGATAGATACAGTGTGTAATAGATAGATAGATAAGATGTATAGGGTAGAATAGAACCAAACACCTGTGAAACCCTCAGACAGACAGACATGACTGTGTGGATAGATAGATAGATAGATAGATAGATAGGTAGATAGATAGATAGATAGATAGATAGGTAGATAGATAGATAGATGATGATAGGTAGATAGATAGATAGATAGATAGATAGATAGAACCAAAACAACCCTGTGAAACCCATCAGACAGACAGACATGACTGTGTGGATAGATAGATAGATAGATAGATAGATAGATAGATAGGTAGATAGATAGATAGGTAGATAGATAGATAGATAGATAGATAGATAGATAGATAGTCAGAACCCAAACAACTCTGTGAAACCCATCAGACAGACAGACATGACTGTGTGGATAGATAGATAGATAGATAGATAGATAGTCAGAACCCAAACAACTCTGTGAAACCCATCAGACAGACAGACATGACTGTGTGGATAGATAGATAGATAGATAGATAGATAGATAGATAGAAAGGTAGATAGATAGATAGATAGATAGATAGAAAGGTAGATAGATAGATAGATAGATAGATAGATAGATAGAGAGAGAGAGATAGATAAATAGATAGATAGATAGATAGATAGATAGATAGATAGATAGATAGATAGATAGATAGATAATCTGAACATGTACGATCATGATAGTCAGGGTGACTATTTGTGAGAGATTCAACAGTCCTCTTTCTTGCTTTGTATTGCACGTTAAGTATTTTCGTTTGCTTTTTGCTTTGCTTTTTTTCGCAGAGGGTTGGAAGTTTAAAAAAATGTTAAAATTTAAAAAAAATAAAACTATTCTTATGCTTATTCTATAACCCTCTATAAATAAAATGTGTTCGTTGTTCTTGTTTTGCTTTCATTTGCTTGTTTGTCTTGTCTTGCCCTTACCTTCCCCTTCCCCTTGCCTACCCTAGTAACGGTCCGCAGCCTGTGCAAGTTTTTTTTTTTTTTTTTAAAGTCATAATTATTCTGGTCTGACAAAGTGTAGAAGAAGAAGAAAAAGATGAAGAAGAAAAAGGAAGAAGACGGGGAATTTTATAGCGCTAATCTTGCAGAAAAAAATAAAAGCGTTTGATTCATTCTCATACAATGAGCAGTTCATTAATAGGGTTGGTTTGGTGGGAGAAAAAGGAAAGAAGAGAGAAGAAGAAGACATGGAATTTATCAGCGCTTATCTTGCAGAACAAATCAAAGCGCTTTTGATTCACTACTCATTACTGCACCCAGTTAAATTAATGGGGTTTTGGTTTGGTGGGGTTTTTTTAAAAATTAAATGTTACACCAGCTCGCACGCGCCACACTCACACCCACACATCACACGAAACACAACACCACACACACCACACACACACACACACACACACCCACAACAAAAAGGGGTTTGTCACTCGGGTAATTGTGAAAACCAAACGACCCCCCACCCCCAACCCTTGATTTTTTGGTGGTGGTTGGGTTCTTAGCTTTGGGTGGACGATAAACCGAGGTGGTCCTTTTGCAACAGCATTCGCGTCGTAAAAAAAACTACGGCAATGGAGTTGTCCTGGGACATTCTGTTTTTAAACATTTTTTTAAAAGAATAAAAGGGTCATTATAGAGAAAAAAAATTACACTTGCAAAAAAGAAATAAAAAAAAGATTTGTGTGGCCTGGTTTGGGGACACGCTCTTCCCGGGAGAATAGCAGACAAATTGCCGTCGTGAAAAATGTAGTAATTTTGTTCCCTTGGTTTTTTTTCTCGGTTTTTCGAGTACCCCCTTTTTCTATATATGCTTTTCCACTTTTTACAGTTTGTGTGTGTGTGGGTGTGTGTGTGTGTGGTGTGTGTGTGTGTGTGTGTGTGTGTGTGTGTGTGTGTTTATCTTTATTTTTTTTATTTTTTTTTTATTCTTTTATATCGAGGTAAGGGAATAGCTTTTATGTGCTTTTTTTACACCAGTCCCGTGTGTTGCGGTTTTTGAATTTGTCATCTTTTCCCCCACCGGCAACAAGGCCCTCCCTTTACGAAAAGCGGAAAGGTTTAAAACGTGTCGCAAGATGTTTTTGCGTGCGTTCGCAACGGGGCCGGTTAAGTTCACAAACCCCGGGTCATCAGATTGCGAACGCAATGTTTGCCCACTAGGCTACCCCGGGCGCGCGCGGCGTGTTGGGGTGTGCGGTGGTGTATATATTGTGTTTAATCCTGATAAGAAAAGGTAGGGAGAGGAGATTATGTGTTTTTGTGTGGTACGGGGAAGTCGCGCGTTTTTTGTGTTTTAAATCTTAAAAAATCTCTGTCTCTCTTTTCTTACACATTTTTTCCCCTTTCTCCCCCCTCCCCACTTGTTTTGACCTCCCTTCCCCCCCCCCCCCCTTCTCTCTCTTCTCTCTTCTCTCTCTCTTCTTCTCTCTCTCTCCCCCCCTCCCTCCCCCCCCCCCTCCCCCCAAAAAACCCCCCCCCTCCCCTCTGTTCGCTTTTGCATCTTTTTCCCCTCTTTTTTCTTTTTTTGTTGTTTCTCTCTTCTCTTTTCTCTCTTCTTTCTCTCCTCTCTCTCTCTCTCTCTTTCTTCTCTTCTCTCTCTCTCTTGTTATGATTGGAATTTCTTTTTTGTTTTCGAAACCCTTATCTTGTAGAAAATTGCACAAATTATGTTTAATTTCTGTGTAGTATTAGACACAATTCATTTTAATGCGATTTTTTTAGTCTCTTTGTGTTGTTGTTTTGTTTGTTTTTTTGCCCTTTCCCCTGTTGATCTATTTCTGTCCCCCACAGCCCAAAAACTCGTAAGCAAATCCCCCCCCCCTCCCCCCCTCTCTTATCCTTTGCGTTTTCCCGCTGTCTGTATGCCCGTTGCCTGTCTGTTCTTTGTTTTTCTTGTAATGTGGTTTTTGAGTCGGTGGTTGTGTGTGTGTGGTGGTGGTGTTTTGTTTTTTGTTGTTTTTTTATTAAAAAAACATTTTAAATATATATATATACATGGTTGTCTGTGTTTGTTTGTTTGTTTGCTTTTCTTTCTTTCTCCTTTGTCTCCTTGTTAAGACATCTTCGTCATTGTATCTAGTTTCTCATTTATAGTGTTTGATTTTATATAATCAATTTTGAATTTTTCATTTGGTGTCTTTAAATACTGTTGATAATGATTGTTTGCGGGTTTGTTTGGGGATGGGGGGGGGGTTGTGGGTTTTTTTTGTTTGTTTGTTTTTTTGTTGGTTTTTGATTGTTGTTGTTGGTGGGAGGGGTTTTTTTTTTTGGTTTGTTTTTGAGAGATGGTGTAAAAAAGCCCCGAGCTTATCCATTTTACTCTCAATAAAAAAGTTTTCCGAATTCGAGTTCTCTCTCCTCTCTCTCTCTCTCTCTCTCTCTCTCTCTCTCTCTCTCTCTCTTCTCTCTCTCTCTCCATCTCTCTTCTCTCCTTCTCTCTCTCTCTCTCTCTCTCTTTCCCCCGCTCCTCTCCCCCTCCCCTCTCTCTCTTCCTGCCTACACCCCCCCTCCGCCTCTATTCGTTTTGCCATCTCTCTCGCTCCATTTTGTTCTGTTTCCCCCTCCCCCCCCCCCCCCCACCCCCCCCCTTCTCTCTCCCCCCCCCTCCCTCTCTCTCTCTCTCCCTCCCCTCTCCTCCCTCCCTCCCCCCCCTCTTAGAAGGCAAGGCTGAAAGTACAATGATGAAACACACGTGTTATATAATAATTAAAGGAAAAGTGCAGGCGGGGTGATCTAATTTGGCTCTATACTTTTTTTTCTTCTTCGTTTTTTTTAATCTTATTTCGATGTTGGGTGGGAAGGGGGGGGGGGGGGGGGGGGGGGAATTCCTTTCTTCCTGCCAAAGACCTTTTGCCAGAACACGGAGCTCGTTCTTCATTCCAGAGCAGTGCTTCGTGTCTGTGGCACTTACATCATCCCTCACATCACTCACATGATCTTCATTCACTCACATAGCTTGTAGATATTAATATGTCTGGTCTGTGTGTTTGTCTGTCTGTCTGTCTGTCTGTCTGTCTACATGACGCTTACATCATCCGTCACATCACTCACATGATCTTCATTTTTCACTCACATAGCTTGTAGAGATTGTCGGTCTCTCCGCTTGTCAGTCTGTCTGTCTGCCTTTTCAGTCTGTTTGTCTGTCTACATGGCGCTTACATCATCCATCACTCACATGATCTTCATTCATTCACATAGCTAGTACGGATGCCTGTCTGTC
>CM054156.1:39841425-39869776 GCA_028751875.1 Rapana venosa
TTTGAGAGAGAGAGTTTTAAATTATTTGCCTTTGGGAGAGGAGAGTGAGAGAGAGAGTTTTAAATAATTTTGCCTTTGGAGAGAGATGAGAGAGAGAGAGAGAAGAGAGAGAGAGAGAGAGTTTTAAATTATTTGCCTTTGGAGAAGAGAGAGAGTTTATAAATTATTTGCCTTTGGAGAGAGAGAGAGAGAGTTTTTAAAATTATTTTACCTTTGGAGAGAGAAGAGAGAGAAGAAGAGAGAGAGTTTAAATTATTTACCTTGGAGAGAGAGAGAGAGAGAGAGAGAGAGAGAGTTTTAAATTATTTGCCTTTGGAGAGAGAGAGAGAGAGAGAGTTTTTAATTATTTGCCTTTGGAGAGAGAGAGAGAAGAGAGAGAGAGATGAGAGTTTTAAATTATTTGCCTTTGGAAAGAGAGGGGGCAACAGAGACAGAGAGAGACAGACAGACAGACAGACAGACAGAGACAAAGAGAGAGACACAGAGAGAGAGACAGAGACAGAGCTAGAGAGCTCGTTTGTTTAGCGCGTAGACCTCGTATCCTTTGTCTGGTTGAACACTGGCCTTTGTTTCCAGCGCCTCCTCAGTTAATTGCCATCCATCGGGCTTGTACATCATGGGTCGATGGATGGTCCAGAGGTCGCTCACCCACCTAAGGTTCTTGGTGGTCTAGAGGTAACGTTGTATAACGCGCTGCCTGTCTAGAAAGCGCGAAAAGTCTGGGTCGGAAGTGTGCGGTGCGGTGCGGTGGTTCGATCCCCGCTTTGGGCCCGAAACTTTGCCCTCCCCCCCCCCCCCCCCCCCCCCCCCCCACCCCATCCATTTTATTTATTTTATTTCATTCTTTTATATCGAGGATAATGGAATAAGCACTTATGTGGCTTTTTTTAATTCAGTCCCCCGGTTTTTGTAAATTCTGTCTTCTGTTCCCACCGACACGCAATGTCCTACTCTTACGAAAAGCGGAACAGGATTTAACGTGTGCGCGAGATGTTCTGCGTGCGTTCGCACACACGGGACCTCGGTTTATAGTCTCATCCGAAGGACTTTGGGGGAGAGTGGAGTCTGCACTGATGTTAACTCCAGGGGAAAATATGCCCTTGAACGGGAATCGAACCCGGGTCGTCAGATTGCGAGCACAATGTTCTAACCACTAGGCTATCCCGTCTCCACGAGTTGTGTCTGGGTGCTAGTCTTTCGGATGAGACGATAAAACAAGGTCCCGTGTGTTAACATAATTATTTAGCGCACGTTAAAGAACCCACGGTAAGAAGAGAGAGTTGTCCCTGGCAAATTTTTGTAGAAAAGAAAAGCTACTCTGATAGGGAAATAAATACAGTTGCAGACAGGAACAGAAAAAAAAAGTAATGGGTGGCGCTGCTCTTGTAGCGACGCGCTCTCTCAGGGGAGAGCAGCCCGAATTTCACGCAGAGAAATCTGCCTTGACTTAAAGTGGTATAAAATAAATAAAAAATAAAATCAATAGGAGGTGAGAAGTACGGGTCCGATCCCTGTTTGAGCTTCAGTGTTCCCCATCTTCGTACATAGTTAAGACTCTCGAGTGGCGATCTTTTTGATGCTAGTCTTTCGGGTGAGACGACAAAACCGAGATCCCGTGTGCGGCATGTGTTAAGCGCAAGTGAAAGAACCCACGACAAGAAGAGAGCTTTTTCCCTGGTGAAGTTCTGTTGGGAAGAAAAGCCTTTGTCATAGGGAAAACAAAAGCATAAGAAGGTTTTGTGTTTTTTTTTAATGGTAGGCGTTCCCTGGCCAAATTCTGTACTGGAAAAAAAAAAAAGATACTCTCAAAGGAAAACGAAAGCGTAAGCAGTTTTGAGGGGGGTGGGGGGTGTTGTTGTTTGGTGGCGTTTTTGGAAGAATGGGTGGCGTTGCTCTTGTGGCGACGCGCTCTTCCCTGGTGGGGAGAGCAGCCCGAATTTCATACAGAGAAAATTAATCTGCTGTGTGGGACTGAAAAGTAGTATGCAATACCCAAAAAATTGGTTGAACAGTTGGCGATTGTTATCAAGCGCTTTATATCTATCAATAATTGTTGTCCATTAATAAAAATTAGACTTTCATATCGGTTTCAACATCTTTATTATTCTTTAAAAAGCAAAAGAGAACATCACAGGTGCACATACAAGACAATACAGGATTACAGGATTAGAGCAACAACAACAACAACAATAAGCTTGATATCGTGCTGGTTCACCATAATGCATACACAACACTGACTCATGTAATGACGGAATAGCATAGAAATTTTGTCTTCACCTTCACCTATCCCGTAGTTCCGTGGACCGTAGGGGGCAGCACTGAAGATTTTACAACCAGCTTCCTCCACTCCCTGCGCGCGGTCCTCTGCTTTTCGTAGCAATTCGTTTCACTCAAGGCCAGTCCACCACTCTCTAATGCTGTCTTCCCATCGTTTTCTCTGTCTGCCTCTTCTTCGTCTCCCTCCTTGTACTGTTTGTTCCCTGTAGGACAAGTCTTGGCCAGTCCAAATGTTCGTGTGACGTAAATGTGTCATTTACAGGTAGAAAATGAAATATAGTTTATAGATGCACGGATTATCTGCTTTCGGTAACAGAAAGTTTACAACATATGAAAAGAAAGAAAAAAAAGATAGAGGGGGGGGGGGGGCGATTTGGGGGAAGGAGTTCTCGGGGAAGGGGGGAGGGGGGGGGGGGGGGGGGGGGGGGGGGGGGGGGGGGGGTGGGGGGGGGAGGGGGGGGGGATATTTAAGGGGGGGGGATGACTAACAAAGGCCGGAAAGAAAAGGGAAAAAGGGGACACTGTGACAGAAGGAAAAGAAGAGAAAGAGGGGGGGAGGGAGGAGATGAAGAGGGGGAAAGGCTGACAGGAGGGAGAGGAGAAGAGACTGACGAGAGGGAGAGGAGAGAAGAGAGAGAGACTAACAGAGAGGGAGAGAAAAGAAAAGACAGGGGGGAAGGACTGACAAGAGGGGGGGAGACGACAGGAGGGGGAGGAGAAGAAGAGGGGGGGTGAAAGGAGGGGGAGGGGGGGAGAGGAGAGACTGTGAGAGGGGGAGGAGAAGAGAGGGGGACTGACAGAGAGGGGAGAGACTGACAGAGGGGGAGAAAGAAAAGAAGGGGGAGAGGACTGACGAGGGGGAGAGAAGAGAAGAGGAAAGGGGGGAGAAGAGACAGAGAGAGGAGGGAGGGGAGAGACTAACAGGGGAGGGAGAGTGACAGGAGAAGGAAGTAAAAGGAAAGAAGAAGGGAGAGAGACTGACAGAGGGGGAGGGGACTGCAGAGAGGGGGGAAAAGACTGACAAGAGAGGGGGAGAGAGAGACGGAAAAGAGGGGGAGAGACTGACAAGAGAGAGGGAAGAGGAAGAGGGGGGGGAGGGGGAGAGAAACGACAGAGGAGGGGGAGAGACGAAGAGGAGGGAGAGAACTGAGAGGGGAGAGAAGAGAAAAGAGGGGAAAAGCCGACAGAGGGGAAGAAGGACGACAAAAACAGACAAGGGGAGGGACCAGAAAGGAGGAGAGAAGAGGGAGGGAGGGACGCCGAGACAGAACAGAAGAGGGGCAAGGGAAATTTTTTTTGAGGAGGGAATAGAAGCTGGGGGGGGTTTAAAGGGGGGGAGGGAGGGCGGGGGGGGGGGGAGGGGGCATCTGACATGAAGGGGTTTAAGGGGAAACACCGATTTTGGGGTTTGGGAAAAAAGATCCGGGTGCGGCGCGGGGTGGGAGCCTGGGGGGGGGAAAAGGTGGTGGTGATGTGTGGTTTGTGTGTGTGTGGTTGGGGGGGGGGGGGGGGGTGCCCCCCCGGGGGGTCCCCTGTGTGTACGCTTGTTGGTGGTGTGTGAGTTTTTTTTTTTTTTTTTTTTTGGGGGGTGTGTGCCTGTGTGGGGGTGTGTGTTTGTTTTGGGTTGTTGTTTGTTTTTTTGGTGGTTTGTTTTTCATGTTTTGCAGTTCGTTTTCTTTTGGTTTAGGGATCTCAGTTTACCATTGTTCTCTCCACATTTTTCAATCTTTTCTCTTCTTCTCTCTCTCTTCTCTCTCTCTCCCTTCTCTCTCTTCTCTCCTCCTCTCTCCTCTCTCTCTCTCTCTTCTCTCTCTCCTCCCCCCTCCCTCCCCCCCCCCTCCTCTTACTCTCACTTTTCTCCTCTCTCTCTCCCCTCTCTTTCCCCTTTACTACCCTTCCCCACCCCCCTTCTCCTCTCTCTCTCCTCCCCTCTCTCTCTCTCTACCCCCCCCCCCCCCCCCCCCCCCTCTCTTTTCTTCATTTATTTTTTTGTTTGGTGATTATATTCATTTAAATTTTAAATGCTCTGTTTTTTTGTTGTAAAACCCTTTATCAGGGGGGAAAAGGGCCCTATACATGATTAAATTATCCAAATTAAATCTATCCCCCCCCCCCCCTCCTCTCTCTCTCTCTTCTCTCTCTCTCTTCTCTCTCTCTCTCTCTTCTCTCTCTCTCTCTCTCTCTCTCTCTCTCTTCTCTCTTTTCTCCCCCGCGGGTTGATTCCGTTAAAGGGGATTTTTTCCCCTTGGAGTTAAATCAGTGCAGTCCACCCCCCCCCAAAGTCCTTGGGGTTGAGTTTTAAAACCGAGGCCCCCGTGTGCAACGCACGAAAAAACACCTCGGCACAGTTAAATCTGTTCCCGCTTTTCTTTTAAGAGTAGGCCATTGTGTGCGGTGGGAACAGATGACAGAATTTTAAAAAACCCTTTAAAAAACGGGAAGAAAAAAAAGCACAAAAGGCTTATTCCATTATCCTCGAGTAAAAGAAAAAAATAAAAAATTAAAAAAAAAACATTTCTCTCTTTTTCCCCCTTTTCTTTTTTTTTTCTTCTTTGTTATCGTTAATTTTTCCCTCCCCTCTCCCCCTTTCCTTCTCCCCCTCTTCTCCTCTCTCTCTCTCTTCTTCCCCTCTCTCTTTTTCCCCTCTCCCTTCTCTCTTCCCTCTCTCTCTCCTCTCGCCCCCCTTCTCTTCCCTCTCTCTCTCTTCTCCTCTCTCTCTCTCTTTCCCCTCCCTTTCCTTCCCTCTTTCTTCCCTTTTTTCCCCCCTCTCTCTTCTCCCTCCCTCTCTCTCTCTCTCTCTCCTCTTCCTTTTTCCTCTTCCTCCCCCTCTCCCTCCCTCTTCTTCTTTCCTCCCTCCCCTCTCCCCCCCTCTCTCCTCTCTCCCTTTTCCCTCTTTTCTCTTCCCTCCCTTTCTCTCTCCTCTCCTTTTCCCCCTCTCTCTCTCTTCCCCCCTTTTTCTCTCTCTCTCTCTCCCTCTCTCCTTTTCTCCTCTTCCCTTCTCTCTCTCCCTCCTCTCCCTCCTTCTCTCCCTCTTCCCCCCCCTCTCCTCTCCCCCTTTTCTCTTCCCTCTCCTTTTCTCCTCTCCCCCCCCTCTCTCTCTTCCCCCTCTCCTTTTCTTTCTCTCCCCCTCTTCTCTCCCCTTCCCCTCTCCTCCTCTCCCCCCCCCCTCTTCTCCCCCTTTTTTCCCCTCTCCTTTCCTTTTTTTTTCCCCTTCTTTTTTTTTTTTTCTTTTCTCCTTTTCCTTTTCTTTTTCTTCTCTTCCCCTTCCTTTTTCTTCTCTCCCCCCTTTCCCCTCCCCCCCCCTCCCTTTTTTTTTTTTTTTTTCTCTTTTTTTTTTTTTTTTTCGTTTCCTTTTCCCCCTTTTTTTTTCTCCTTTTTCTTTCCTTCTTTCTTTTTTTTTCATCAGCCCCCCCCCCCCCCCCTAAAAGGGTGAAAAAAGGGAAAATTCCATTAGCTGGTGATTTTTAAAAACTTTTTATTTTTTTCATTTCGGGACCTTTTTTCCTTTTTTGAAACCATCGGCAAAACAGTCCTTGAATTACAAATCTCTGCTGGAAGCAACTAAAATCAAAACGAAACAAAAAACAAAACACACACACATACACATAGATAGATAGATATAGATAGATAGAAAGATAGATAGATAGATAGATAGATAGATAGATAGATAGATAGATAGATAGATAGATAGATTATATGTGTGTCAAAGTCAAACTTTTATTTTCAGATGGTATGTACATTGAATAAATAGTACATTTGCTTTTTTTTTATCAAGCCATCTATCTAAAGGGGAAAAAAAAGAGAGAGAAAGATAACATATATGCAGACATAGAATAAAAACCTAATCAATGATAAACCATACAAATCAAACAAGAGAAGACAATGATATATGCATACATAAAATTCAAAAGAAAACAAACACACACAAAAACCTGAACAAAAACCATACAAATCAAATAAATAACAAATCTCCTGAAAATAATAACAAATCTCCTGAAAATATATCCACCATAATACAAACAAGCAACAAAGTAAAACCAAACCGTGTGTGTGCGTACGTGTACTTGTGTGTGTGCGTGTGCGTGTGTGTGTGTGTGTGATATCACAAGAAAAAGTTTGCAACAACAACAAAAAAGTGACTAATATTGCCAAACTTTTTGAGGAGCGTATTATAGATGGATGTATGTGTGTATATGTATGTATTAACTATTATGTATGTATGTATGTATATGAATACATGTGTGTGTGTGTTGTATACTTAGTAGAAAGGAAAATAGTAGATATGATAATAATATGTATGTGTGTGTATATATATATATATATATATATATATATATATATATATATATATATATATATTATATATATATATATATATATTCAGCCTGAGGAAGCTTCAGAGGGAAGCGAAAATTTACTGAAAAAATAAAAAGTGAAATGAAGCTGAACGCAGTTGTGTTTTTATTTACATTTTACTATATATATATATATATATATATTTTATATTTACATTTTACTATATTTACATTTTATATATATATTATTATATATATATATATATATATATAAAATTTCTTACTACTACTACTATTTTTGTGTATTGTGTAGACTATGACGTCATCCTATCCCGGTGTGGGTGGGTGTTGGGAGAGAGAGAGAGAGAGAGGAGAGAGAGAGAATCGTGGGGAGGGAGATAGAGAGTGTGTGTGGGGGGTGGGGGGGGGGGGGGGGTGTTGCTGCTGGTGTGAGATAAACAGAAACTTGTGGGCTCTTCTCTTCTCTAACTCTCCTCTCCTCTCCTCTACTGTGCTCCACTGCTTGGCTTTGCCCTGTACCATCACGTTGTTGTTTACTGGGCCTCTCAGCGCCCTGTTTCCCAGCCTCGCTGTTTATAATTTCACCGTGTGTGTGTGTGTGTTGTATACATCATGTACAGTATGTATGGATCCATGTAGATAGTATGACGAGAAGCCAAGCGCTTGCTCCCCCACCCACCCCCACCCCCCATACCCCCAAATCTCCCAGTGTGTGTGTGTGTGTGTCTGTCTGTCTGTCTCCACTGTGTGTGTGTTGTATGTATGCATCCATGTACATAGTATGAAGCTAAGCGCTGTCCCATCCCCCCCCCCCCCCCAATCTCCCCTCTGTGTGTGTGTGTGTGTGTCTGTCTTCACTGTGTATGTGTTGTGTATATATATATATATATGTTATATATATATATATATATATATATATATATATATATATGTGGTGTGTGTGTGTGTGTGTGTGTTGTAACTATATAGATTGTATGAAGCCAAGCGCTGTCCTCACCCCCCCCCCCCCCCCCCCCCCCCCCCCCCCCCCCATCTCCCCAGTGTGTGTGTGTGTGTCTGTCTGTCTGTCTGTCTTCACTGTGTATTTCTGTATGTATGTATCCATATAGATAGTATGAAGCCAAGCACTGTCCCCTCCACCCCCACCCCCACCCCACCCCCATCTCCCCAGTGTGTGTGTGTGTCTGTCTGTCTGTCTTCACTGTGTATTTCTGTATGTATGTATCCATATAGATAGTATGAAGCCAAGCACTGTCCCTCCCCCTCCCCCCCCCCCCCCCCCCCCCCCCCCCCCCCCCCCCCTCCCCCCTCTCCTTGTGTTGTTCTCTCTCTCTCTCTCTCCTCTCTCTCTCTCTCTCTCTCCTCCTCTCTCTCTCTCGCTCTCTCTCTTTCTCCCTCTCTCTCTCTCCCTCTCTCTCTCTCTCTCTCTCTCTCTCTCTCCCTCTCTCTCTCCCTCTCTCCTCCCTCTCTCTCTTTCGCGCTCTCTCTCTTTCTCCCTGCATGATACCAATTCCCCCTTTCTCAGAACTAAGGGGGTTTATACATGTAGTGGGGTTTTTTTGTTGGGGGGGGGGGGGGGGGGGGGGTTGTTTGTTGTTGGGTTGTTGTTTTTTTTGGGGGGAGATGTTTTTGCAGCACCCACGATCTTATTCCCTTTTTTTCCCCCCACAGGAAAAGGAAAATTAAAATGAATTAGGTTTTTAATCAAGAGAAAGGATGCAGCATGTCGTGTCGTGTCGTGTTGTTAGGGTTTGAAAGGGGTGGGGGGGTGGCGTTTTGTTTGTGGGAATTGCCACTGAAGAATTTAAAAGCAGTTAAAAGATGCAGCTGGCTCGCGCGCGTGCGTATGTGTGTGTGGTGTGTGTGTGTGTATGTGTGTGTGTGTTTGTGTGTGTGTGTGGTGTTTGTGTGTGTGAGTGTGTGGTGTTTGTGTGTATGTGTGTGTGGTGTCTGTGTGTGTGTGTGTGTTTGTGTGTGGTGTTTGTGTGGTGTCTGTGTGTGTGTGTTTGTGTGTGTGTTGTGTGTATGCGCACCAGAAGCAGAATATTGCTACTGTTATTGCTGATATTTGCTTATAAACATGTGTCACTTTTTGTTCTTTGTTATTGTTAATCTATTTTGGCTGCTTTTTGTTGTGTGGGGTTAGGGTGTACCATTATAATGAAAGGTGTATCTTCTACACCCCCTCCACCCTAAAAAAAAGAAAGAAGAAAACACACAACACACACACACACACACACACACACACACACTCACTTACTCACTCACTCACACAAACCCCGTGATGTCTTTTCCATATTGAGGGAAGAGAGAGAAATTAGCGCATTAACCCTCTCTTGCGATCTCTCCACTGGCTGCCTGTGCCACAGAGAGTAAACTATAAGATCAGTACCCTCTGTTACAAATGTCTCCACAAAACAGCACCCGCCTACCTCTGTGAATGTCTTCACTTGTACACTCCTTCTCGTTCTCTTCGCTCTGCTGCAGATACCTTGTCCTTACGAATACCTAGATTCAACCAATTCACCATTGGCCGTCGCTCTTTCTCTGTTTCTGGTCCATCGATCTGGAATGACCTCCCTCTCTCTCTCCCCCAAAAGCCTTCTTATGACACTTTTAAATCCAGTCTCAAGACATATTTATTTCAAACCTAAGATTTTCCTGTCCTGCTTCATCTCATAGTTTTTCCCCTGCCTTCAACAGCCAAAATTCTATCGCCCTGCCAGGGTGTGTGACCTGTGTGTGTGTGTGTGTGTGTGTGTGTGTGTGTGCACATTTGGACTTGGTGGAACTATTAATTGTTACTGGTTGTAGGACTGTAAGAATGAGTTGAGTGCAAGCGCTTTGATTTGTCTCTGCAAGATATAGCGCTATATAAATTCTACTTATTATTATTGTTGTTATTAAATGGAGAGAGAGAGGGGGGGGGGGGGCAAACGCAATTGTATTTCATGAGGGTAATAGATTGTTACAAAAACTTTCTTTTCTTTCATCCAGCCCTCTCAACATGAAAAAGAGAAGAAAACAAAACAACAACACACACAAAAAAGAACACTGCAAGAAAAATAACAACAAACGATACAAATGAATATACATACAGTGATACACACATCCATGGATACCAACAGATGAGCAGAGAGACAGACAGATACAGACAGACAGACAGACACAGAGGTTGGGGAAGGAGAAGAAACAGAAGAAACAGGCTTTTTTTTTTCATAATCATCTGGTTAGCCTACCCCGAGAGCAGCTGCGGCATCCGGAAGAAAGCCTGGCATCACCTGATCTTTAGGAACAATGATTTGACAGCCAAGAGTTGGAGAGGAGAGGTGGAAGTGGGTGGGAGGGGGGGGAGGTGGAAGGGGGGGGGGGGAGGTGGAAGGGGGGGGGGGGGAGGTGGTGCTAAAAAGCAGCCCTTTGGGGGCTGTGGTTCTGGTCTGTTGGGGTTTTTTGTTGGTGGGTTTTTTTCTTCAAGCTAAACTTTTTGTTTGTTGTAAGAAAATTACTTCGATAACATTGAAGCTTCACGAAAGAACTGAAATAGAAAAAAAAATATATATAAAAGGGTGGATTGTTATATTTACTTACTTCTGTTGTTGTTGTTGCTGCTGGTGTTGTTGTGTATTTGGGTTTTTCTTTGATTTGGACGGGGTTTGTTTTTGCTTGGGGAGTTTTGGTGGATGGAGGGATTTTTTTTTGTTGGTGGTGGTTTTGGGTTTGGTTGGGGGGTTTTTGTGAGGTGTTTTTTGGGGGGTTTTTTTTGACGGGTGGTGGTTTGTTGTTTTTTTTTGTTGTTGTGTTTGTGTTTCTATGGTTTGTGTGGGTTTTTTTTGTTTTGTTTTTGATTGAAGGGAGGTTTGGTTATTGGGTTTGGTTTTTTTTTTTGGTTTCTAGGTGGGGTGGTGGCCTGTTTGCATGTTGTTGGAGGTTTTTTGTTGTTTTTAAAAAAAGGGGGGGGGGGGGTTGTGTTTCTGTGTGTTTGTGCGCGTTCCTGTATGTGTGTGTGTGTGGATGGGTGGGTGGATGGGTGTGGTTGTTGTTGTGGTTGTTCTCCTCCTCCTCCTCCTCCTTCTCCTGATCCTCCTCCTTCTCTTGTTTATGAGTATTGTACTGAACTTTAATGATGTGAGAGGGACTGTAGAAGAGGCTTTGGTGTGTCCCCCCAAAAAAACAAACAAACCAAACAAAAACAAACAACAAACAAACAACAAAAACACCCGAGGGCTTGAAACACATGTCAGTGATCTTCCATTACCCACAGAACTTGGTAAGGTGATGCTAGCTTTTTTTTATCTGGGGTTGTTGGGGTTTTTTGCGCGCGCGTGTGTGCTTGTGTGTGCTTTTTTTTTCAGGTGTTTTGGTTTGTTTTTGTATTTTTGTGTGTGTGTTGTTTTTTTTTTGTTTTTTGTTGTTGTTGGTTTGTTTAGGGTTTTTTTGGGGGGTCGTTTTGTTTTATCCTTTTTTGTTGTTGTTTTTTTTTTTGTGGCCTGTTGTCTTCACTTTATCTATGACTTGTGTTATTGAGATAACAAGGCTTACGCATTTATTGCTTGTTAGGGTGTGAGGGGTTGGGGGTTGTGAGGGGTGGAGGTTGTCTGTTGGTTTGTTTTTTTCTTGTTGGGGGGGGGGGGGGGGGGGGTAGAGGGGAGGGGGGTCGGTTGTTTTTTTCTTGTTGGGGGGGGGAAGGGGGGGGGTAGTGTCTGTTGGTTTGTTTTTTCTTGGGGTTGAAGGGGGAGGGGGGGAGTATTGCATGACATGCAAACATGATTTTCTTACTGGAATGCTCTCTCTCTCTCTCTCTCTCTCTCTCTCTCTCTCTCTCTCTCTCTCTCTCTCTCTCTCTCTCTCTCTCTCACGCGCGCGCACACGCACACGCACACACACACACACACACACCACACACAAGAGTGTTTTAAAAATTTGTGTTATGTTTCAATTTTTTAAAAAGGTGTAGAGGATACTCGGAGTGAGGTTTGTGGGAGGGGGGGGGGGGGGGGGTTAGTTTTTGTGTTTTTGTTGTTGTTTTGTGTGGTGTTTTTCGGGATGTTTTGTTGTTGTTTTTGTATTTTTGTTGTTGTTTGGTGTGGTGTTTTGGGTTTTTTTGTTGGTTTTTTTTTTTTTGGGGGGGGGGTTCTGATTACGTTACCTTCGAAAAATAAAAACACCACACACACACACAAAATCATTCTGTCAGTACAACCTCTCTCTCCTCGTTTTGGAAAGTTTAAAAAAGAAAAATCGAAAGTAAAGTATTTTTTCCATAAGGTCCCTTGCCAAAGTACACCAGTCATTATGTCAAAATTATTTGCAGCTGTGCGCATTTTTTTTTTGGTGGGAGGGGGGGGGGGAGGGGGTTGGGGGGAAGGGGGGTTTGGGTATGTTTTCTGTGAGGTTTTTTGTTTTGTTTGTTTTGTTGTTGTTGGAGGGGTTGGGGGGTTGTTTGTGTTGGGTTTTTGTTTGTTTGTTTGGGGGAGGGGGGAGGTTGCGGGGGATCGTTCTTGACTTTCTGGTGAAGTGTTGGGGGTTAGGATCCTTTTCAAGCTTTCACATTTCTTTTCTCTTTTTTTTTTCCTAGATTTGTTCTCACACTTTTACAAGTGCACACATATATATATATATATAGATAGATATACACTTGGTCAACGTCAAGCCTTGCACACCTGCATCATTAAAAGTCTGGAGATACCTGATAAATATATATATTATATACTCACCACGTGCACCTCACCTGTTTTCTTCTGATACCGAACCCTACACAACGTCAAACTGAGAGAGAGCGAGAGAGAGAGAGAGAGGAGAGGAGAGAGAGAGAGAGAGAGGAGAGAGAGAGAATTCAGAGGAAGAGAGTTCAGTAAGGGAGAGAGAATTCAGAGAGAGAGAGACAGACAGACAGAGGGAATTAAGAGAGAGAGAGAGAGAGAGAGAGAGAGGAGAGAATTCACAGAGAGAGAGTTCAGTTAGGGAGAGAGAATTCAGAGAGAGACAAGACAGAGACAGAGAGAATTCACAGAGAGAGAATTCAAGAAGAAAGAGTTCAGTTAGGGAGAGAGAGAGAAAGACAAGACAGAGACAGAGAGAATTCACAGAGAGAGAGAGAGAGAGAGAGAGAGAGAGACGAAGAGAGAGGAGAGAGAGAGAGGAGAGAGAGAGAGAGAGAGAGAGAATTCAGTAAGGGAGGAGAGAATTCAGAGAGACAGACAGACAGAAACAGAGAAAATTGAGAGAGAGAGAGAGAGAATTCAGCGAGAGAGAGAGACAGAGAGAACTCACAGAGAGAGAGATAATGCAGCGAGAGAGAGAGAGAGAGAGAGAGATAATGCAGCGAGTGAGAGAGAGAGAATTGAGAGAGAATTCATAGAGAGAGACAGAAGAGAATTCAAGAAGAGAGAGTTCAGTAAGGGAGAGAGAATTGAGAGAGAATTCACAGAGAGAGAGAACATATATATATACACATCTGATGGTGTCAGCATAATCAACTTTGGAAAGAAGAAGTGGGTGTGAAGCCAGCCGTCATGTTATGATGCGTTATCTCTAGACATGACTCTTGAAGGCTACCCCTATAGTACAGGTTGGGGAGGGGGGGGGGGGGGGGGGGTTAGAGGAGGGGGGGAGGGGAGGGGGCTGTTGGTGCAATGTCATTCTGACTCATCACAGCTGATTCATAGACTCGAGAGGGGAAGGGGTGGGGGGTAATAAAATTCTCCCCTGCATTCCTCAAAGCAAAAAAAAAAAAAGAAAAGAAAATTAAATCATTAGAAAATAATAGGTAGTTCTTCTTCTTCGTCGTCGTCGAACACTCAGACAGCAACTATTGTTTGCCTGTCATATCATATGAGCGAAAATACGTCACCGCTGCCGTTAAGCGCCTGACAAGTCAGGCCCAGCACATCCTACTTCTGGGTATTCCTGTAGTGTTATGTTGGCGCAAAGTGGCCATTTAAAAAAAAAAAAAAAAAAAAAACGTTGACGTTTGGAGTTGAATGTGTGTGTGTGTGAGAGAGAGAGAGAGAGAGAGAGAGAGAGAGAGAGAAGAGAGGAGAGAGAGAGAGAGAGAGAGGGGAAGAGAGAGAGAGAGAGAGATTGCATAATTATGAGTGTGTGTGTGTGTGTAAAAATCTCAAAAATCTGTAAATCATTTGTGAACGGTTGCACGCGTGTGAATGTGACGAATGCAATGTGTTCGCTTTACAAGATTCAGCGCTATAAAAAATCCATATACTAATATTTTCTATCATTATTTTCATCGTCATCATCATCATCATTATTTAAAATATTATTATTATTATCATCATTATTATTATTAAGATAAGACTTGCGTACAGTGCCGACAATAATTCGTGTAGTTTGCTGCTCAAATAATAATAATAATAATGTATGGAATTTATATAGCGCTGAATGTATGGAATTTATATAGCGCTGAATCTTGTAAAGCAACAAATCAAAGCGCTCAGATTTCATTTCATACCACTTTAAGTCACGGCAGATTTCTCTCCGTGAAATTCGGGCTGCTCTCCCCGGGGAGAGCGGGAGAGCGCGTCGCCACAAGCGCAGCGCCACCCTTTTTTTTTTTTTCATGTCTGCAACTGTATTTGTTTCCCTATCAGAGTGGCTTTTTTCTAAGAATTTTGCCAGGGACAACTCTCTTGTTGCCGTGGGTTCTTTTACGTGCGCTAAATAATTACGTGAAACACACGGGACCTCGGTTTATCGTCTCATCCGAAAGACTAGCGCCCAGACCACCACTCATGGTCTAATGGATGGGGGGAAATTTTCCGGTCCAAACGGGGTACGAACCGCCGCACACTTCAGACCCGGACTTTTCGCTTTCTAGACAGACGCCTTACCTCTAGACCACCGATCCACCATATCCCCCCTCCCCGCCTTTTTTTTTTTTTGTCTTCAGTGTGTGTTTTGTTTGGGTTTTTTGTTGTGGGTTTGTTGTTGTTGGGGTTTTGTTTTGGTTGTGTTTTTTTTTTTGGGGGGGGGGGGGGGGTGGGAGCGGGAGTTTCGGGTGGGGAGGGGGGGGGGGGGGGGGGGAGGGTTGCCGGCTATGTAATCAAACGGCTGATTGGACTTAGACTTGTGCTTTTAAACCCTTATACCCAAACCTGCTGATAAAATCCGAAACAGTATTAGAGTAACGAGGTGATTCTTTTTTTTAGTTGGGGTTTGGTTGGGTTGTTTTTTTTAGGCTTGCCGTCACAAAAGGCCTAACAATTGTGTTTATTTATTTGTTGAATGTGGTGATTATATTAGAGTCCCAGCAGAAGTTTACCGATTTAGGGGCTGTATCAACCAGCCACCAATCTAGAGATTCCTTAATTATGATATTTTTTCTTTTTCGTTCCAGGGCTAGATCTCCGAAGTTTTTATCAATGGTGAGATTCTTGGGGTATGCGACCGTTCCCTCACCACCACTACCACCACCATTAAGGTAGCCGCATTCCGACTTCGGGAATATTCTGTTTATTTGAAAACAAATGTCACTCTTGGCCAGCAAACTGGAAGGCAAAGATAGTCGGGATTTAAAAAAAAAAAAAAAAGGTAAATAACGAGGCTTAAATTCATACCGAATATCAATGGTCAACGCGACCGCCCCACCCCCACCTCTAAGCGCGCTCGCGCGCGGGCACACACACATACACGCACAGTGACACACACATACACGCACACATGCACGCACGCACACACACACGCACACACACACACAACCACACACACAGAGTAACACACATACACACAAACAATCAAACAAACAAATAAACCTAAAACGAAACCCAAAAAAAACCTACAACCCCACCCCCCCCCCCCCCCCCCCCCCCCCCCCCCCCCCCCCCAAAAACAAACAAAAAGTCCTCCACTCTCTTTGGGTCAAAGCAACCTTTCTTGTCCACCACCACCACCAGCAGAAGTCCTTATCAGTTATTCTGAAGGAGGAGGTCATAGAGGTCACCCACCATAGCTAGTGGAGGAGAGTTGGGGGGGGGGGGGGGGGGGGGGAGGGCGGATATCAGATAATTATAAGGTCTGGTACTCCTGAGGTCAATAAAGAAATAAACACGCACGACCTACAGTTTGGGCACAGCAACCCCCCTCCCCCCAAACACCCCAAGACTTTTGGTTGTGTTTACCTTGCAGATAAGTCAGTCAAGTCAGTCAGTCAAGTCAGTCAGTCAGTCAGTCAGTCAGGGTAGGGTAGAGAGTGCAGGTGTGCAGAGGGGTTTGTACAGTTTGTGATCGTTGTGCTGATTGCTCCATCTGCCCGTAGATTCAGGCCTATAGCGTTAGGCTAGTAGTGTTAGTATAGGAGGGCTTTTTTTTTTTTTTTTTTTTTGGGGGGGGGGGGGGGGGCCCAGGCCCTGAGTTGTGTGTCCTAAACTGGTTATTGTCACAAAATGGATAAGGTTCAAGGGAGATTAGAAAGAACTCCTTCTTGTGTCTGGAAACTTCCTGCCGGGGGGGGGGGGGAGTGTTGTGGGGCTTTTTTGGGGGGAGGATGGGCCCTGTGTTGTGTTGTGTCCTAGGGGGGATGGGCCCTGTGTTGTGTTGTGTTGTGTTGTGTCCTAAACTGGTTATTGTTGTATTTTATTTATATTTATTGATTCCTTTATATCGAGAATAATGGAATAAGCACTCAAACGCTTTTTTTTACATCCAGTCCCCGTGTGTATGCGGATTTGTAAATTTTGTCATCAGTTCCCACCGGCACACAATGGCCTACTCTTTCGTAAAGCGGAACAGGATTTAACGTGTGCGCAAGATGTTCTGTCAAGTGGACAACTACAGGCTCAACAGAGATACGAAGAGCTCCTTCCCTGGGGGTCTGAAAGCTTCTTGTGGAAAAAAACAAAACCAACCCAAAACCTAACAAGCAAACAAAACACGAACAGAAACCCTTCTTCCCTTCACCAGGTGCGCTGCCTATGCACATACTTAGCAAAATCCCAAGACAAACGATTAAAAAAAATCTGACCATTTCCATTTTGTTTGTCTGAGCGTGTGAATCGGGTTTGTTTGTTTTTTTCAATTAAACATGGGGGTTTTTTCCTCTGGGAAAATTAGGGAATACTCGTTTAACGTTTTACGCAGTCTCGATTGAGTTTTTTTTATTTATGTGATATCATGTCATCCCATTGCTATACGTTTTTGGGGTCGTGTTTTCAAGTGTTGTTGATAGACAGCGATGCGCTAGAGCAGTTTACTTACTTACTTACTTAGGCCCATCACTCCCCCTGGAGCATAGGCCGCCGACAACAGTCTGCCAGAGTCCTCTGTCCTGGGCTATTCTCTCCGGCTGTCTCCAGGTATATCCCATCTTCCTGGTTTCTGCCTCAAGGTCGCGTCGCCTGGTGTTTCTTGGCCTTCCTCTTTTTCGTTTTCCCTGGGGGTTCCATGATACTTTGATAGTGCCTGCCTTGTGATGTTGCTGGCTGGCTTTCTCAGGGTGTGCCCGATCCATCCCCATCTCCTGCGCCGGATTTCATTCTCGGCTGGTTGGTACGTTGCCACAGGTCTGCGTTGCTGATGGTGTCGGGCCAATGGATCTGGAGGACTAAAGCAGTTTGATTAAACATAATTTCCAGTCAACATTTGGACCAGGTTCGCGCAGCGGAACGCGTTTAATCCACTTTTAGCATATCCCCGAAGACGGAGTGCAGCTACGTTAATGGGGAAGGGTTGGGGGGTGGCGGGAAGGGAAAAGGGTCGCATACGTTAAAATCTCACCATTGATGAACTACCTCGAAGCTCTGGCTGAAGAACCGAAAAACAACCAACAACAACAAAATCCAGTTAGTGACACGAAGTGCGTTTAAGGACAGCACAGCGGGGGGGGGGGGGGGGGGCCTGGAAGGGGGTGTTATGGTCTTTTCCATTAAGAGATCTATCTATGTTAGTAGCATCCTTCAGGGCTTGGTTTGGTTGGTTGGTATCTCTGGTTCATTTTGCCCTACTCTTGTCAGATTTCAAGTGGGTTGGTTGGCTTGGTATGGGTTTTCTTGATCTGTGAGATTAGATTAGCATCTGTGTTCTGTCTGTCTGTGTGTATGTTTGTCTGTCCGTCTGAGCCTCTATGTCTGTCTGTCTGTCTCTCTCTGTCTCTCTCTCTCTCTCTCCATTCTACTTAAGTTTTCATCCATTCTCTTGTTGGCCTTCTTCTCGATCCGAATAGCAGACTAGAGCCCTCCAAGGATTCGATTCACCACTATCAAAAAGATTACAAAGTTAAAGGTAATGGTGTCCCGTAACCTGTGTGGTCGTAGGGGAGCGAGGCATCAGAGACGTCAGCTTCTCTAGGGGTCAGCATATTGAGGGTGGCGCCCATCTCCTCTCCTCGCTGCTTTACCTTTCCCCGGGTGAACTGGGGGACTGTACTGAAGCCAAGGCGCGCACACGGTCACCCATCCAACTGGTAACCACGCTCGATGCTTCTTAACCTTAGCTGAGGGGAAAAGCGAATGCTCCGACCACTGAGCTATCCCATCCCGTCCCCTCTAAAAGATTACCCATCCATTATCCTCACCAGGTCACCACCACCACCGCCTTCACCATAACACCACACCACCGGCCAGCCACCTTTATAAGTATTATAGCAGGAAAGATAGGTCCTGTTCGTTAGAGTTTAAAAACTTTGTCGGTAAATGGTGCCATGCCTTCCTATAAGGGGGATGGATGCCCCGGAGGCCTTTCAGTACAAAATAATGGCATCCCCACCACATTCTGATCATTTTCTGAAAGATCGGGTATTGGATCTGGCGTGTTGAACCAAGTCAGCGAATCAGTACAGAAAATAATATAATAATAATGATAACGATAATAATAATAATAATAAACAAATGGAATTTATATAGCGCTATGTCTTCAAGAGACAAATCAAAGCTCTTCCATTGAGGGAAGAGAAGAGAAGGAAAGAGGAGAGGGGTGTCTGTGACAAATTACACACACACACACACACACACACACACCAAACTTTTAAGAGAACGAAAGAGACGAAGAAAGAAAAGGACAAAAATTGTGAGTGTGTGTGTGTTGTGTTTGGTGTGTGTGTGTGTTGTGTTTGGTGTATGTCTTGTGTTTGGTGTGTGGTGTGTGTTGTGTTTGGTGTGTGTTGTGTTGGTGTGTGTGTTATGGCTATGAGCAATCAAGAAAATTGTAAGATAGACAGGAAAAGGGAAAAAAATGTTGAGAGAGAAAAAAAAAATCAGGACCTCACAGGGGAGGGGAGGGGGGGTGTCTAAAAAATTTTTTTAATAAAAAAGGCTTGTGTGAAGAGGTTCGTGTAACCACTGTGCTACCGGGGATACAAAATTCGCCATTATTTTGATTCTATACAGCGCTATATATAGGTGCCCAGTTTCGCTGGATTCCTACGAAAATCAACTTAGGCCAGGGAGACTAGGAAAAGTTAGCAAACCTTGTCATCATAATTGACTGTGTGTGTGTGTGTGTCAAGTCAAGTCAAGTCAGTCAAAATTTTATATCCAGATGTGTGTTTGTGTGGGCGCGCGCGTGCGTGCGTGTGTATGTGTGTGTGTTATGGCTCTGAGCAGTCCAGAGGATTGTAACATAGACACTGCTGAAACAAAAGATGATGGGACACGAAGACGAAAAAGAAAAAAATATTATATATATGATATTATATCTTTTATATATATTATATTATAACACACACACACACACACACACACACACACACACACACACACACACACACACGTTAATTAACAAGACGTTAAATTAAGAAAGTACACACACACGCATTATATATATATATTATATATATATATATATATATATATATATATATATATATATATATATGTATGTATATACAAACAAAAAACTTCAGCAATCGTCAATCCCACAGGTTTGGTACATATAGGGGAGCCAACTGTTGCTCCCGTTGCGGGAGAGGGGCAGAAAGTTATCTACTTAGTTACATCTCTCTCTCTCTCTCTCTCTCTCTCTCTCTCTCTCTCTCTCTCTCTCTCTCGTTCTCTCTCTTCTGTGTGGTGTGTGTGTGTGTCACGATGGCTGTCTAATTTTTTTGGTGATGTCATCCGGATATCTTACATCATTTTTAACAGGATTGGTTGGGGTTTTCTGTGTGTGTTGTGTGTGTGATGTTTGGGGTTTTGTTTGGTTGGTTGTTGTTTGGGGGTGGGGGGGGGGGGGGGGGGGGGGGGGGGGGGGTTGTTGTGTGGTTTGGGGGGGGGGGGGGGGAGTGGTATTATCAGATGCACTGTGTGTTACTGTTATAAACTGCTTGTTTCCCTCGTTGAATGTCGGTCTGGTTGTTGTTTTTATTTTTCTTTGTTTTGTTGTTGTTTTTGTTGTTGTGTGTTGTGTTTGCTGTTTTGTTTTTGGGGGGGGGATTATTTTATTTCCAACAATAATGGAATAAGCGCTCGTGTGTTATTGTTTTGGTTTTTTTAACATCTAGTCCCCGTGTGTGCAGTTTTGTAAATTTTGTCATCCGTTCCCACCGACACAAAATGGCCTACTCTTCTGAAAAGCGGAGCGGGTTTTTAACGGGTGCGCAAGATGTCTGTTTTCTTGACAATATTACCCCCCCCCCCTCCCTTTTGCAATTTTTTTTAAACAGTCAGATAAACATTTTGGTAGGGGAGAGGGTGGGAGGGGGGGGTGGATTCGCAAAGCTGAAGAAGACCAGAGCCCCAAGGAAGATGTAATAAATTCAAACAACTCTTCTAGGGAAAGGTAGAAGAGATGGAGAGAGGGGAGGAAGAAAGGAGAAGATGAAAAAAACAACAACAAAACCTGCACCACACTACAAAGAGAGAACATAGAGAAGAAGAAGAAGAAACAAAACAACAACAGAGTAAAAGAGAAGAAGAATATATAGAAGAAAAAAAGGAAGACATAAGAAGAAGAAGAGAAATAAAAAAGAGAAAGAAAGAACAGAAGATAAAGAAGAGAAGAAGTAAAAGAAGAAAGGAGAGAGTGAGAGAACTGGAACTCGAATGTTTTAATGAGGGTAAATGGATAAGCCAGGGGCTTCTTTACACCAGGCCCTCATAAAAAAAAAAAATTTTAAACAAAAGGCAAAGAAACGTGAAAAAATGTATAACATATACCCAAATAAAGCTAACAATAAACTTAAATCACTTAGTTATACATGCAATAACAATAAACTTAATCACTTACTTATACAGTCATGCAATCAACTACTCACATTATCATCCAATTACATAATAAACCAACCCAATCAATACAAATTGACTAAGTACATATGCAATCTCATACACGTCGAAATTTCCCTCCTCACACATAAAGAGATACCTTCACACTACCACCATCCACACTCGCACAGCCCTGCACGCAGTTCAACAACCAAACGAAGCAAATCAGTCCAACATTAATTTTTTTTAAAGTCGAGAGACAAAAATGGGAACGACTTAGAGAGAGACACAGACACAGACAGAGAGGGAGGGAGTGGAGAGAGAGAGAGAGAGAGGAGAGAGAGAGAGAGAGAGAGAGAGAAGAGAGAGAAGAGAGAGAGAGAGAGAGAAGAGGAACAAACAAAAAAAGAAAAACGGCCGGAGGGAGGGAGGGGACGGACAAGCAGGAAAGCTCGGAAGTGATGCGTGATGGCCAAACCCTTTGTGTCCTGTCCTGTCCTCTCCAGTCCTGTGTTGTCCTGTCCTGTCCTGTCCCGCCAATGACTGATTACTCCCTCGGAATGTCACTGGCCTGCATGCATGTTTGGTGGAGGGGGGTCAAGGGTAAGGGTGGAGGGAGGGGGTGGGGGAGAAGAAAGTGTGGTTTGGGGAGGAGGGGGAGAGGGAGGTTTGTGACCATATGGAGATGTGCAAAAAACTGAATTAGCAAGGGGTGGGTGGGATGGTGTGTGTGGAGGGGGAAGGGGGGGTGTTAATATACTATGTCAATTATGTGTGATCGAAGTGTCTACGCCATGTCACGATAATGATATTGAGGACAATAGAAAAATTATCTTAACAACAACAATAATAAATAGTAATGGTGATAATAATGTATGGTATTTACACGGCGCTGAAAATTGTAAAGTGTTGATAGTTTAATCACTGAGGTAACGTAATCATTTGATTTTTTTTTTTTTTTTTAGAAGGCTGCCTGCTTGTTTGAAAGAAAACCTCATCATGTTATTTTACAGTTTGAGAGCTTAGTTGATGGATGGAAGTGAAAAGCCCTAAAAAAAAAAAAAATTAAGATAGACACACCCAATGACTCGGTTAACTTGAACACAGTCATTTTCATCAGAAACACATTGAAAATGCATAGTTATTGTATGCAACATGAACTATTGCGTTGACCGTGCTTTTGAAGTGATACCATTCTAGTGGCATGAATTTCTCCATTCCGCTTCATTTCTTATCAACAGTTTTGTTGTTGTTTTGGGTTTGTTTGTTTTGGGGAATTGTTGTTTTTTGTTGGGGGGTTTTGTTTGTTGTTTTTCTTGGTTGTTGTTGTTGTTTTGTTTTTGTTGTTGTTGGGGTTTTTTGCTGTTTTTTTGTTTTTGTTTTTTGTTTGTTTTTGTGGGGTTTTGTTGTTGTTTTGGGGGGGGGGGGTGTTGTTGTTTTTTTGGGGGGGCCTTTTTTAGGGGACGGGATACCCTCAGTGGTCGGAGCACTCGCTTTCCCCAGCCAAGTTAAGCAGCGTAAAGGGCGTGGTTACCAGTTGGATGGGTGACCTTTTGCGCCCCTTTGGCTTCAGTAAGTTCCCCCAGCGTAAATTGGGTCCTGCCCTCTTTAGGGTCAGGGAAGGTAAAGCAGCGAGAGAGAGGAGATGGGCACCGCCCTCAATATGCTGGCCCTAGAGAAGTGAGGTCTCTGACGCCTCGCTCCCCTACGACCTTATAGGTTATGGGACTCCTTTACCTCCTCCTTACCTTTTCCATAAAATGCCCAAAGCAGAGAGAGAGAGAGAGAGAGAGAGTCTAGAGGAGACTAGAAAATAATGGGGGATTCTTTATCTTCTTTTTTTTTAACAAATCAAAGCTGATGTGGCTTTTTGATAACTTTCTTCGCCTTTTTTTAAAAAAAATTGTTTTACTTTTTTTCTTCTTTTTATGGAATCGAATGACAAAACAACTCTCGCTCGTTTTAATTCTTTTTTTTTTCCTCCTAAGTATTACAATTGTATGTATAGTCTTAGTAGAGCGTTTTCTCAGCGTCACAGGAAATGAATCACAGAATGTCACCCCCATTGTCTTGGCACTAGCTAGAAGTATTCTCTCTCTCTCTCTCTCTCTCTCTCTCTCTCTCTCTCTCTCTCTCTCTCTCTCTCTCTCTGCTGTCTCTCTCTCTCTGTCTCTCTCTCCGTCTCTCAATGCAGTATCGTTTTTACTCATTTAGGTGGTCAGCCGAAGCGTTATGAAACCTCCTAACCCTTCAGTGGCAGGAAAGAGGCGGGGGGGGGGGGGGGGGGGGGGGGGGGGGGGGGGGGGACGGCGGACGGTATGTGCTGGATGAAGGTGTAGAATTCACAAGTTAGTCATGCATGTGGGCCCAAGTTTAAGGGAAGGGGGGGGGGGGGGGGGGGGTGGATTTGCTGTGCATGGTTTCGTTTTGCAGTGACACAGGGGTTGTTGGTTTGATTGAAGTTTTGAGTATGTAACACTTTGTATAGCTGAAAAAGGAATCGTGAGAAGTCTGAAACATCGATTGTGACGGGGTTTTGGTTCTTGTTGTTTTTTTTACAAGTTTAACTCTGACATTTGCTTGAAAAGATAGAAGGGAAAATCTCACCCTGTTTCGCGGACATAATTACGTATGTGTGCGTGCGCGCAAGAGAAGATTGGCATATCCGTCTATTGGCACATCCGTCTGTATACATTATTTTCAGATTATTGACAAACTGCTCTCTCTCGCTCTCTCTTTCTCTCTCTCTCTCTCTCTCTCTCTCTCTCTCTCTCTCTCTTCTTCTCTCTCTCTCTTCTTCCCACCCCCTAACGTGCAAGCAAGCAGATAGAGACGGAACACGTGCAGCCCAAACACTTCTTCAGAGTACACCACTACTGGGCCTATCAGTAACCTAGTTCCCACCCTCCACCCTCAGTGTAGATGCAGTTGTGGGTTTTTTCCTCTCACTCGACTCTTGTGTGGTGGCATCCTCAACCAAGCCATCTCAATCCATACGCATGTGCGTGCACGAGTGTGTACATGCGACCACACCTACAAACGTGTTTGTATTGTTGTTTTTAATAGAATCGCTCTTTTCTCCTTCCCATATCTTCTTTCTCATTCTTTTCTCATTTTTCTCTCCCCTATCTTCCCTTTCTGAGTTTCTTGCTCTAAAAAAAAAAACCTAAAAAACATGTCCCCCCCTTCTCTCTCTCTCTCTCTCTCTCTCTCTCTCCCCTCGCTCTTTAAAAGACACCGCCTCTCCTCCTCCTAACTCCGCAAATCCCCCCACACACACACTGGTTCACCTGTGCTCCCTCCACTCGTTTTCGCCTGCACACTGCTGCTGTTTACATAGTCTGTTCACCAAGTGTGAGCTGCTTATCGCCCTTTGCTAGAGCGCTCTAGGCTTAGCTCTGCTCGCAGCAGCAGACGACTCCTAATGTTCCCGTCTGCTTGAAGACTGGCAGTGCATGGCAGCTAACATTGAAGGGAGGAAAGCAGTGTGTGTTAACATGGTCTTGTAAGATTCAAAATTACACTCTTTTCAAGCCGTATTTTCCCGTTTTTCTTTCATTCATTATTTGGTGAATTTCAGTAATTCAGAGTAACTCTTTTTGGTTTTTTCTTCTTACCAACTGTTAGGACGAAAGTTGGTTTTTATGCCAAGTTAAACATCTGTTCCACGCCTTGTTTGGGGCTTTTTGCCAAAAAAAGATTTCGTCACGTTTTTTGGGGGGGGGGTTTGTGTTTTTTTCAGCTAAAACAGCATCAGCTAGCCTAACGTTACACCGTCAAGAAAATCGACTGAGACAGGTGAAGAAGGATGATTTGAAGAGTTGGAGAGAGAGGGAGAGCGCGTGCGAGTGAGTGTACTTGACAGAAAACGCCTGTTGGGTACTTGAAGCGTATTGCTCGACATGCTCCACTTGAGCTTCCAAGCTGCAGCAAGCTCTAGGCTAGCTCTCCAAGCTTCTTCTCCAGGCGTAGCCTAGCCTACAGGCGATAGAAACGTACTTCCCTGCCTGGTCTTGCTTGTACTGATGGTGAACGTGTCGGGCACTGACACTTATTGCTGCTGCATCTGCCACCCTATGGAACAGAGCCGTTAGGACTAGCTTAGTGGGACGACGTGCTAGCCTAGTGTGTGCGAGTGTGTGTGTGTGTGTCTGTCTGCCTTCCTTCCAGTCTCATCGCCTGGCTTGCCAGTTTCTGGTACCGTGGCACTCAGGTTAATGTTATTGAAAGCAGATTTTGTCAGTGCCATTCGGCGTTGTGTGAGTGTACGTGTGAAGGGAGTGCTATACAACAGTTGTATTTGTAGGATCATGAAAATCAGTTATCTCGATTAAGGCTCTTTTTTTTTTCCGAGGATGTGCTTCACTGTATTTTGTTTAGCGTGATGAGGAAATGTCCAGTGTTTTGTGAAGTGTTTCTTTGTTGTTTTGTGGCTTTTCAGAAGTGCCCGTGCAAGGAAAACCTTCGTTGAAACGAAAAACTTCCTCTTGCAATTGTTGTTGGTCAACTCTGTTCAAAGTGTGTGATTGAAGTTGCACTTGGGAAAGTGAAGTCGGCGATTGCATGGTCTGGGGTGGTTTTTTGGCTGCTGCTGGTCGGAGTACTAGACTAAACACCAGTAAACTTCAAATATCTTGACTTTTTTTTCTCTCGTGCCCTGGGATATTTTGTATAAAAAGCAAAATGTTTCCTGGATCAGAAGACGCTCAAAACGTAAGTGCACATCTCTCTCTCTCTCTCTCTCTCTCTCTCTCTCTCTCTCTCTCTCTCTCTCTTCTCTCTCTCTCTCTCTCACACACACACACACACACCACACACACTCACACACACAAACTCACACACACAAATCACACACGCATGCACGCTCGCTCACACACATTCACACACACACACAAACACACACACACACACACACCACCACACTCACACGTTGGCAGGGGCAGAAAAAAGTTTGGTGGAAACTATCACATCCTCCACTGCCACCCACCCCACCCCCACCACCCCACACCCCACCCCCTATCACCATCGCCAGCACCACCACCACCACCACCACCATCACACACCCACTCATCCCTTCTCCATTTGTGCTTTCGCGCCATATCATTTTTGAAACTGCACATTGACTGTAGAAAATGCTAGGCTAACTAGTAACGTTTGTTTGCATAGCGCATGTGTTTATTGTTAGTAATCGGGCGTGTCAGATGGTGCAGTGTGCGAATTCGTTGTGTAAGCGTGGCGATTTTTTTGTTTGTTTGTTGGAAACTGTACAAGTTTGTGTGCGTGTGCGCGCGCGTGCGTGTGTCCACATACATTGGGTGTGTTGTGTTGTTTGTGTGCGTTTTTTGTTGTCCACATACATTGGGTGTGTGTGTGTTGTGTGTGTGAGCGTGTGGTGTGTCCACATACATTGGTGTGGTTGTGTTGTGAGCGTGTGCGTGTGTCCACATACATTGGCGCGTGTCTGCAACACTAAAACCAAAACGAATTGTTTTATGTGGTTAAGGAATTAATTAGGTCTCGGTTTAAAAATACGTTTACTGTTCGTATTTTTTTGCGTATAAACCAGCCATTTTTGTTTTGGTGTGTGTGTGTGTGTGTATGCGTGCGTGCGCGCGTGCGTGTGTGTGTGTTGGGATTGGATGGGGTGGGAGGAAGGGAATTGTAGTTTACCAGTCTGAATATAATTTTTAAAATGAAGAATAAACTTTCTCTCTCTCTCTTTTCTCCGCTGTCATTTTTTTTTCTCTCTTCTATCTCTCGCTCTCTTCTCTTCACTCACTCACTCACTCAAACCCGCACGCGCGCGCGTGGCCTTTACTGTCTTTAGAGCTTTTTGATGCAGATAAGAAAGATATTAAGCCCATACAGAGCTCTCTCTCTCCTCTCTCTCTCTCTCTCTCTCTCTCTTCTCTCTCTCTCTCTCTCTCTCTCTCTCTCTCTCTCTCTCTCCTCTCTCTCTCTCTCTCTCTCTCTCTCTCTCTCCCCCCTCTCCCTCTCCCTCTCCCTCCCCCCTCTCTCTCTCCCTCCCCCTCTCTCTCTCACAAACACACACACACGTCTCACACGCACGCGCGCTCACACTCACACACACATACACTGTCTCTCAACACACACACAACACAAACACACACTCACACACACACAACAACTGTTCTCAGCACACAAAACACACACACACACACAACAGTCTCACCACTGTTTCACGCACGCACAAAACCATACACGCACGCACGCACGCACACACACACACACATTCACACACACACAACCTCATAACCTCGGGTGTTTGCGAGAGAAGCGTGTGTCAGCTTGCAGATAAGACAGTCAAGAAGCTTACGCAAACAACCAGACATGGAGCTCGGGTTTGCTACTGTTCTTTCAGATGAACTTTTTAAAAAAAAAATTAAATATACAAAGAAAAACCGGGAGCGGGTCTCATTTGATAAAGAAAATGCTGGGAAGGGGAGGGGGTGGAGAAGGATAGAGGGGGGGTCCTAGGTTCCAGGCAAGCATTCCAGGCGGTCTGATATGGAGCAGTGTGAATGATGCTTCAGGAATGTGGAGGTTATCTGTAATGGTTTCAGCACCCGCTCGTTCGTTCCTTCTGTCTCACAATATCCCCCTTCACTGCCTTTGCCTTCTGTCTTGTTACTTGTGTTGCGTGCTTGGGGGTGAGATTGGGGGGGGGGGGGGGGGGGGGGGGGGGGGGGGCAGGAATTGATAGGATTTTCAGGGACTCTGTTTTATCTGCGTTGTTACCCGGGGAACTCCACCCAAAGTAGGAAATAGAGGGTGAAGGGGGGGGGGGGGGGGGGGGGGGGGAGTTGGGTTTCATGTGATGTATGTCTGTGTGATCTCTGTGTCTCTTGTTTTGTGTGTGGTGCTGCATTACGTTATGTATGTACGTGCAAGTGTGCAGAGTTGTTATATTGTTATGGCTTACGTTTTCTTTTACACGTGGAAAAAGTTTTGATGTCATGATTTATAAATACTATTGCTTGAGTGTATGTTTGTGTATGTGAACGCAAGTACGCGTTCACATACTCACACGTGTTCACACAGACGCGTGTGAGAACACACACACACACGCACACACATGAACACATACTCAGATACACACATACATGCAAACACACGCAGGGACGCGCATGCAGGTGGACAAAAAACACGAAAAGTGTTAGGTTCAATTCCACCCAACACAACATTTCCTCTCTCTCTCTCTCTCCTCTCTCTCTCTCTCTCTCTCCCCCTCTCTCTCTTCTCTCTTCTCTTTTTCTCTCCCCTCTCCCCCCTCTCTTCTCCTCTCTCTCTCTTATTTTATCCCTAGGTGGGGACTAATGTAAAAGCACATGGGTTTCATATTCATCTTTCTCAAATAAAGATTTGTTTATCGTCATTGAATGCGCACCACATACAAAAACAACAGTGGAGAGATAAGAGAGAGACATATGCCATATATTTCACACACCCAGAGTGGAGAAAGAGGAGAGTATGCCATATATTTCCACACCCCGAGTGGAGAGAAGGAGAGGGTATGCCAAAATTAACATACACTCAAGACTAAATACCCCTCTTTTAAACTGCTAACCTTGTTTGTTAAAGTCTAATATTTTTTAT
>CM054156.1:39880276-39892936 GCA_028751875.1 Rapana venosa
AAATAATGGTGTTGGGCAAGGAGCTGAGCCTGATACGATGATGCTTTGGGGGAAATGAGATGTGGACTTGAAAAGAGAGAGAAAGAGGAGACAGGGGAGGGTCAGGGGGAGAAGAAGAAGAAGAAGAAAGAAACGGGGGGGAAAAAACTGTTTTCCTATGTGGGGGTTTGTTTTGGGTGTTGGTATAGATAAAGGTAAAGGGTCCCCCATAAGGTCGTAGGGGAGTAAGGCGTCAGAGATCTCACTTCTCTAGGGGGCCAGCATATTGAGGGCGGCGCCCATCTCCTCTCTCCCTCTCTGCTGCTTTACCTTCCCTGACCCTTAAGAGGGCAGATACCCATTTACAGCTGGGTGAACTGGGGGGACTGTACTGAAGCCAAGGCGCGCAAATGGGGGGACTGTACTGAAGCCAAGGCGCGCAAATGGTCACCCATCCCAAGTGGTAACCACGCTCGACGCTGCTTAACTTGGCTGGGGGGAAAAGCGAGCGCTCCGACCACTGAGCTATCCCATCAGCTCCTCCTATGAAAGAGCTTGGCGTAACGAATACACTTCTGTAACCTCTCCTCTCCTGTCCTCTCCAACCTCTCCTCTCCTGTCCTCTCCTCCCGTAAAAGGAATGGGTGAAAGATGAATCCTGAAATCCAAGCAGTGACTGTCTCTTCTCTTCTCTTGTGTCTGCGTGACCCAGCCCTGTGTGCAGATGTTCATTCTATAGGAGGACCAAACGCTTCAGTGCCACGTTCATTCAGTTCTGTCCTGTTCGTCATGCACGGTCCTTTTAGTCACGACACTCACCAATTTATTAATTCTGTCTGTCTGTCTGTCCTGCTGCAAGCAGACAGAGAGAGAGAGAGAGAGAGAGGGGGGGGGGGGGGGGGATCAGATCAGGGGAAGGGAGCAGGAGGGAGATCCTTCACTGGTTGTGATGAACATGGATGGTATTATATAGAGCCTAGCTGAAAGAAGCGGGGTTGCGGTTAGTGTTCAAGGGAAGAGCGTTTGCAACTTGTACCGTACCCTTATTAAGACAATAAATAAATAAATAAAAGTATGCAAACTGTAACACACACACACACACACACACACACACACACAACCTTGCTTATTCAATGTACCATCTGGAAATAAAAACTTGACTTGACCCTTAAGACAAATCCCCCCAATCCTCTCTCCCTCAGATAGATAGATACATACGTAGATAAATAGATACATATACATAGACAGAAGAATAAAAAAATATTTTAATATCTCCCCTCCCTCCATCCTCTCTCTCCCTCCCTCCCCCCCCCTCCCCCCCCCCCCCCCCCCCCCCCCCTCTCTCCTCTCTCTCGCCCTTTCTCCTCTCTCCCTCCCTCCCCTCCCCACATCGCCCCACCTCAATGACCCCTGTATGACATGATGACATGTGTGTGTGTGTGGGGGGGGGGGGGGGGGGATGCAGGGTGGACACAGGACAGAACTAATTGGACAAGACAGTGGCTGTCCAGACAGACAGATAGGCAGCCTGCCTGACACTGTCTGTATTTAATAGTGTTATACAGAGGCAGAGGCTGAGCAAGAGACAGGGAGGCAGCCTGCCTGACACTGTCTGTATATAACAGTGTTATACAGAGGCTGAGCAAGAGACAGATAGGCAGCCTGCCTGACACTGTCTGTATATAATAGTGTGATATTGAGGCAGAGGCTGAGCAAGAGACAGTAGGGAGAGAGTCTGCCTGACATTATTATTTATACTTCTGAGCAGAGGCTGAGCAAAACCACTAGGCCACTCTATGTGTGGCTCTTTCCCCATTCATTAATTTCGCTGCAACCCAGCTTGACCTCTCAAACGAAAAGGGCCATATAATAGTAAGGGAACCCTGCTGGACAATTTCTGTGGCCAGACTCCACAACAGCTGACCACCCCCCCCCCCTCCCCCACAACCACCACCACCCACCACCCACCCCTTCTTTCTCCATCCCCCACCCCCTCCCTCTTTTTTTTTTAAATCTCCAACTCTCCCTCCCTTTCCGTTCTCCTCCCCCAATTCCCTCCCAAAACTACTACTCAATCAAAGTGTGTGACGTTGTGGGTTCATGAGCGGCTTCCCCTTGTAAATTAGTGCACAGGGAAATATTTAACATGATTATCTATATTGGTGGTGCCGTCTTTTCAGTAAAAAGAACAGGAAACTGTCGGTCATCATAATTATGCGCCGTAAATCGTAGATCAGTCAGAAATTGTTAGTTTACTTGTGTTGAGAAAATGCTTTGCTTAATTTTTTTTTTTTTTTTTTTTTTTGGGGGGGGGGGTATATTTTCGCCCCCTAAGATGTGGACACTTTATGTATGTAGTGCTTGTGTTTTAGGTGATAAGGAATACGACGAATGCTGATTTTTTGTTATTGAGACAAACACATATACATTTACTCTGAGAATTGTTTCTGTGCTGATGACTTGGCTCGTGTGTGTTTGTGTGTGTATTTTGTGTGTGTGAGCGCGTGCGTGTGTGTATGTGTGTGCGCGTGCATGTGTATGCATGTGTGTGTGTGGGAGGGGGGGGGGGCTTGTGCGTGTGTCTGGGTGCGCGCGCGCGCGTGTGCTGTTTAAGAGGCTTGGAAATGAAGAAATTAGAGGTAACTATACAATATTTGCCGGCTTTAAAAAACACACACACACAAATTTGTGGATACGCCAGTAAGTGATGTATGTAGTCTTCAGTGCAATAGGGAACTGTCTATAGCAATTTCTGGACCCAGTTTCTAAATGTGTAGTGCAGCCTCCCCGCTGTCCTTGGGTCCCTGATTAGCTCTGCCCAAATGAAAGTGGGGCTCAATTAGGGAGGGGCTGTTGGGCTTAGTTTAAATGTCAGAGACGTGCCGACACATACTTGTAAATGCCAGTAGCACTGATAACAAGGGTGGATACTGTTTTCGTTTGAAGGTAGTACAAAATGACCAACAACAGAAAGTGTACAAACTCTCTCTCTCTCTCTCTCTCTCTCTCTCTCTCTCTCTCTCTCTCTCTCTCTCTCTCTCTCTCTCTCCTCTCTCTCTCTCTCTCTTGATATCTTGGTTTCTTAAGTCATATTTTTAAAACTTTTTTTTATTGTGATAGATGTGGGTATACATTAACACTTTGGTTTTGTGTGTGTGTGTTACTTATTGTTCTCACTAAAATACTGAGCAGTTTGGCAACCCCCCTTCATGTATGGGCCAATGGCCTTTTTGTGAATAAATCTTTCGAGTTATCTCTCTCTCTCTCTCTCTCTCTCTCTCTCTCATTCACTAATCCACAAGGGCGCGTGTGCACAGCCATAAAGAAAATTACTTCACAGCAAAAGCTGGTGCAAAAAATTAATCTGTTAATTTACCTACAAGCTGCGTGCTTTCAGGAAATAATTAATCATCAGTGTGTCAAGATCACGTCACATCAAACTTGTTGGCAGGTTTGTAAACATCCTGCCTTCTCAAATCAAGATGTTCTCAGTCTCAGCATCCACTCACACAAGTAAAGGGTGTGTAGTGTATGTAGCTTTCACTCAGTTTGTGCACAAAGGTAACTTAAGCTGCTAGTTTTCAGCTAACAAAACCCGCGCAACCCATCGAAGCTGCTTTCGTCATAAAGTGGAAGCCACGTGTATAGCAGGCACTATGGGTGTAGTGACTTTCTTGAGAATGTTTCCACTACTTTTTTTTTTTTTTTGCAGCGAAATTGACAGGCGCAGAAACTCGTTCTATCTATGGCGTTTCCATTTTGTTGTGGATGTTCAAATACAAGGTTTTCTTTTCTGCTGTTACGTTGCGTGTGTAGGATGCTTGTGTGTGCATGCTCCTCTCTCTCTCTCTCTCTTCTCTCTCTCTCTCTCTCTCTCTTCCTCTCTTCTCTCTCTCTCTCTCTCCCACACACACAAACACACACACACACAACACACTACAACTCTCTCTAACACTAACACATACACACACACTCACTGACTCACTCACTCTCACACACAGAGAACAGCTGCCAGCAGCTGCTATGTGTTAACTATGAAACACAAGAGAGACAAGAGCCTATCTTGACATTTCTATGTTTCCCATAAGACCGGGGTGGGGTATGGTGTGGTATGCACACAGCATTCAGAGATCAGATTTATCATCAGGGAAGCTGAATCTCTGAGCGTAGTGGAGTAACTGGACTTTTGATTCATGTTTTATCTCATTTAACGCTGAATGTTTTCCTTCAGCGTATCGTGGGGCAATTAAACCTGGGTGGAGCCCATCTTTCACCAGGTTACAGGGTGCATGCTAGGTATGCTCTGTTCATGACATCCGTGCCACTTGCAGGCTATTGCCGGCCTACTCTTTTACAAAAAGTAGATGGGGTTTTAATGTGTGCACAAGGGGTGTGTGTGTGTTTGTGTGTTTTTACTTTTGTGTGTGTGTGCTTGCGTGCGTATGTGTGTGTGCTTTTGCTTGTGTGTGTGTGTGTGCTTACGTGCGTGCGTGCGTATGTGTGAGCATGCGCGTGTGTGTGTGTGCATTCGCACACGGGACCTCAGTCGAAAGTCTCAACAGAAGTGACTTCCAAGGGAATAATGGAAAGTCAGTACCAATATACCAAAGGTACCAAAGGATGAAGAAAAACAAAATCGCCTTAAAGTAAACAGGATGCCTTAAGATAGGCTGGCTCGAACCAGTGCATCATTACCTCAGGAAAGCATCAGATCACGAGTTCCATCAAGTTTTAACATTCTGAACCTCTAGGCGTTTTAGCTATTTCACCCAAGAAATCACGAGTTCCATCAAGTTTTAACACTCTGAACCTCTAGGCGTTTTAGCTATTTCAACCAAGAAATCACGAGTTTTAACACTCAAAACAGCCTCTAGGCTTTATTGCTATTTCAACCAAAAATTCACGATTTTTAACAATCTAAGCCTCTAGGCTTTATTGCTATTTCAACCAAAAATTCACGATTTTTAACACTCTAAGCCTCTAGGCTTTATTGCAATTTCATCCAAATAATCACGGGTTTTAACACTCTAAACCTCTAGACTTTTTTTTAGCTATTTCACCCAACTAAGAGAGTGTGGTAGCTAGCTTAGATGTCAGGCTATAATGTGTGTGTTATTGTGGTTATATACCCTTTAGGGCTGCTTAGCTTTGCTGTAAGTAGAGCAGCAGCCCCGTCCCAGGTTAAAGCTAGACTGCGCTGGCTGGGGCTGTACATACTTCTTTCAAGATTCTTGTTCCTCCTGTACTTGGTCTGTAAACTCTGCTTGCTGCCTGCACCTGCCTGTGTGCTGATGATGCATGGAGGAGGGGGATGGGGGGGGGACAGGTGAGGCTGGCTGAATGGGAGGGGGAAGGGAAGCGGGTGTTTGTTTTTTTGTTGCCAAACCGTGTTCAACAAGTCAGCAACAACAACAGCCCCGACCCCATCCCAGATACCCCCCTGTGCCTCTCTTTGTGTCTTGTCTCACTGTCTGTCTGTCTCTCTCTCTCTCTCTCTCTCTCTCTCTACTCTCTCTCTCTCTCTCTCTCTCTCTCTCTCTCTCTCTCTCTCTCTCTCTCTCTCTCTCTCTCTCTCATAGATGCCACGTTAGCACGCGCCCCGCATGCACACACGCACACATAAACACCAGGTAAGCACGCACGCGGGCATACTCTCTCTCTCTCTCTCTCTCTCTCTCTCTCTCTCTCTCTCTCTCTCTCTCTCTCTCTCTCTCTCTCTCTCTCTCTCTCTCTCTCTCTCTCTCTCTCTCTTCTCTCTCTCTCTCTCTCTCACTCTTATCTCTCTCACTCTTATCTCTCTCAGACACACACACAAACACACACCTACCTACATACACACACATACACCTACACACACACACACAAACACCTACACACACCTACCTACATACATACACACACCTTCCTACACACATACACACACACACGTACCTACACACACGCGCGCGCAAACACACACACACACACACACACACACACACACACACACAGTCATAATATACCTAAGAAACAAGATGGGCGCGGTGCTGCAGCAACAAACACTCCACTCACAAAGCCCGAGTTTCCCCAAACCACGCGACCTGTCTCTGGGCTTTTTGTCTTTGTTTTCATGGGGGGGGGGGGGGGGTTGTTTGTTTGTTTGGTGGGGAAGGAGGGGTTGGTTAAGGGGTTTTTTTTTGGGGGGGAAGAGGGTAATTTTGTTATGTTTTCTCCTCCAAGACTGGCATTGAAATGGTTTTGAGTCATGCCCAGCGGGGTTTTTTATCAGACACTCCAGATTCCAGAACTGTGATTCATGGGGACAGGGTTACTAAGCGTCTACCCCCACCCCTACCCCTACCCCCCACACCCACACCCTCTGCTTACCCCATCCTCCCTCCCTCCCGTATGATATGTGTCTGTCTGCCTCGTCTCAACACTTGTGCTATATACTTTTTGGTTCTGTGTACCACAGTGTTAGACATATACTGCCGTTGTTGTGTTGGCTTGTGTGGTAATTTTTTTGTTTGGTTTCGTTTCGTTTTACGTAAGCTGTGTTATGGCGTTGCCGGTTTCTGGATTGAAGGTTTTTATAAGCACAAGTTGTTGACCCAACAGTAAAGGGGAAATTCTATGAAATAGCCTTCCCCCTCCCCTTTTTTTTGTTTTTGTTTGTTTGTTTCAACCCAAACAAAAACAAAACCAAAAAAACCAACAACAGACAAATGAAAATCATAATAAAATGGAATTTATATAGCGCTGAATCTTGTAAAGCAACAAATCAAAGAAAGGAAAAGGATTTTGACTCGCAAAAACTGCATGATGAAAGAAAAGAGCTATTTATTGATGGCATCTATGTCTCTCTCTGTCTCTGTCACTCTTTGTGTCTTTCTGTCTGTCTGTCTGTCTGTCTGTCTCTCTCTCTCTCTCTCTCTCTCTCTCTCTCTCTCTCTCTCTCTCTCTCTCTCTCTCTCTCTCCTCTCCTCTCTCTATCTATCTATCTATCTCCCTCTATCTATCATATCTCTCTTTCTGTCTATCTATCTGTCTCTCTCTCTCTCTCTCTCTCTCTCTCTCTCTCTCTCTCTCTCTCTCTCTGTCTCTCTTATCTCTCTTTTTCTTTCTTTCTGTCTGCGTGTTCCCTTACCAGAATGATGGGGTGTGTAGACTAGTAGTATAGAACCTGGTCTTCTCCTATGCTTGCTACCTCAGTCATGGACAAAGTTTCCCTGTGTACCCAAATGTTGCACTCCCTAAAGCCAAATCTTCTGCAACAAGGATCGTGTACAAGTTCACCTCTGTGATTTTCTTCTCTTTTTTTTTCTTTTTTTTTTTTTTGGGGTGGGGGAGGGAGGCAACAGCAGGAACCTGATTGGTTTGGGGTTTTTCTTTTTCTGTGCGCAGTTTGCATGGCCTTGACATTTTAGCATAGGAAATTTTGCATCATATTTAATTTTTGGGTCTTTAAAAATTTCAGTGTCAATTCATTCCTCTCCCTTTCCTTTCTCCTTCCTCTCTTACTCCCCCTCCCCACCACCACCACCACCAACAACCACCCCTCTTTCCTCTTCATGCCAAATGGAGGAGGACACATATGTGGAAGGACGGTGGCAGGATGGTTAAGACGTTTGCCTGCCAACAAGTAAATCGTGAGGTTCTGGGTTCGATTCCCAGTCTCGCCCTTTCTTCCCAGTTTGACAAAAATCAAACTGAATGTCAAAGTCCTTCGGATGAGACTATAAACCGAGGCCCCGTGTGCGAACGCATGCAGAACATCTTGTGCACACATTAAATCCTGTTCCGCTGTTCGAAAGAGTAGGCCATTGTGTGCCGGTGGGAACAGATGACAAAATTAAAAAACCGCATACACGGGCATGAAAAAAAGGCTTTGATTTGTAGCTTTACAAGATTCAGCGCTATATAAATTCCATACATCATTATTATTATTATTATATGTGTTAGATCTGACCCCAGTGACGTCCTCCCTCCCCAGACCAGCACCTCACCTGGGTGACCTTATCATCCTAGTTCTAAACACAAGGTTCCTCTGGTATAGCAGGGGCCAGAGCTTACATATAATAATAAGAATAATAATATTATATGGAATTTATATAGCGCTGAATCTTGTAAAATAAACAAACAAATCGAAGCGCTTGCAACTCTCCTTAAACATGATGAACAACATATTTCAAATCCATGCGCGTGCACGTACGTGCACACACACACACACACACACACACACTCGCGAACACACTTAGGAGGTGAAGGATGCTGTTGGAAAATTAGGGACAGATATAAGGGGAAAATATGTATGTATATGTGTGTGTGTGTGTGTATATATATATATATATATATATATATATATATATCACTCAGCAGAGACAAGGCACGCGGCTATAGGATGTACTTTATGAGGGTCTTCCTGTTCAACTAGCTGCTGACATAGTACCATGTCTCTCTGTCTCACTCGCTCTGCCTCTCTCTCTCCCCTCTCCACTCTCTCTCCCCCTCTCTCTCTCTCCTCTCTCTCTCCCCCTCACTCTCTCTCTCCTCTCTCTCTCCCTTCCACTCTCTCTCCTCTTTTTTTTTTATTTACAATCGCTAGATCAAATGGTATGGTTTTCTGTGTGATCCCCAAATGATGTTTTACTCTGACATCCCATACCATTTGCATAGGGGGACTGGATAGTCTAGTTGTCAGAACATTGCGTTCGCGATCTGACAACCCGGGTTTGAGACTATAAACCGAGGCCCCATGTGCGAACACACGTAGAACATCTTGCGCACTCGTTAAATCCTGTTCCACTTTTTGTAAGAGTAAGCCATTGTGTGCCGGTGGGAACAGATGACAGAATTCACAAATCCGCATGCACACAGGGACTGGATGTAAAAAAAAAAAAGCACATAAATGTTTATTCCATTATCCTCGATATAAAAGAATAAAATAAATAAATAAATAAAATACTTGCTGTAGCTTGGTCATTTTATTGTTTGTTTGTTTGTTTAAAGGAGAAAAAGAGACAGATTTAATAACGTCGGTGTCAATATTCTAAGAGTAAAGACCAACAACAACTAAAAAGATGGATGGTGTGTGTGTGTTTTTATTTATTTATTTATTCTTTTATATATTTATTCTTTTACATCGAGGATAATGGAATAAGCACTCATGTGCTTTTTTTTACATTCAGTCCCCGTGTGTATGCGGTTTTGTAAATTCTGTCATCTCTGTGTGTGTGTGTTGCAGACAAGATCCAGCAGACGGTGAAGATCGACGCCTCCACAGTGGAGATAGAGGAGAGGGGGGTGAAGCTGAGGCTGACGGTGGTGGACACGCCCGGCTTTGGAGACTCCCTCAACTCCACAGACTGGTACAGGACACGGTCACTGTCTGACACTAGTGTTGTTTGAACTGAACTGAACTGAACCATCCCGTGTGGATCGGTGGTCTAGAAGTGACGCACCTGCCTAGAAAGTGAAAAGTCCGGGTGGGAAGTGTGCGGTGGTTCGATCCCATTTTGGGCCAAAAACTTTTCTCCCATCCATTAAACCATAAGTGGTGGTCTGGATGCTAGTCTTTCGGATGAGATGTTAAACTGAGGCCCTGTTTGTTACACAAAATTATTTAGCACACGTAAAAGAACTCACAGCAACAAGAGAGTTGTCCCGTGCAAAATTCTGTTGAAGAAAGCCACTCTGATAGAGAAACAAATACAGTTGCAGACAGGAAAAAAAAAATAAATAACAGGTGGCGCTGCTCTTGTGCCGACATGCTCTTCCCCCGGGGAGAGCAGCCTGAATTTCATGCAGAGAAATCTGCTGTGACTTAAAAGTGGTATTATATAAGAAAAATAAGGTAAATCCCATCCCATGGTGCGTTTGGTTACAGTGAAAATACAATGGTGATAATGGTTCTCTTCTACTATGATTGTATTCTCTCTCTGTCTCTCTCTCTCTCTCTGTCTCTTCTCTCTCTCTCTCTCTCTCTTCTCTCTCTCTTCTCCCTCTCTGTGTTTTCTTTCCCTGTCTTTTCTTTCTTATTTCATCTCACATTCCCCCACATGTCTTCTTTCTCTGGGCTTTCCTTTTCCCACCTCCAATCTCTTTACCAGACACGCTCCTCTGTGTGTGTGCTTGTCTTAATTTTGAATGAGCTGGTCCAGAATTACACACCTGCTCAAAAAGAAAACGGACAGTACATTAATACCAATGATATAATTGATATAAGCAGCTAGCTTCACTCGCTACTATACTCACTATGTTTTCATTTCAGCTTCAAGCCGGTGATTCGCTACATCGACGACCAGTTTGAGAGGTACCTGCAGGACGAGTGTGGTTTGAACAGACGACATATCATCGACAACAGAGTGCACTGTTGCTTCTACTTCATCAACCCCTCCGGCCATGGGTGAGTTAGTTAGCTAGCTAGTTACAAGTAGAATGAAAGAGAAGCAGATAGTATTCATTAAGAAATATTCCACTATTCAAGAAGTTTTATGTGACTCTCATCAGTTCATGATATCAGTTGCTGAAGTCATGTATTCTTCTTCTGTAAGACCTTTACTCTAATTAGCTGTTTACATATATATTTATATATATAGAGAGAGAGCGAGAGAGAGAGAGCTATAGAGAGATATATATATAGATATATAACAGCTAATTAGAGTAAAGGTCTTACAGAGAGAGATGGAGAAGGCTCATCAATGTCAAACCTCCCCTGGGAGAAACATAACAAAAAAGGAAGAAGAGATATATATATATATATATAGAGAGAGAGAGAGAGAGGTACATACACACACACACACACACACACACACACACACACACACACACACACACAAAGAGGGAGTGAGGGAGAGAGAGAGATGGGGTGAGTATATATAGTGTTTTGGTATGACTGGGTGTGTCTAAATCACCATGTAGTGAATGGATGTTAAACAAAACAAACAAACAAAGATCTGAGTGTGACAGTGATTAACTTAGGGCTTGTTCATCTTTGAAGGTTTTGGTACTGTTTTGTCATCCTTTCTTTTTTTCTTTTTTTTCTATCATCCTTTCTCGTTCACTTTTTGTTGGGTTTTGTTTTTGGATTTCTTGTATCAAGTTGAACTTTCTCTCCCTTTCAAAGAATATGTACAACCTCCCTGTGATAGGAATCTGCAGAAATATGTGTTTTTGTCAGTCAGTTGTTGGTGTTACAATTTAGAGTGGTGGGGGCTTTTTTGTTGGGATGTTTGGGGGGGGGGGGGGGGGGGGGGGGTGAATGGGTTCCAATGGTGAGGTTTTTGTATATGCAACCGTCTTTGCCCAACATTAGGGTAGCCATATTCCAACTGGGGGATGATGTCTTACCATGACACCAGTGTGCATGTGTGGGTGTTTTTGTTTTTGTTGTTTTTTTATTTCTGTCATCCACTCCTTCCGGCACACAGTGGCATACTCTACCCAAAGGGGAATGGGTTTTAACATGTGAGCAAGATGTTCTGCGTGTGTTCGCACTCAGTTTATAGACTCCTCTGAAGAACTTTCAGGGGAATGGGAGTCTGTGCTGATGTTCCAGGGGGGAATCTTGAATGTGTGCCTGCCTCAGTGGTGGTGGTATCTTGATCCCAGGCGGTCAAATCAGGACCACAACGCTCTGACCACTAGGCTATCCCACCCCCACCCCATCTTAGTGGCAGTTGATATATAGGCCTGACCAAACCAAGCATGATCAGGACATGATCGGGGAGCTTCCCTTATGTGTTCCCCTGACCATGTCCATATTTTTGTACGCATGTGAAATGTGGACCATTGAAAGGATACTCAGGCAATGGAGATGAGATGCTTTCACAAACTCTTTGGTATCTCAGATATCTCAGAAATCACATCGCTAATGAAGTGAAAAGCAGAATCAAAAATGCCATAGAACCATATGAAAAGCTCCTGACTTCAGTGACACAATGCAAACTGGAGTGGTACGGCACATCACACGAACATCTGGACTGGCCAAGACTGTCCTACAGAGAACAGTACAGGGAGGGAGACGAAGAGGCAAGACAGAGAAAACGATGGGAAGACAACATCAGAGAGTGGACTGGTAGCCTTGAGTGGAACGATTTGCTACAGAAAGCAGAGGACCGTGGGGAGTGGAGGAAGCTGGTTGCAAAATCTTCATTGGTGGTCCAAGGGACTACGGGATGGGTGAAGCTGAAACTAAATGCATTGGTTGGGGGATTTTTAGGGGTTTTTTTTATTCTTTTATATCGAGGATAATGGAATAAGCACTTATGTGCTTTTTTTACATCCAGTCCCCGTGTGTATGCAGTTTTGTAAATTCTGTCATCTGTTCCAACGGCACACAATGGCCTACTATTACGAAAAGCAGAACAGGATTTAACGTGTCCACAAGATGTTGTGCGTGCGTTCGCACACGGGGCCTCGGTTTATAGTCTCATCCGAAGGACTTTTGGGGAGAGTGGAGTCTGCACTGATGTTAACTCCAGGAGAAAATGTCCCCTTGAACGGGAATCGAGCCCGGGTCGTCAGATTGCAAGCGCAATGTTCTGACCACTAGGCTATCCCGTCCCCCAGAATCAACTAAAGCAAGGCGCTGTGGTGTGGTGTGTATGTGTGTGATGTGGTGTGACATGGTGTGATGTGACATGGTGTGTGTGTGGTGCAGGCTGAAGCCTCTGGACGTGGCCTTCATGAGGACGGTCCATC
>CM054156.1:39893436-39918436 GCA_028751875.1 Rapana venosa
GCGTAATTTAGCGTTGTACTTATATAAAGCTTTCCAGTTACGACAAACATTATTGTCATGAATTTTCCTATGTTATCATATCATTGGAACTTGCAATGTTTTTCTTTTACATGTCGTTCTGTTCACACCACACTTTTGCCCCCTTTCATATGGGGCTATGACCCTAATGATTAAACTGTCTGGAGTCTGAAGTCCTTTTGGCTAAAATCAAGGTGCAGTCTCTCTCTCTCTTTCTCACTCACTCACTCTCTCTCTCACAACACACACTCACATGCACACACAACACACACACTGACTTTCTCAAATGGATGAGACTATAAACCGAGGTCCCTTGTGCGAATGCACGCAGAACACCTTGCGTACACGTTAAAACCCATTCCACTTTTCAGAAGAGTAGGCCAGCCATTGTGTGCCAGTGGGAACGGATGACAACATTTACAAAACTGCATACACATGGGGATTGGCTGTAAAAAAATAATTTTTTAAAGCACATGAGTGCTTATTCCATTATCCTCGAAATAAAAGAGAAAAGACAGACACACACACACACGCACGCACTTATACACACATGCACACACACACACACTCACACACACACACACGCACGCATGCACACATACACACACACTCACACACACACACTCACACACACACACACTCACACACACACACACACATACACACACACACACACACACACACACACACACACACACACACACACACATGCATCTCAGTAAATCAAAACGTCCAGAAAAAATATTTCAGACATGCTTTTCTTTTTTTCCTCGTCACTCCTAGAACTACGACGCGTGAACTGTATTCCCAACTGTATTCTCCCTATGCTGAATGCATGCGCTTGTGCAGAGTGCTGTCCCCTTTGCGGTGGTGGGGGCCAACTCCATCATCGAGATCAAAGGTCGCAAGATGAGGGGTCGCATGTACCCCTGGGGGGTGGTGGAGGTGGAGAACCCTGACCACTGTGACTTCATCAAGCTCAGGACCATGCTCATGTAACGCTGCCTTCCTTCCTTCCTTCCTCCGTTTGTTGGGTTTTGTTTTGGGGGGGGGTTGAGTCTTGGGGTTGGCTTGTATGTGTCAAAGTCAAAGTTTTATTATCAGATGGTACATTGAATACGGGGGACAGGGTAGCTCAGTGGTCAGAGCACTCGCTTTCCCACAGCCAAGTTAAGCAGCGTCGAGCGTGGTTACCACTTGGATGGGTGACCGTTTGCGTGCCTTGGCTTCGGTACAGTTCCCCCAGTTCATCCAGCTGTAAATGGGTACCTGCCCTCTTTAGGGTTAGGGATGGTAAAGCAGCGAGGGAGAGGAGATGGGCGCCGCCCTCAATATGCTGGGCCCTAGAGAAGTGAGGTCTCTGACGCCTCGCTCCCCTACGACCTTAATATAGGTTATGGGACACCTTTACCTTTTACCTTACATTGAATAAGCAGTGCAGTTGCTCTTTTTCCTCAAGCCATCTATCTAAAAAAAGAAGAAAAAAAGATAATAATATATATGCATACATATAATAAAAAATCTAACCAATGTGTGTTTAATGAAGGGGGGCGGGGGTTTGTTTTAAAGTTGTGGTGTTGTTCAAGAATACTATACAAATGTATGACTCATAGAGGGCATACAAATGTTTCCGCACCCACAGGTGTGGTTGCAGTGCTAGGGGTAGAGAGGAAACCTTGAAAGGTGGAGTGAGGAGGAGGAGGAGGCAAACATAAAAGAAATAAGTTTTTAACTCACAAGAGCGAGGGTAAAGGAAATCAGTTAGGAACTCACTAGAGTAAAGGAAATCAGATAGGAATTCAATTTTTAATCAGTGTCAAACCTCCCCTGGGAGAAACATGACAAAAAAGGAAGAAGAAGTTAGGAACTCACAAGAGTAAAGGAAATCAGTTAGGAACTCATAAGAGTAAAGGAAACCAGTTAGGAACTCATAAGAGTAAAGGAAACCAGTTAGGAATTCACTAGAGTAAAGGTCAAAGAAATCGGTGACAAACTCACAAGGGCAAAGGAAATGGAAATCACTTAAGAACTCACAAGAGCGTCATTGTGACAGTGTCGTGTGTACAGTTCAGTCAGTCGTTTAGATATTACATTGGATGCTATGCTGGGATAAAACTCGTGTAGTGCCTGTTTGTGTTTATTTGTGATTCTTGCATGATTTGTTTCATTACTGTGTTGTATGGAGAATGTGCAAAGTTGATGATCTTAAGTCTGTAGCTAGTAGCAATAGACTGCGCTGGTTTGGGCACATTCAACGGAAAGCAGACCACCACATCATAAAAAGAGCAATGAACTTCGTAGTGGATGGAAAGAGACCAAAGGGAAGACCTAGCATTGCAGATGATCTTGGAGAAAGGGGCATAATTAAGGAGGAAGCTCAAAACAGAGAGAGATGAAGAAGGCTCATCAATGTCAAACCTTCCCTGGGAGAAACATGACAAAAAAGGGGAGAAGAAGAAGAAGATTGTATAAGAATCATAAGCACAGCAGTTGGGTCACTACTTAAAATCAGAGCAACTACATAATTTCACATCATATAATTAAAACATTTATTTTTATGCAGTATACAATTTGATGCACACACACATACACACACACACAATAGGCAGTTAGTCACCAACACAACAGCAGAGCGTTTGATGCAGAAGAGAAGAAGATCAGCTAGACAACATCTTATCTGTGTCATGTTTTTGCAGCACACATATGCAAGACCTGCAGGAGGTGACTCAGGAGACGCACTATGAAAACTACCGTGCGGAAAAACTGGCCACCGGGGGTTCTGCCCCTTCCAAGTCCAACAGAAGGTGGGTGCTTTCCCTTGATTATGTTCAGCTGAATTTCAACCCTGAAGTTAATGTGTGTGTCAGTGGGCTTTAGTGGCAGAAAGGCATGAGCAATTAGACATCTTTTTTTTTGTTGTTGTTGCTGTTGCTGCTTTGGGTTTAGCTTGATTTTTGTGTTGGCAGTGCATGTGGAAGTTTGTACAGTGTGTGTGTGTGTGTGGTGATTTTGTCAGAGTAGGCCATTGTGTGCCGGTGGGAACAGACGACAGAATTTACAAAACCGCATACACACGGACTGGATGTAAGAAAAGCACATGAGTGTTTTCCATTATCCTTCATATAAAAGAAGTAAATACATTTTTTTTTTAAGTAAACCTTTGAAAGTGTGCTAAGAACAATTTCAGGGTGTGTGAACGTGTGTTGTGAAGTTACGAAAACAAATACTTTTATTATCTCACATAAAAGAGAGAAATTTGTGTGGGTTGCAAAACCTGTAGATAAGAAAGACTAAGTAGAACATGAAAACATTTCTCACAGAAAACCGGAATCAATGCTTGATTAAACTAGAGACGTACAAAACAGAACAAACAGTGGACTATCCACATCATGACCTGTTTGCCTGTAGCTTTAGTCCTATGCACACTTCTTCTTCTTCTTCCTTTTTTCTCATGTTTCTCCCAGGGGAGGCTTGACATTGATGAGCCTTCTCCATCTCTCTCTGTTTTGAGCTTCCTCCTTATTTATGCCCCTTTCTCTAAGATCATCTGCAATACAGGCAGCCCAGGTTTTGCTAGGTCTTCCCTTTTGGTCTCTTTCCATCCACTACGAAGTTCATTGCTCTTTTTATGATGTGGTGGTCTCTGCACACTCAAGCCCACAAATTGAATGGACCAAACACTGTCATGTTGATAAATGTCCTTTATTTCGTTCATGTTGTATTCTATCCCTACCACATGCAATTAAGCTCTAACGCATCGTTTTTGGTTAAATTTGTGAGAGTATGGTTCTGATTCACTTTATACCCATAGAGTTGTGTAGTCTTGTTTTGTCCTCTCAAAGAGGGTGTGGTTTTGTTGTTGTTTTGTGTTTTTTTCTCACATCCTGTTAGGGCTTCCTGTATTTAACTGCTTCCCTTTGTTTTTTTGCATGTGGTTCAGTGTTGTTATGATGGTTGTGGTTGTTGTTATTAAATGATTATTTGGCTACTAATGAGGTGTGTGAGAGATCTTCACATGAATGAGTGTGTTGGTCAAATTTTGCATCACTCCCCACTTTCCTTCATTGAGATGTGATGTAGGGGCTGTAGGTTTGTGGATACATATGTTAGGAGCATGTGTATGTGTTAGGCACATGTGTTGGGTACATGTGTACGTGTTAGATGCTTATGTACATGTTGAAGGTGCATGATTGTGTACTTGATTTAGGCACTTATGTACATATGTGAGGCGGATGTGTACATGAGTTAGGTGCTTATGTACATATGTGAGATGGATGTGTACATGAGTTAGGTGTTTATGTGTACATAATGCAAGGTGCATGTGTTCGATGCTTGTGTGAATGTTCATACCTGTTAGTGAAGCGTTGTTACCGGTCTGTCGTATCCTTTACGTTGGCTGTCTGTCGTACCCTTTACATTATTGGCTTTCTTCATGTCTGAAGCAAAGCGATGCAGCATCAGCAACAACAGCAGCAACAGCAGCAGCAACAACAACAGCAGCAACAGCCTCCGCGGTAAGCCCCTGCAAGTGACCACGGCTCTCTGTCACTCCGAGAGATACCGTGACCCCTTCGTTCCTTAACCCAGGCCGTGTCCACTGCTGGCCAGACAACAGACTGTCTAATGCTCTGATATCATATGTGCGCTCTCTTTCCTCACTACCGCTGCTGATGGGTTTTAACCTGTGTGTTTTATTTATGGATTAATTTCTGTCCGTATGTAGAGCGGCAGAGGCTTTGAAGAGTGGGTGTGTGTGCGTGCTGGTGGTGGTGGTGGTGAAGTTGGACTAATATTGTAAAATTGACATCTTTGCTCTCTCTCTCTCTCTCTCTCTCTTCTCTCTCTCTCTCTCTCTCTCTCTCTTCTCCCCTCTCTTTCCCTCTCCTCCCTCTCTCTCTCTCTCTCTCTCTCTCTCTTTCTCTCATATATGCTCATGGTGTATCATGAAGTCAAAGCAAGAATTTACTTCTCATTGCTTCTTTGTTGAAGGAAACATGATAATCCTATAGAACATTGTCTATCTTTTATAGCTTTAAGCAGCTGACAAGTTTGTGAAAAGTCAAGTTTAATAATCGCATGATGACACCGTTTCCTTGTCTGTCTGTGTTGTAAGCAGCTGACGAGTTTGTTAAAAAGAGTCAAGCTTAATAATCCCATAATGATATCGTTGCTATGTCTGTCTTCATTGTAAGCAGCTGAAAATTATGTGAAGACTCAAGCATATTAATCCCATAGTGACATCGTTTCCATGTGTGTCTTTGTTCTAAGCAACGGAACAGTTCGTTAGCCCTTACACCACTGATGTTGCATAATTGCAACATCCTGATTGAGGGCCAATGTTGCATTAATACGACGAAGTCCAGGTCAGGGTCATTTACCCTTTGACCCGCTGCTCTCTGTTTTGGGAGTTAGGAAAGGCCACATCTCGATCATTCACGTAACAAGGGACCCCCCACAGCTGTTTCATAGGTGATTTTCCTTCTGCTTTAAACGGAATTCTGTATTGACGATTTTCAGATTTTAACAAAATATTCTTTTTTCAAGAAATATTTAGATTGAAGACTTCGAATCCTGTTGAAAACAACAACCTGTGACGAACACCCCTTTGAAAAGCCTTGAAAATCAACGCTTTGGAAAGTTTTCTCCTTAACAATGACAACAAACTATAGATGCAGTTTTGTGCAAAGCAATAAATTAAAGTTGAAAATTGTAGGATTATATAGCAGCTAAGAGGGATGAACAGTAGTATATTTCCTCCCCCTGAAAAATACAATGGGTGTGCAGTTTGTGGAGTAACATAACACATGGAGAAAGAATAGTTTCTGTGGGTTTTGGTTTTTTTTAGTTTTGAGATCATTTTTGTTGGGGGGGGGGGTTCAGGACTGTTTTTAACCACCATGAAGGTAGCCACATTCCATCTTTGGGGGTGCTGTATATCAGAAAATGGAGTGTTGTTAGCCGATGTCAGTCCTGTAAACTATGCTGTATGGCCCACGAGAGGAGCTGGAAAGGAATTTCCACTATTTCTCCCAAACACATCCAATGGTGTGAAAAGTGAACGAGAGCAGAAGAAGAAGCTGATGTTACATTTTGAAGGGTTTTGTGAAGTATACAGCTGCTTCTTCACAAGTTGTGTGTGTGTGCGCACGCGCGCACACGCCTGCGCTTCGCACAGAGACAATAAGGGACATAAACCTTGTATGTATCAAAGAGTGGTTTGTTGCCTCCCTTCAGCTGCATAACAAGCCTTTGTAATTTATAATTTTCTGGTTGCTGGAATCTGCCTGCCTCTGTATTGCCAGAGAAATTCTTGGTTCAATTGTCTGTCCTTGTATCTGCTCTCAGACGATTAAAAATAACGTATACACACACACATACAAGTGTGCACGCCCACACACATACACACACACACACTCGCACACACACACACACTCACCAACTCACACACTGCCAGTTTCACAAAAGCTTGGTTATTGTCATCCTCCCAACTGTACTCTAGAGCATATTTTGAATTAACTATTCACTACTTCACGAGTTTTCTGTTTATTTCATTAGCAGCCCGGTTGGTATCTACCTTTGATTGACGTTAAGCTTCCATGTGAAGATTCCGCTACGTTATATTAGTTATGTTAAACTAGCTGTGTTATTCAAGTTATGTTATTCCAGTTATGTTGCGCTAGTTTTTGCCATCTGGATTTTAAAAATATAATTCTTTATAATATTTCTTCTTCAACGCATTTACTTACACACACACACACACACTCTCTCTCTCTCCCTCTCTCTTCTCTCTCTATCCCTCCCTCTCTCTCTCTCTCTTCTCTCTCTCTCTCTCCCTTTTTCTCTCTCTCTCTCTCTATCCCTCCCTCTCTCTCTCTCTCTCTCTCTCTCTCTCCCTTTCTCTCTCTCTCTCTCTCTCTCTCTCTCTCTCTCTCCTTTCTCTCTCTCTCTCTCTCTCTCTCTCTCTCTCTCTCTCCTTCTCTCTCTCTCTCTCTCTCTCTCTCTCTCTCTCTCTCTCTCTCTCTCTCTCTCTCCCTCATGGGCATATGGCCTGGTACATTAAATGTTCCGAGTTCTCTCTCTCTTCTGTCTGTCTCTCTCTCTCTCTCTCCCACCCTCCTCTCTCTCTTCTCTCTCTCTCTCTCTCTCTCTCTCTTCTCTCTCTCTCGCTCTTCTCTCCCCCTGACCTTTTTCCTCTGTAGGCATTTCAACTTACACATGCTCATTCATATTCTTTGCTCCCCACCCCCATCCTGAATCCTTTTCTCTATCATCTAATATCACTTAAAGTGGAAAAAACTTTAAATCGAAGAAAACACTCACACACTGGCCTTCAAAAGTAGCCCACACTAGGCAATATGAATATCTGTCAGGTGATTTAAGACTCAAAAGAATAAGGATAAGCAGTTCCCTATTGTAATGTTTGGCTTTTGCAAGTCCTCTGGTCTTTTTATTCATGGATGCGAACAAAGTAACATTCAGTGTGTCATCAAAGGTGGATGGATAGTAAGATATAACCAGACAAAGGAGTATAATAGAGAAAGGAATAGCAGTAGTGTTTTACTAACTTAAATGGAGATTATTTTGAGACTCTGTGTGTGTGTGCGTGTGTGTGTGTGTGCGCACGTGCGTGTGTGTGTGCACTTGCTGACTAATTTTCTTTGTGTATTTGAAGTATACAACTGCTTCTGTTAAAAACTATATAACCTTGATTCACTTCTGTGTGATAAACCAAGAGCCTTTTTTTTAATTTTGTAATGTTTCTGTCACTGTATTTGCTTGTTTTGAAATATTGGACCTTTCTTTTTGTTGTTTTCATTTGTGACTGGTGCATAGAAAAGAATCTGGAAGCAGACGTCTATTAGAATATCCATGATTGATTTGCCAGGTGCATTTTCTGGATATTGTAAGGAGAGCAGAGAAACTATATCCCACTATGCTCATTTTGTATGAATCTGAAATATGTTTTTTGCAGTTGCAGTGCAGTCTTGACATGCAGACAGATTGTGTGCAGGCTTCATAGCCATCTGTATGTTCTTGGGTTTAACATAATAATGTTCAGTGACTAATGTCTCGTCATTTGTGAATGTATTTCTATCACTCTGTGTGTGTGTGTATATTGATATAGATATATATGTATAAAGGGTGTCCCATAACCTATAAGGTTGTAGGGGAGCGAGGTGTCAGAGACCTCACTTCTATAGGGGCCAGCATATTGAGGGCGGCACCCATCTCCTCTCCCATGCTGCTTTACCTTCCCTGACCCTAAAGAGGGCAGGTACCCATTTACAGCTGGGTGAACCGGCGAACTGTACTGAACCCAAGGCGCGCAAACAGTCACCCATCCAACTGGTAACCACGCTCGACGCTGCTTAACTTGGCTAGGGGGAAAGCGAGTGCTCCGGCCACTGAGCTATCCCGTCCCACTATATGTGTTGTGTGTGTGCTCGCATGCTTCATCAAGTGTTGTACTGCTCTAGCAGTACGTACACTTCACTCTTCAACAAGCGTGGATTGCATAGTCAGTGTCCTGTTAACGGCTGAATGAAAGTGGCCATTTCATTTTTTCTTGCTTTTGTTTTTCTTTTCTCTCTGCCCTTTTTCAGTATGTTTTAACATTTTGGTCATTTGTTTCTGCCATGTTTTTCATGCGGGAAAACTTAAAATGGTGAGCACAACAAATTTTGAAACTGGTTCGTTTCATGAATGATTGAATATGAGTTATTCTTGATTGAGAATATATATATATATATATTAACAGCTTGGAATGTTGGAATGGATATACAGCTGAAGTTTCTCAAGGATAAAGCATGTACAGAGCTTTTATTTTATTTTTTGTTTTGTTTCTACAAATAATCTGGCTTGTGTTGTTTACATACTGCACTTTCTTTTTTTTTAATGCGGTATTGAAAATGTATTCATCATACGACAGTTTTTATACTTTATTATTTACCTTTGCCGAACTCTTGCTTCTTTTTTTTGTTCTTTTTTTTTTGTTTTGTTTGTTTTTGCTTTGTTTATTTTTTATTTTTCTTTGTTCTTTTATTTCTGAGAGTCTAACTAGTCACAGAGTTATTCTAGTCCAGTATTTCTTGTGATGCCTTGTTGAATGAAATCGGGATTCATTATTGATCTTATGACGTATCTGTTTTGAATGTTTGAGATGCCTGTGAAAATGGAAAGCATTGTGTGCTAAAGAAAAAGTCTGTGTGACACTGTGTACTCCTGCAGCTTTGTGCATGACTCTGTTTCTACTTGGGTATATTTCAGAAATATGCATTTTCTTATGGCTCTATTTCTTCTGTAATAATATATTTTAAAAATATGCATTGTCTTATGGCTCTATTTCTCCTGTAATAATATATTTCAGAAATATGCCCTTTCTTTCAAAAGATTGTATGTTTTTTCTGTTAACAGCTGCAACGATATCTTTATACACCTGCGTAAAATTATATTCTTTGTTGTACTGTAAATACATTATATGATGAAGTATCCCTCCTTTTCTGTTACCTATTATCCAGCTTTGTGTATGGATGATATCTTGCAAACTAACTGATGTTTTAGTGGGTACAAAATCTGACAATTTAACTACATGAAGGTTGTTGCTAACGAGTTCTGTCAAATGTCTGCAAGGGGGACAAATCTCCCCGCACAGAACGGGAATTACACATTTTTGAAATTGTCCGTGCTGAATCTCTTTTAGGGCAGAAAAAGTGTAATGTGCTCCCAGCGACATTTTGTAAGGCTGTATAATTTCTAATAATGGTATATTCCATTGAAGAGGATGTTTTTATGTGGAATTATTGTGTGCAGTGTATCGCAACATTTATTTTGTACTTTTTTTGTCTGGAAATGAGTGATTTGAGCATTCATGATGATGTTGAGAGCTGTATGCAAAAGTTGTTGCACACTTCTGTGTGTTTGTATTGAGGAATCCACTTCATTGCTGGAAGACGTCATGTTTCAATGATCAGTGGTGATTACTGGAAGTGGTCAAATTGAAGCATGAAGTTTGTGCCAGTGGTTGTTTTGAAGTTCTTTATTTTGATAGCTAAAAGCAAAAATAATGAAATTTAATCAATTTCAAAGTATGAGAAAGATTCATGAAAAAGAGATCCGATATGTTTGTTTGGTTGGTTGGTTGGGTTGTTGTTTTTTACTCAAGAGAGAAAGACAAACATTTATTTTTCTGTTAATTAATCTGTAAATTGGTTGGGGAAAAAAAGAAGAAAACCATTATGATTGGTTTCATTTTTTTTAATTGGCCCATGACTTTTTTTTTAGGAAGGGGGTAATATCAACTGGGAAATTTATACACAGAACTGTTCACCTCAGCTAGTTGAATGGGGGCAGAAGTAGTCTTATATCAGTTTGTGAACAACGATGTATACATCATTCCAGTGTATCACCATTCGTGTTTTGTTTTTTAAGGCAAAAATATCTGAGGTTTTAGTTTGGTGATTCGATTCTCTCTCTTTTTTTCTTTTTTTCCCATTCCTCAGCTAGAGCTCTGAGGTTCACCAAGGGTGAGATTTTTATGTATGCAACCATCCCTCCCCCTTTTCAACTAATAATTCACATAATCACTGTAAAACCAGAGAGAGACATTTTTACTCCAATTTGTATACTTTTTTTTTTTTTTTTTTTTTGTACCTAGCGACCCAGGATTCGATAACTGAAGAAAGAAAAATAACATACGGAAAAATATATCTAAACAAAACCAGTAATCTATGCCAGTTCATTGGTAAAATGTCTTCTTCTTCTTCTTCTTCCTTTTTTGTCATGTTTCTCCCAGGAGAGGGTTTGACATTGATGAGCCTTCTCCATCTCTCTCTCTGTTTTGAGCTTCCTCCTTATTTATGCCCCTTTCTCTATCTAAGATCATCTGCAATACAGGCAGCCCAGGTTTCGCTAGGTCTTCCCTTTGGTCTCTTTTTCCATCCACTACGAAGTTCATTGCTCTTTTTATGATGTGGTGGTCTACGCACACTCAAGCCCACAAATTGAATGGACCAAACACTGTCATGTTGATAAATGTCCTTTATTTCGTTCATGTTGTATTCTATCCCACACACATGCAATTAAGCTCTAACGCATCCTATTCTTCATCCCACACAAAAGCCAACAAAAGCATATTAAAACAAAAGTGGCCGTGTAATGCAGTGGTGACGGGTGGATGTTTCAGTGCCCCACCCAGCCAGGGAGATGGCATAGGAGACAGGGAGCGGGAACTTCGCCTAAAGGAAGAGGAGGTGGGTGAGACAGGCAGGCAGGGCTTGTGTGTCTGTCTGTCTGTCTGTGTGTCTGTTGTGTGTCAAGTCAAAAATTCAAAAATTTTATTTCCAGATGGTACATTGAATAAGCAATGCATTTGCTTTTTTTCATCAAGCCAGTGTGTGTGTGTGTGTGTGTGTGTGTGTGTGTGTGTGTGTGTGTGTGTGGTGTGTGTGTGTGTTGTAGAGTGTGTGTGTGTCGTGTGTGTGAGAGGAGTGTGTGTTGTGTGTGTGTGTCTGTGTGAGAGAGAGTGTGTTTGTGTGAGTGTGTCTGTGTGTGAGAGAGTGTGTGTGGTGTGTGTGTGTGAGAGTGTGTGTGTGTGAGAGAGTGTGTGTGTGTGTGAGAGAGAGGTGTGTGTGTGAGAGAGAGTGTGTGTGTGTTGTGTGTCTGTGTGTGTGAGAGTGTGTGTGTGTGTGAGAGAGTGTGGGTGTGTGAGAGAGGAGAGTGAGTGTGTGTGTGTGTGAGAGAGTGTGTGTGTGAGAGTGCGTTGTGTGAGAGAGTGTGTGTGTGTGTGAGAGTGTGTGTGTGTGAGAGTGTGTGTGTGAGAGTGTGTGTATGTGTGAGAGAGTGTGTGTGTGAGAGAGTGTGTGTGTGTGTCAGTGTGTGTGTGTGTCAGTGTGTGTGTGTGTCTGCTGCTGTTGTTGTTGTTGTTGAACGTCTGTGCGCTGACTGTGTAATGATCTGTTATGTATCATGTTGTGTACAGCAACAGAGGTCTTATGTGTAATCTTTCGTAAGGCTCTAACTGGATTTTGGTTTGGGGGGGGGGGGGGGGGGGTACTGTCTTCTTTAAATAATTTTGTCTGTGTCGATGTTTGTGAGGGGTGTTTTGGTGGGGTTTTTTTTAGGGTTTGGTTGTTTTGGGGGGTTTTTTGTTTGTTTTGTTGTGAATGGCTTTTGTTGTGTGGTGGGGGGGGGGGGGGGGGGGGGATGTCTTTTGTTTTCTTCCTTGCTGGGTTTGGTTGGGGTTGTTTTTTTAACCTTTCTTCTTTTTCTTTCCTATTCCATTATCATCAAAATAAAAAGATTTTTTTTTAAAGAGAATAAAAGAATTTATATATTTGTTGCGATAAATTCCTGTTTTGGGGTCTTTTAAAAATTAGCCAATTTATTTTCTGTTTATGGGGTCTGTATGTAATAAAAGGCCATGATCGCCGATGTCTGCAACAGACCTGGCACATGAAGAAGAATGTAATAAAATCTACATGTATGTGTGTGATGATGATGTGTGTGACCACATCTTTTTTTTTTTCTGTTTATGGGATCTGTATGTAATAAAATCTACATGTATGTGTGTGATGATGATGTGTGTGACCACATCCTTTTATCTGTTTATGGGATCTGTGTGTAATAAAATCTACATGTCTGTATGATGGTGATGTGTGTGACCAAATTTTATTTTCCTGTTTTATGGGATCTGTATGCAATAAAAGCTACATGTCTGTATGTATGTATGATGGTGATGTTGTGTGTGACCAAATTTTATTTTCTGTTTATGGTATCTGTGTGGAACAAAACCTACATGTCTGTCTGATGTGTGTATGATGTTGTGTGTGACCACATCTTTTCTCCTGATTATGGGATCTGTGTGTGTAACAAAAGCTACATGTCTGTCTTGATGTGTGTATGATGTTGTGTGTGACCACATCTTTTCTCCTGATTATGGGATCTATGTGTGTAACAAAAGCTACATGTCTGTATGTATGATGGTGATGTGTGTGACCAAATTTTATTTTCTGTTTTATGGGATCTGTGTGTAACAAAAGCTACATGTCTGTATGTCTGTATGTGGTGTATGTCTGATGATGGTGATGTTGCTGTGTGTGTGTAACAAAAGCTACATGTATGTCTGTATGTATGATGATGTTGCTGTGTGTGTGTAACAAAAGCTACATGTATGTCTGTATGTATGTCTGATGATGGTGTATAATGTTGCTGTGTGTGTGTGACGGAGCAGCTGCGCAAGATGCAGGAGAAGCTGGCCCGCATGCAGGCTGAGATAGAGAGCAAGCGTCAGACCCAGCAGCAGCCCAACGGCAACGTCAAAACCCAGAACGTCTAGGGGCCGGCCGCCATCGCCACACAGCCACCGCCCCCACCCCCGCTGAACAGAGGTAACGTGGAGCAGCCGAGCGATCGGTCGATAGATTTAACTCCCTCCCTACCGGCCGATTTTGTTTTACCATGCGTATCTCTGTGTATACTTGGCCGTTTGTGTTGATTAGTAAACGAATTTGTGGGGTTTTTTTTGGTTTTTTATTCTTTTATATCGAGGATAATGGAATATGTGCTTTTTTACATCCAGTCCCCGTGTGTATGCGGTTTTGTAAATTTTGTCATCCGTTTCCACCGGCACTACAATGGCCTACTCTTCCGAAAAGCGGAACAGGATTTACCATGTGCGCAAGATGTTCTGCATGCGTTCGAACACGGGGTCTCGGTTTATAGTCTCATCCGAAGGACTTTGACATTCAGTTTGATTTTTGGGGTCAAACTGGGAAGAAAGGGCGAGGCTGGGAATCGATCCCAGAACCTCACGGTTTACTTGTTGGCAGGCGAACGTCTTAACCATCCTGCCACCGTCCTTCCCTAAAAGTAAAAAGACACTCTACTCAAGTACATGACATTTTTCAGGGTTTTGTTGTTGACATGTTAGGTGGAAGATCAACGTCCAAAGCCAGCTGCCGGATTTTTTTAAGAAAAGTTGACGTCATTGAGAGAAAAAATAAATAAATAAATAAAAAATAAATAGCTGGATGGTCAGATCCTGTGATCGCAGTGGATGGATCGTAGGGAGTGAGTTAATTCAGTTGTGTGGAAAAGGTGGGACATGGAAAGATTATGTTCAGCGTATGGAAAGTTTGAGGAGGAGTATCATGGAGGAGGAGTATCATGGAGGGCGGGGGGGGGATGGGGGGGAGGTTGTGTTGTCCCCACCCCCTCCCACAAAGTCTGATGTGATAAGATTTGTTTGTTGGTGCCAAACCTTTTGCAGCAGGGGTTTGTTTGTTTTTTTGGGAGGGGGTTTTGTTGTTTATTTATTCTTTTATGTCGAGGATAATGGAATAAGCACTTATGTGCTTTTTTTACATCCAGTCCCCGTGTGTATGCGGTTTTGTAAATTCTGTCATCCGTTCCCACCGGCACACAATGGCCTGCTCTTACGAAAAGCGGAACAGGATTTAACGTGTGCGCAAGATGTTCTGCGTGCGTTCGCACACGGGGCCTCGGTTTATAGTCTCATCCGAAGGAGCCGAGTGAGTACAGAGAGTTGGTTTCTGATCCTGGTCTTGAAGTGGCGGTCACATGTTGAGAACTTTCATTGTACATGCTGATTTAAGGATCAGTGGGTTTTTTTGTTAGTTTGGTTGGTTGGTTGGTTGGGGTTTCTTTCAGTTTCCTAGGATGGGTTGTGGTTTTTAGATGTAGCAAGCAATGCCTCGATCCTTTTCTTGTGCACACATGCAAAGTCAAATATGCACATGAGAAAGTGGATAGTTTTGGTGGTGGTTTATAGACCTGTCTGACACAAGTAAACTTGACCATGGTGATGTTGAGTTTACTGCAGGGGGTGTACCAAGTGCTGCTGGCTGAAGTAATCCTAGTAGCTCGGTTCCTGGAACATTCCAGGACAACCTTGCCAAACCACTTGGAAGATCCTGGAATATTCCGGGATGACATAGGTGATCATAATTGACAGCTGCTCCCCCCATCCCCCACCTCTCATCTCCGCCCCCCATAAAAAGAAATGGATGCTCTCTTAAACCAATGAAAATCCATGCTGCTCATGTGTGCTAAATAAAAATAACCTTCAACCTTTTTTGCGGCCCTGCAATGGCCTTAACATTCATTGAAAACATTTTTATTTTTGAATGCTTGTCTGGTTTGCTCTTTAATTTTGACCTCAATTAATTTGTGTGGTCTTTGAAAGCGTAGGTGAGCCGTCAGTTACAATCACCTATGTCACCCGGAATATTCCAGGATCCGCCAAGTGGCTTTGCAAGGTCGTCCTGGAATATTCCTCAATCCTGGGAACCTCGCTACTAGGGTTACCATACACCATCCACAAGAAGATTTTCATGTCAATGGCGGTGGTGGTGGTGGTGGTGGTGTAAAACTGAAAAGAAAGAAGAAGACTGCACTGAAGACTATCTGGACCCTGATAAGCCAAACAGACAGACGCACACACTACTACTACTACTACTACTACTTACTACTACTACTACCTCCCTCCTGGACTTTTGACAGAAGGAAGAACGTGTTCTGTGTGCAGGACCACTGCTACGCTGTACTATGCTGATTCATCTTGCCGTCTCGTTCACTGCAGTCCTGGGAAACCCTCATCATCGCTGGGAAACTTCCATCGCATCCTCATCGTCGTCATCGCCATCAACATCATCATCATCGTCGTGTATCCAGCTGTGTCAAAGCTCCAGGGAGCAGGGGTGGCAAAGTGTTCATATCATCCATCCATCCATCCATCCATCCCATCCATCCATCCACCCATGCATCACTTTGGAAGACCTGCTCAGCCTTATCTCACTGGTCATCGTCGTCGTCCTCTTCGCTTTGGGACCTGTCCGGGGTTTTTTGGATGGATGGCTTTTGGGGGAGTGCAGGGAGGAATATGGTGGAAAGGGTGGGTCACTGAAATCAGTCATTGTAGAAATCTAACTTGTCAGAAGTATTTTTGAAAAATGTTTGTTTTTGAAAAAAAAATTGTGTAGAATGCGATGCGTTGAATATTTTTTGGGGGAAATGTTGGCATTTGCTGAAAATGCTTGTTGTGGGAGAACACTTCTTTTTTTTCTTTTTCTTTTTTTTGTAATGCTTGTCTGGTTTGTTTGTTGTTGTTTTTTAGATTTTGACCTCCATGAATTTGTGTGAAATTTTGAAAGTGACTGTGTTAGTCACAAAGTTTGTCGCAAACTGCCACATTCTTATGCACACATACTAACACATAGTTTGTTACAAATTGACACATTCTTATGCATACATATATACTGATGACAGCGTTGGATTGTGAAGCAGGCAATGTCATTTTCTCGACAAGTTGGGAACAATGGAGGGAGGTGAGACTGTTGTCTGTGTGTCATCACATTTTCATTTTATAGCTGATTTATAGCATTTTCTTTAAAAGCTAGATTGGCATCAATCTGTGCAGAAATGACTGCTTAGGATGGGTGAAAAAACTGGCAGAACAATACTGTTTCCTGAAAAAAATAAGATAGAAAATATACATAGAATAACACAGAAAAAATGTATACAAAAAGTCTGTAAAAACTGCCTGTATACTTAATGTCCTTTAAAAAAAATAATAAACAACACCGTCCTAAAAATTGTCTTAAGTATTCTACCATTTAAAATATTAGTTGTAAAAAGGAGCAGCGGCTTCAAAACAATCAAAAGAGGAAACAAACCAAAGCTTAAGCGGCAGATTGGATTCCAAACAGCGCAAGCGCGAGTAAGTGTTGCTTCTAGAAAATATCAGAACGAAGAGCCACCACGAACAAAGCAAATCAAGGACTTCCACAAAGTGTCTTGCATTCTGGAAGTGAGTGAGGGGCGGGGGATGGGGTTTGCTTGTTTTGTTCTTTTTCTGTTGTTGTTTTTGGAGTTTTCAAACAAACACAAAATTCTGATTGTAACGTAAAGCATTGTCCAAAAAAAAAAAAAGTTGCGTGTAGGAGCCAAGTGTTCACATCTGTAACTGAGTGTTTTCTAGTATGAGAAGGGGACGTAGCAGTCCTGCAAAGCGTGTGCGTTTTGTCATTTCATCGTCCTCGTCGTGTGTATTAGTTTTGGTGTTATTTTGAAGGTATGGTGTGTGTGGTGTATGAGGGACCGTGGCAATTGGAACAAAAGTGTTCATCGTGCTAAACCGCAGCTTTTTTGGCTTTTTTGGGTTTTGTTTAATAATAAGCTTCAGATGTTTTCCGTCTGCTCTTCATGTAAGCATCATGTGTTTGTTTGTTCGTACTTTTCAGATTCACGAAACGATGTTGTGTTTTGAAAGTTTTAGTTTCTTGTTTGTGCATTGATGATTCATTCATTTTGCCGTTTCCTTTTAATGCACGGTTTGTTTCAATGTACGTCAACACGCTTCAAATTGTGGCAACTTTTTTGGGTTGGTATTATGTTTTGTTTTGTTTGACTTCCATGTTTAATTAACACTATGATGTGTAAATGTTTCAAAAATGTAACTCTGACACCAAAAAAACAAGATTCAGTCAAGGAGGTGGTAGGTGGGGGAAATAATTTATTTTAAAATCTATTTTCAATTTATTCGAAAGCTGAAAGTATGAGTTTTTGTGCCAAAGTTTGATTTCAGAGTTTCTGATTCGAAGTGAAGAAGAAAATAATCTCCCGTTGTGGGTTACCCACATAGTTGGTGAACTACACTGGACAACATGTGCAGGCGCTGAAAAGATAATGTCTCTGCAATTTAGGCGCTGAAAAGATAATGTCTCTGCAATTTAGGCGCTGAAAAGATAGTGTCTCTGCAATTTAGGCGCTGAAAAGATAATGTCTCTGCAATTTAGGCGCTGAAAAGATAATGTCTCTGCAATTTAGGCGCTGAAAAGATGGTGTCTCTGCAATTTAGGCGCTGAAAAGATGGTGTCTCTGCAATTTAGGCGCTGAAAAGATGGTGTCTCTGTAATTTGTACAAAGACATGGTTTTGGGGGTTGGGAGGAATCATGGTTAAAGTCAGTTGTAGTGTAGGTATATGGAACATCCCACACACACTGACATCTTAAAAAAGTGAAAACGTAACACAATCTTTGTGTGTGTATGTTGTTTTTGGTGGGGGGGGTTTAAGGTTTAATTTATCAAATATGAACAGACTTTAAGTATATAACAACAAAAACAAATATGTATATATTATTGGAAGTGTCTACGAGAAAGAAGACTGTTAGTCTTTTACTTATCTAATTGAATAACAAGTGCCAATCTTCTGTAACTTGCATGCTCAATATTACACTTTATGTCATCAACACTGCACTTACCCCATGTGTGTGTGTGTGGACTGTTTACTGTTTAGTATGTTCTTTTTATTATGTTGTAATTTTTTTATTTAATCACGAACACTTCAGTCGTCTATATTGAAATGCTGATGTTTTGATGCTTTTTTTTTTTAAATAATCAACATTTCCAAAACATATCAAAACAGTATAAACTACAGTCAGTTATGATGTACATGAAAGGACCAATCGAGGAAACATTTGATACTAGTACACTAGTCAGTCCAAAACCAGAAACCATTTTTATCAGCTGGAGGAAGTGACAGTCAAGTACCAAAGCATGCACGATCATTTTTAACATGTCTTCAGTTGGCTGATTCAGGCACATTCCTCTCTTTGTAACCATATCTATATCGTGATTTTGTATCAAACAAAAGGGTTGGGGGAGGGGGGGTTTGCAAGATTGGCAAAAATGTTTAACACTAACCCACGATAAGGGAGAGAACCCCTCTTTCCCAGTACACGTGCACTGTGCACATCTGTATGCTACCATAACCCAGTAGTGGGTGATATGGAGGAGGGAAGGGTTAGTAGATGGTTGGTTACCCTATAGCAGGTTACCTGTAAGGAAAATGTTAAACGTTAACTTAAAAGCAAAGAGTCTTGGTTCAGTTACACAAAAGTTCCCTCACTGATAACAGTTAAATATGAAATTATATAATGTTACGTCCAAAACAGATCAACAATTTAATATGAAATGATATATGTCTCAAAACGGAGCAGAGGCACACATTTAAGCCGCACAATCGATGGGCATGCTCAATTTGTTTTTACAGCGAAATATATACATTGTATCATCTCATCAGCTTTTTGGAGAAAGGGGTCATGTCATTTTTGTTAGTAAAGACAGGATTATGTTGTCGTAGTACAGTTTTGGTGGGTGTTTTTATTTTGTGTGTGTATGTGCAAGGGACCAGTTTTGACAACAAACTCAAAGCTTTTCTCTCGCAGACATTGAAAGTCAAGTTTTGATGGTTTCTCGTTCCCAAAAAATTTCATGCTTTGATGTGAATTTCAATAAAGCGGGGGGGGGTGAAGGAGGAAAATCGTCAGAGTGGAAAAACATTTTTTTGACAAAAATAAATCTAAATTTATTTTTCTCGAGGGTTTTTTTTTTTTTAAAATGCTTTTTTTCTTTAGTTTTTTTTTTGTTTTTTTTTAAAGTATGTTTTTCATGGATGATTTTTTTTTTGTTTATGGATTTTTTTTTAGGGGTTTTTTTTTTTTCTCAAGTTGCCAATGAAATTTTTTTGGTTTTGTCGTTTTTGGTTTTTGCAAGTGTGTGCAAAAATGAAATTGAAAGTCTTGTTGTTGATGTGTGTGTTGTGGTATTGTGTGGTGACATTGTTTTGTGTTGTAAGCCAAATTCTGAACTGAAATGCCCTGTGATTTCCGTCATGATAGCCCCATATGTACTAGTTAGTAATATGTCCCTGCAACATAAAAATTTTCACACGAATGGGGTTTGTTTGCGTTTTAAATTTTTAATTAATTTTTATTTAAATGTACTAGACCCCCTACAATCTTGAATATATTGGGACATGTTCCTTTCTTTTTTTTTTGGGGGGGGTTTTTTTTTGTGTTTTTGTTGTTTTGTTTTTTGGGGGGTTTTTTGGGGGGGGGTTATTCCTGTTTTGTACTTGTCGTCATCTTTTGTTCTATTTGAAACCCTAAAATGCCCAGATTGCAGGTAAAAAAGAAGATTGTGTAAAATGATTTTCCCGTGCTGTAGCCCCCTTTTTTCTTGTCGTGCTTTGTACTTTTCCACCATGCCCTTTTCCCCTCTCTTTTTTGGGAATCCCCTGCCCCCCCCCAGCCCCTTTCATACACCCTCCACCCCCACCCCCCCCCCCCACCCCTTGAAAAAAACGGTTTGATGTTGTATTGTGTGGTGGATGTTTGGCCGAGAGCAAGAAGCTGGACATACATGTATGAATGATAAATAAACCCACCCTTTTCATGTTCTGTTTTGATTGTCAATTTTCCCTCTGGATTTTTTTTTCGGGTTTTTTTTTTGTTTTTAGGGTTTTCTTTTCTTTTTTTTTTTTTTTTGGGGGGGGGGATGGGGAGGGTCGTGTGTTTTTTGTGTACAAAGAGGGTTTTTGGTTGGGAGAGGGGGGGGGGGGGGGGGGGGGAGTGGAGGATGTATCTCTTGTATGCAGATGGTGTTGTTATTTGCACACGTCTTACTTATTATATGTTTTTTATTTTTTTTAAAACTGCCTCTGCTTATTTTTGTCCAGATCTAGAATGGCTATATTTTTTTTTTAACACACACACTCGAAAAAAAAAATGGTGCCTCTCTGTTCATTCTCCACATTGTATTGCTTGCTTGTGTGTGTTTAGTTTTGAAAGATGTTTTTCCACTAATAAGTGATATGAGAAAGTAAAGCATTTATTTTTTTGTTTAATGTTTAAGAAGATTCCTTGAACCTGTTCGAACCCAATCTTGCTTAGTGGACATTTTGGGCTGCATGGTACGTACACATGAGCATGCGTGGGCAGACAGTACATGCATGCACACAACACTCGTGGATGGATGCATACATAGTAACTTTGTACGTGCGCACACACACACACACACACATGCAAGATGTCTTGAACTGTCAGACCCAATCTTGCTAAGTGGTCATGTTGGGGCTGCATGGTATGTGTGAACGTAACATGCACACACACACACACACTCTCATATACAGATGCGTACACACACACATGCACACACACTCAAGCAGAACATCTTGTGCACACGTTAAATCCTGTTCCGCTTTTCGTAAGAGTAGGCCACTGTGTGCCGGTGGGAACAGATGACAACATTTACAAAACCGCATACACACGGGGACTGGATGTAAAGAAGCACATTAGTGCTTATTCCATTATCCTCAATATAAAAGAATAAAATAAATTTAAAAAATAATAATAATAAAACTCACACACACACACACACATTTTTGCTCTCTCTCTCTCTCTCTCTCTCTCTCTCTCTCTCTCTCTCTCTCTCTCTCGGGGGGGGGGGGGGGGGGTTAATGGCTAAAGCACATCACAGGTTGTTGTCCATTCCTTGTTTTTTAGAAATCGTGTTTGCTAAAAGTCACTCTTTTCCTTGTAACGTTTGTGATATTTATTTATTTTTTAGCATTCTGGGCCACATTATCTACGTTTCACTGTTTAAAAAAATATTCCAAGTTTAAACAACAGCTATGCTCATTTCTTGTTCTCTACCTAAAGCCAAAACAAAAAAAACCGAAAGAAAGAAAAATTTAAAAAGAAATAGGCACTGTTAAAAACAAAAAAAAAGACAACTGTTATGTATGTATCAGTTAAATTATGAAACACATCACCGTGTAAATAACTGGCAAAGCTAGGAGAGCGCACTATTATGTAAATAAATAAATTCAGCAACAATCTTTATTGTTCACATTCATTCAGTCTCTTAAAAAGTTCTGAGAATTTCATATTCAGTTTTCTGAATTCAGAAAAAATAAATCTATTTAAAAAAAAATTTTTTTTTTAAGTCACTTTGGATTTCATTTAAGACTTAAACAAAATTTTTATGAAAATTTTTTTTTTTTTTTTTTGGTTAAATCTTTCCAGCCCAGTCAAACACAAAATTTAGTTTCATCAGCGTTTTGTCAGTTAAGGGGACTCCTTTTTTTTTCTTTTCTTTTTTTGAAAATAATTATGTCTGTAAATTGTCATTCTTAAGTATGTATCAAGCTTATAAACTGTAGGTAAAAAATGTGAGGCTTATCTTTCTGGCTGGTTGGTTGGTTGTTGTTTTTTGTTGTTGTTTTTCTAATTTGGTCTTTGTTCGTTCGTTCATTCATTCATTCATTCATGCAAGGTGTAAATGTGAAGTTGGTCGATTGCATTCTTTTTTTGTACAATTGCATTTTTGGGGGGAGGAGGGGGAGGTATTATTATTCACCCAGGATCAATAAATCTTCATTCTTAGATTGTACAAGTTCTTTTTTTAATGTGTATGTTGTCTGTGTGTGTGTGTGTCTCTCTCTCCACACAAACACATGCACATGAACACTCTCTCTCTCTCTCCACACACACACACACACACACACACACACGTGCACTCTCTCTCTCTCTCTCTCTCTCTCTCTCTCTCCTCCATCTCTCTCTCTCCTCAAAGTGTATTGTGGTCTAAGGCCATATAGGTTAAACCAGTTCAGAGTTCTCTCTTTCTCCCTCTCTCTCTCTCTCTCTTTCTCTCTCTCTTTCTCTCTCTCTCCCCTCTCTTTCTCCCTCTCTCTCTCTCTTTCTCCCTCACCCTCTTTTTTTCCCCTTCTCCCTCTCCCCCTCTCTCTCTTTCTCTCTCTCTCTCTTTCTCTCTCTCTCTCTCTCTTCTCTCCTCTCCTTCTCTTCTCCTCTTCTCCTCTTTCTCTCCTCTTCTCTCCTCTCTCCCCTTCTTCTCTCTCCTCCTGTTCTCTCTCTTTCTTCCCTCTCCCTCTCTCTCTCTTTGATGGCTCAGGATGGGCTAGAGGCACCATCAAGACGTTTGTTCAAGAGGATTTTTTTCCTCTGGAGTTAACTACCACCAGTGCTGACTCCACTCCCCACCTCCCACCCCCACCCACCCCCTCCAAAAGTCCTTCAGATGAGACTCTAAACAGAGGCCCCCTGTGCCAACACACTCGGAACATCTTGCGCACATGTTAAATCCTGTTCCGCTTTTTAGAAGAGTAGGCCATTTGTGCTGAGAAGAAGGGCTTGTTGGCTGGCATCCGTCTGTCTCGGGAGACAATGGAGAATGCGCCGTGGGTCAGTCAGTCAGTGGTGGAACTGCAGCGCCGACTGTGGCTGTAGAGCCCAATCCTGGAGCGGCAGATCCTGTTGCAGGTGTTGCATGTGAAGACGGAGTTGTCTGATGGTGCTGACTCCGCTCTCCGATGTCTGCGTGCTCGTCTGTCTCCCCACTGCTCCTCCCTCTTCTGCTCTGCTGTCTTGATGGCCGACCTGGTAGTGGCTCGCCAACTGCTGCGGTCTGCTGCCAGTGCTTCAAGGCCTGCTGGTGCAATGCCACCCGCCTTCAGGTCCCGCTTGCACACATCTTTGTATCGAAGTATTGGCCTTCCTGTTGGTCTGGAGCCGGTGGCAAGCTCACCGTACAGAATGTCTTTAGGCAGTCTGCCTAAAGAAGAACGGATGGCAAATAGATATATATATAGAGAGAGAGAGAGAGAGAGTCTATTAGATAGATAGATAGATAGATAGATAGATTAGATAGATAGACAGACAGACAGACAGATAGATAGATAATGAAAACAAAAAAGAAAGTGCACACTGTGTCCTGTTAAAACCATCATTCATCCCCAAAGTTGTAATGCGGCTACCTTTTAATGGTGGGTTAAAAAAAAAAGCTGTTATACCACAATGCAACATAGCCTGTAAAGGAGAGAGAATCAGACAAGTAAACACCTTTAAATACCTTGGTTGTACTATCACCCCGGACGGCAAGTGTGACACAGAAATCAAGAAGAGAATCGGTCAATCTAAGGCAACTTTTAACAACATGAAATGCATTTTTACCAACAGTAAGATAAGCCTCAAGACAAAGATCCATGTTGTGAGAGCCTACGTATGGTCCATTCTTCTGTAGGATGTGAGTGCTGGACCCTAGCCAAGGACACGAACAGCGACTAGAAGCAGTGGAGATGTGGTTCATCCGGAGAATCATGAAAGTCTCATGGACAAAAAGAAAAACAAATGCAGAAGTAATGGAAATGGCTGGATACAAGAGATCCCTTCTCAACACCATCAGAGAAAGACAGCTCAAATTTTTCGGCCATATAATCAGGGCTGACGGGCTAGAGAAACTGTTATGGAGTGGCAAAATCTGTGGAAACAAGAGCAGAGGAAGACAACGCACAAAATTCACAGACAGCTTAAACAAATTCGCAATGAATAAAGAGGGCACCAACAATGAGCTCATGAGAGGGACCGAGAACAGGGAAGAATGGAGAGCCATGATCGTCGATGTCTGCAGGACCAGACCGGACACTTGAAGAAGAAGAAGAAAAAAAACGGCCCTGCATACGCAAAAATTTCACCAAGGCTCTATAGCCGAGGCACAACAACAACAACAACAAAGGAATGACTAAATCGAGATCCAGAGCCTGTAAAAAGGTAAAGGTGTCCCATAACCTATAAGGTCGTAGGGGAGCGAGGCGTCAGAGACCTCACTTCTCTAGGAGCCAGCATATTGAGGACGGTGCCCATCTCCTCTCCCTCGCTGCTTTACCTTCCCTGACCCTAAAGAGGGCAGGTATCCATTTACAGTTGGGTGAACTGGGGCAACTGTCCTGAAGCCAAGGCGCGCAAACGGTCACCCATCCAACTGGTAACCACGCTCGACGCTGCTTGACTTGGCTGGGGGAAGCGAGTGCTCCGACCACTGAGCTATCCCGTCCCCCCAGAGTCTGACACTCTTTTTTTAACAGTTAATAATAACAATGTATGGAATTATATAGCGCTGAATCTTGTAAAGCAACAAATCAAAGCGCTCAGATGATTTTTTTTTATGCGTGTGTATGCGTTTTTTTTAATTTTGTCGTCTGTTCCCACCGGCACACAATGGCCTACTCTTTCGAACAGTGGAACAGGGTTTAACGTGTGCACAAGATGTTCTGCATGCGTTCGCACACAGGGCCTCGGTTTATATTCTCATCCGAACAGTTGA
>CM054156.1:39923436-39925936 GCA_028751875.1 Rapana venosa
AGACCATGATGTACCTGTGTTGCGTTTGTGACAACAACAGACCATGATTTTACTGTGTTGCTGTGAAAAACAACAGACCATGATGTACGGTGTTGCTGTGACAACAGACCATGATGTACCTGTGTTGCTGTGACAACAACAGACCATGATGTACCTGTGTTGCTGTGACAACAACAGACCATGATGTATCTGTGTTGCTGTGACAACAACAGACCATGATGTACCTGTGTGCTGTTACAACAACAGGCCATGATGTACCTGTGTTGCTGTGACAACAACATACCATGATGTACCTGTGTTGCTTTGACAACAACAGACTATGATGTACCTGTGTGCTGTTACAACAACAGACCATGATGTACCTGTGTTGCTGTGACAACAGACCATGATGTACCTGTGTTGCTGTTACAACAACAGACCATGATGTACCTGTGTGCTGTTACAACAACAGACCATGATGTACCTGTGTGCTGTGACAACAACAGACCATGATGTACCTGTGTTGCTGTGACAACAACAGACTATGATGTACCTGTGTGCTGTGACAACAACAGACCATGATGTACCTGTGTTGCTGTTACAACAACAGACCATGATGTACCTGTGTGCTGTGACAACAACAGACCATGATGTACATGTGTTGCTTTGACAACAGACCATGATGTACCTGTGTTGCTGTGACAACAGACCATGATGTACCTGTGTGCTGTGACAACAACAGACCATGATGCACCTGTGAGCTGTTACAACAGACCATGATGTACCTGTGTTGCTGTGACAACAACAGACCATGATGTACCCGTGTGCTGTTACAACAACAGGCCATGATGTACCTGTGTTGCTGTGACAACAACAGACCATGATGTACCTGTGTGCTGTGACAACAACAGACCATGATGTACCTGTGTGCTGTGACAACAACAGACCATGATGTACCTGTGTGCTGTGACAACAACAGACCATGATGTACCTGTGTTGCTGTGACAACAACAGACCATGATGTACCTGTGTTGCTGTGACAACAACAGACCATGATGTACCTGTGTTGCTGTGACAACAACAGACCATGATGTACCTGTGTTGCTGTGATATCAACAGACCATGATGTACCTGTGTTGCTGTGACAACAACAGACCATGATGTACCTGTGTTGCTGTGACAACAACAGACCATGATGTACCTGTGTTGCTGTGATATCAACAGACCATGATGTACCTGTGTTGCTGTGACAACAACAGACCATGATGTACCTGTGTTGCTGTGACAACAACAGACCATGATGTACCTGTGTGCTGTTACAACAACAGACCATGATGTACCTGTGTTGCTGTGACAACAACAGACCATGATGTATCTGTGTTGCTGTGACAACAACAGACCATAATGTACCTGTGTTGCTGTGACAACAACAGACCATGATGTACCTGTGTGCTGTTACAACAACAGGCCATGATGTACCCGTATGCTGTTACTGTGTCGCAAAGTGGACAAGCTTAACAGAGATAAGAACTCCTCTCTGGATCTGAAAACTTCCTATGGGAAACAGAAACAACGCCCCCTTTCCCCCCCCCCACCCCCCCCTCCCCCGCCCCTTTCTCCATTCCTTCACCAGGTGGGCTGCCAATGCACAGACTGCATATCCCAAGACAAACGATGATTCCAAATCGGACAATTCCTATTATTGTCTTTGAGAGCATGCCAATCGGTTAAACCAAAAAGATTTTCGCGGGGAAAGTTAGGGAGTACTCGTTTTACGTTTGCAAGTCTGACTAATTTTTGTTCTTTATGTGACAGTAATATATTTTTTTTTAAAGTAGCATTGAACTTGGTTACCAAGTGGATGGGTGACCGATTGTACGCCTTGGCTTCAGTACAGTCCCCCAGTTCCCCCAGCTGTAAATGAGTACCTGCCCTCTTTAGGGTCAGGGAAGGTAAAGCAGCGAGGGAGAGGAGATGGGCGCCGCATGCCCTCAATATGCTGGCCCATAGAGAAGCTGAGGTCTCTGATACCTCGCTCCCCTACGACCACATAGGTTATGGGGACACCTTTACTTTATAACATCTTTATATTGCCATCATTTTGGGTCGTGTTTTCATGTCTTTTGATATAATATCTGCACCCTCTTATCTCTGTAACTGTATTCATCTGTACACTCCATCCCATTCCCTTCGTTCAGCCGCAGATACTTTGTGCTTTCGAACACCCAGATTCAAACAAACCACTGTTGGCCGTCGCTCCTTCTCTGTTTCTGGTCCATCCACCTGGAATGACCTCCCTCTTTCACTTCGCCAAAAGCCTTCACTTGATACCTTCAAATCCAGCCTCAAAAACACACTTATTTCCTACCTGAGACTTTCCCCCAAATATTGTCCTTAATTTTCAACAGCATCTTTCACCTTCTAAGTGTTGTTCCGAGTGTGTGTGTGTGTGTGTGTGTGTGTGTGTGTTGTGTGTGTGTGTGTGTGTGTGTGTGGTTGTGTGCGCGTGTGTGTGCGTGCA
>CM054156.1:39943436-39954426 GCA_028751875.1 Rapana venosa
GGACAGGCACATTGATACGCATCAAAATCTCAAAAGACACACAAAAAGGCTATATTTCATATTGGTTAAAACATTCCAACATGACTTCAAGAGAATATGCAAAATGAATGCAATAGTTGTGTTTGAGTTAATATGAAAAACAAGAGAGAATATGCAAAATGAATGCAAGAGTTGTGTTTGCGTTAATATGAAAAACAAGAGAGAATATGCAAAATGAATGCAAGAGTTGTGTTCGAGTTAATATGAAAAACAAGAGAGAATATGCAAAATGAATGCAATAGTTACGTTCGAGTTAATATGAAAAACAAGAGAGAATATGCAAAATGAATGCAATAGTTACGTTTGAGTTTAATTTTTTTTTTAACCCAAGGAAGAATGCAACGAGTGTGTTTATATTAATATGAAAAACCAGAAGAAACGTAACAGTTGTGTTTGTGATAATTATATGGAAAATAGAAGGAAAACAATAGTTGTGTTTGTTTTAATATGAAAACAGAAGAAACGCAACAGTTGTGTTTGTGATAATTATGTGAAAAACAGAAGGAATGCACACAAAAAAACAACAACAAACGACAGAAAAATACACACACACACACAGCACAACACGACACCACACAAAACGCACCACAAGACACTCACTCACTCCTCGCCACTGCCGCAACAGCAGACCCCAAAAATGTATGAATAGGAACGGATCCCGAACTCTGTGATGAAAACACACTGATCTGGATGACCCCTGTAAGCCCGCAAATAAATAAAATGTATACAGTAAATCACAGAGTCAACATGGGTAGGAGGCTTATAGACTGCTTATTTGGGTGAGGAACAGGAGGAGGGGGTGTGGGCGGGGAAGTTTGTAAAGGTTGGCAGGGAATAAGGGGTGGGGGGCGGGGAAGTTTGTAAAGGAAGGAAGGGCAAAAAGGGGGATTAATTTGTGCATTTGGCGCCAAGAATTTGGGACTGTTTGGGACTTGTCTCAGTGATAATTACTTCTTCTCACAAAACATGTTATATTGTGTGAGAGAAATTGGTTGTTGTGGTAAAGCGGCTTTTTGTCGTAAAGGCTACACTCCTGCTTTAGAACTTTGCCCCTTTTTCCTTCTGTTTTTCTATGTGACTCTTATATGTTCATACCGCACGTACTAAGGCATCCGCAGAAATGAAATCCACTTTTTTTTTTGGTGAAAGGCTAGCCTCTGACTCAAAACTGACGTGATTTTGCACAAATTCGGTAGGTTTGAATTTAAGAACAAAATTTTCAGCAAACACTGTACCCCCTTCAGTCCTTTGTTGTCCGCTTGCTTCCTAAGCGTTTATATATCTATTTTCTATTTGTTCTTTTATATCGAGGACAATGGAATAAGCACTTATGTGCTTTTAACATCCAGTCCCCGTGTCAACACTGTAGGAACACAAGCAATCCTCAGTTTTGATGATCATTTCCAAATTTCTCGTGACCACCTGGTATTGCTCTATGTCCTCAATTCCCCCCCCCCCCCCCCAAAAAAAAAACAACAAAAAAAAAACAACAAAAAAAACAAACAAAACAACAAAAACAAAACAAAAAACCTACGTACCCAGTGCATTTTTTCATACTTTAAAAAAATCTGTGAAAATCACCCCAAAAAATTTCAGACTTGCACTCTATATAAGATACTACACATCACCCCCTGCAAGCTAATACAGGTGTGTAGCCAAGGTGGACAGCTGCAACAGGGAGATAATTATAAGTAGCCTACCCCTCCCTTGAGTTTGGAAACTTCCTGAGGAAAACTAATCTACTTCTCCTTTCCCTCTTCACCAGATGGAGTTGCCAATACAATGAACAGACTCTGCAAATTGCAAGACAAACGATTCCGAATCTGACCATTCCTAATAACTGTCTTTGTGAGCGGTGCGAATCGAATCGGTTTAAAACAACAACAGATTCTCCCCCACCCCCCTCCCCCCTGGAATGTTTGGGGGGGGGGGGGGGGGAGGGGGGGGTACTCATTTTATGTTCGCAGTCTCGACTGAGTTTTTATTTATGTAAATCCCCGAAGCCGGAAAGCGGCTACCAATACCTTATTAATGGTGGGTAAAAAAAAACGGTTGCAAACGCAGAAAGTCTTACCATTTGGTGAACCTCGGAGATTTAGCCAAAGAACTAACTGGAACAAACTGCATGTAATATCTTTTTCTTACCATTATTTTGGGTCGTGGGTTGTTGTTGTTTTTTTTTAAAATCTATTATTATTTGTCTTTGATAGATAAACGATGTACTAAGTAGTTTAAAAAATATTTCTCAGTTACGTGTGGACCAGGTTCGCGCAGTTAAACGTCTTAATCCAGTTAAGGACAAGAAATCCATTTAGCGACACGCCACACAGGTACAACAGGTATGCAGACGCGTTTTTAACAAACAAGCTTCTCTCTTCGATGTAAAATTGGAAGGAGATAATCCTGTCAGTGTGATAGAATGCAGCAGTAGAAGCAGACGATACAGCAGCACTGCCAGTGTTGGCGATAGGTGAGTGAATGAATAGAGAGAGAGGTGAACTTGTCAACTGTTTGACGCCTCGAAGTCGATATAATTATAATCTTTCAAAGTGTCTTGTAAAGACTGCTTTTCACACTCTCTCTCCCGTAGCTTTTGACTGTAATGTTTTCGATGTGGACTCCACTCTCCTCTTTTGTATGAGAATCTCTTGCTCTGTGTTTTCGTTTGTGTCTGATCATTTTTGTGTGTGGCTGTGTTCTGTACTTCTCTCTCCCTCTGTCTGTCTGTCTGTCTATTTGTCTGAAGACGGAGTATGGCCGCACATTTCTCATCTCACAACACGGGGGGTGGGGGGGGGGGGGGGGGGGGGAGGGGACGGGATAGCCTGGTGGTTAGAGTGATGCGCATTGTGCTCGTGATCTGCTGACCCGGGTTCGAATCTCGTTCAAGAGGATTTTTTTCTCTGGAGTTAACATCAGTGCCGACTCCACTCTCCCCAAAAAGTCCTTCGGATGAGACTATAAACCGTAGTCCCGTTGTCCGAACGCACACAGAACACCTTGCACACACGTTAAAACCCGTTCCGCTTTTCGGAAGAGTAGGCAGGCCATTGTGTGCCGGTGGGAACGGATGACAAAATTGACAAAACTGCATACACTGGATGTAAAAAAATAAAATAAATAAATAAAAGCATATGAGTGCTTATTCCATTATCCTCGAAATAAAAGACTAAAAGAAAGAACCTTCTCATGCAATGTGTACCTTACAGTCTGGCAGTGATTCCTAAGTGAGATGAGTGAGACAGAAGTGCATGCCAAAAGCTGTGTCAGTTATTGATGTCAGCTAATTGCCAAGGCCTACATGAAAACGTTGTTATGTTGTAAAAATGTTGTGTGTTGAGATTGCCTTCAGCCATGACAAGCTCTTAACATAACAACCTGCACTCTCCTTTATAGGAGAAAAAAATCCTCTGAAGTCGGAGTATGGCTGCCTATGTGGCGAGGTACTTGAAAAGAGTCATACACGCAAACTTCTCACCCGGGGTGTACTTCCTATCTCACAGTGATGATTCCCAGGTGGGATGAGTGAGTCAGAGTGTGGCATGTTCTGGGTGACCCCCAGGGTGTAAAGCTGGGGAACGCCACAACAACAACAGGAGTGCATGTTCTGCCTGACCCCCCAGAGTGGAACAGCCCGGGCACAACAGCAGCACGTAGGTCTAGACTTCTGCAGCTAGGCTATAATTATTATCAAGACAGGGGCCGGACGGATGGGGGTGCGTGGGGGGGGGGGGGGGAAGAGATCTTCAATAGAGACTGAAGCCATTAACCGAAAAGTTTACAGAAAACCCCACCCACAGTATTCTAGTCGATGCCAAGATCAACTGTTGGTATTCAGATTACGAACTATACGTTTTAAGCACTGTTCGGTATTTTCTTCCTCATTAAAGTGGTAATAGTTGTAATTAAGCCTTACAATGAAGACAAATTAGTTAATGATTGTGTTAGAAAAGAAATCTTCAATACTTTACAGGGGAAAAGGAGGCCGTGTCGAGTGGTTTAGGCGTCAACGTGATCAAGGTCGCGGTTCGATCCCCGCCGCTCGGTGTTGTGTCCTTGGAAAAACACTTACTCTATTTTCCTCCATCACCCAGGTGTACAAGTGGGTACCAGTTTGTGGGAAGTATTTGCGATCTACTGCGTCTTTCAAGGGTGGTAATAGTAATACAGTCGCTTAACCACGAAACATAACTCGCTCTATGGGCCTTTGGTCGAGAACTACGGGGAAAAACCAACACTTACCCTGCTATCATGAATAAACCAGGTCAGAATCATTTAAACGATCATTTGATGCATGATTGTAATGTTTGACACAATAATTGCGGTTTTCCTTTGAAGACAAAGTATACTTTTACATCGTAAAACTTATGACACTCGTGATGTTTAGAATATGTGTAATTCTATAAAGCAATATAACAAAATGATACAGTACATCATCTTGAGCAACAACAAGCTTGATCATAAACGCATAATGTCAAGTCAAAATGAATCAAAACAGTAATTATGACTCACCAACAAAACTACTTTTTTTTTGTGTGTGTACACACTCACTTATTGGTTGTTTTCCACGACAAAATTCACCGTTTGCATGATGAAAAGTAATATTCAGACTTTTGACCTATCTGGCTTCCCATAACGTATTATTTCAGACTATTGACACACCTGGTTTCCCATAACGTATTTTATTTCAGACTATTGACACAACTAATCTCTCATAACGTATAATTATCAGTTTCAGACTGTTGACACAGCTGGTGTCGCCATAACCTATTTTATTTTCAAGACTTTTGACACATTCAGTCTCCCATAACCACCTTTCCAAAAGCATAATGATAACTCATCTCCACTCACCATCCCTTTGTTTTTAAAACTATGTATGGGGTCAAACACAGTAAATAAGAGTAAATAACTGGAGTGCTGACCCCATCAGGCCGGAAACCAAGAGGTCAGAATGGCAAGTGGAGCTTCCGCTGTGATAAATAGATGCAGAGAATGATGGACGACCCACTGTGGTATAAGTTCAACTCTTCAACACGTAGTCTATACGTTTGGTTATAATGATGTGTTCTATCATGCTACACACCATTATGAGGCCTAAACCCGTTGTTCCGCCTTTCCAAAAGGAAGAATAGGACATTTTGGGTTGGTGGGAATGGATGGCCAAATTTTCACACACACCCCCCAAATCGCAGGCACGCAGGGACTGACTGTAAAATAATATTTTATATAAAAGCACATGAATGCTTATTCCATTATTATGGTGATGAATAAATAAAGTAAATGAAAAAGGACTCGGTCATGTGCTGTGATGTCAAATCAAGTGTTTCTTCTTCTGTTGCTTTCCCAAACTCAAAGAGACTTTTTCTGTTGTTGTTGTTGTTGGGTTTATTAGGGTGTGTGTGTGTGTGTGTGTGTGTGTGTGTGTGTGTGTGTGAAAGGGGGGGGGTGTCTTTTAAGAAATTCTATGAACTTGATATCCCGACGTCATTTTAAAAGTTATGTGGGTAGTTGAATGTTAAAATCTTTACAAGTCATTTAAATCAAGTGTCAAAACATCGATAGCTCTAGTCATCAGACAATTACATGCTGACATCTTCCAAAAAGCCATACTTCAATTAAGAAGCATGTCTTCTTCTTCTCGTTGGTTTATTATTCATTCACAGCAAGGTAATGTAGATTATTATATTATATACTGACCTATTCAAATTGAATGTTAAGAAAGGGACAAAGGGTAAATAGTGGGGGGAAAGAGTGAAATATGTCCTGAAGATAGATTCTATAGCACCTTTCCTACCACTGACTGGAAAATGCATGCTATACAGCGACCTGAGGAAGATTGTGTGGCTGACGGAGATAACCCTGCAAACCAAGCTGTACGGCCCACGAGAGGAGCTGGAAAGGACTTGCCACTATTTTTCCCAGACACATCTGACGGTGTAAAAAGGCGAACAAGAGAAGAAGAAGACTGAAAAATTATTTCAGTAACTGCTAGTATTGCAGCTTGTAGGGAATAATATAGAACACCTTGAATATTGCCGTATTCATTTAGACTACACCTTTTTCTTACATAGATCATTGAGCACTTGGCAGTCAAATAATATAAGTATGATAAACTGGAAATAATAGCAGAACAAGCACGCGTGTCCGTTTTTGAATACATAGTAATTCTAAATGTTGAAGTGAAATTTATAGAGTGTCATTTCAAAGTTTTGTGAACAAAAGTATTTTTGAAAGGAGTTCTAATCAAACAAACAACAAAATTAGAGCACGTAGATCTAGATCTAAATTTTGCAAGAAAACTACTTTCATATGACCATAAACCCAGCTGTAAAACAATTAGTCTACACGTCGAACAATAGAATCATCGTCCTCATTTGGCCTATTTGAAAATCAAGTGTTCTTGGTCGAACGCTCAGTCAGCAATTGTAAGGAATTTTTAAAAAAAATTCTTTTATATCGAGGATAATGGAGTAAGCACTTATGTGATTATTTTTTTACACCCAGTCCCCGTGTGTATGCTGTTTTGTAAATTGGCATATGTTCCCACAGGCACACAATGGCCTACACTTACGAAAAGTGTAACAGGATTTTAACGTGTGCGCAAGATGTTCTGCGTGCGGTTTATAGTCTCATCCGAAGGACTTTTGGGGAGAGTGGAGTCTGCACTGATGTTAACTCCAGGGGAAAATATCCCCTTGAACGGGAATCGAACCCGGGTTGTCAGATTGCGAGCGCAATGTTCTAACCACTAGGTTATCCCGTTGTCTGTCCTGTGAGCGAAAATGCCTTGCATTGCCGGTAAGTGCCTGACAAGTCAGGCCCAGTGCATCCGACTTTGGCGTGGGTGAGAATTGTTATCTTGTAAGTTTTTCTGGCCCAAAAAAAGGCAACAACAACAAAAAGCAGATAATGGACCAAGAAGGCAAAAAATAGGCAAGAAGGGGATAATAGGAAGAAAAGTAACAAGGCAGAAACAAAGAGAGGGATAGAAAAGAGGGAATTCCGAACATAGAATTTGCAGAGGGTGGGGATGCTGATTATACTGACAGCCCCGGGGGGGGGGGGGGGGGGGGGGGGGGGCGGGGGGGGGGGGGGGGGGGGGGGGATCAGTGTTGCAATCTTAAGTTCAGTAATAGCAAGATGTTGGAGCCATCTTTACACATGTCCTGCTTTGCATTAGGCTAGTAGTGTGTTGTTTCATGCCGCATCCCTGTGTCCGTTATCATGTCGTCTTTGTCTTAAGTTACCAATGGACCTTTGCGTGTGACCGACCCATTTTTGAACTGTACAGTGTGTTTGACGTTTCCATCCAAAACAGAATCTTCAAAAACTTCAGATTTAAGCTTGATGCATTTGTGTTGATCACCTTTACCTTCACGTATCCCATAGTCTTGTAGAACGTTGGTGCACCACTGAAGATTTTGCAAACCAGCTTCCTCCACTCCTCGCATTGATAGAATGTACCTGAAACAACAACAATAATAACCACTTAGCACATCTCTGTGTTCAATTAAACATGTATACTTCATTTCACAATATTCGAGGCTTTGTATTGGAGCCGGTGATTTGGACAGGAGAGTGTTTTTGTTTTGTGTGGGTTTGTTGTGGGCAGGCTTTTTTTTTTGTTTACTACGATGTGTGTGTTCATGTTATTTTTGGTGATTACTTTTAGCAGGATGTTTTCGATTTAGGGATGGTTAGTTCTGTTAATGCAATGCAAAGCGTATATTATAGATCTAATCGTGGCTTCGCTGTGGAATTTTACTTAAGTTTGCGGACAACCCCGTCACTTTGTTGAGTCTTAAGGAAAAACTAATTCTAACTCGTCATCTCTAATATGACGTAAATATTCTAGGGCTAGCATCAGGTTCTTTGTTTGGGTTTTGGTTTTGTTTTGTTTGTTGTTTTTGGTTTTGTTGTTTTTTTTGGGGGAAGGGGTGTTTTGTTGTTGTTGCTGTTGTTTAAAGATGATGAAGAACTGGATAGTGTTTTGAGCAAAGTGAGATCCACTTAGGACAAACCATTAATTTTGCCGTCATAAATAAAAAGAGTATTATTACAACACGCAGAAGGCTTTCTTAATAGTATCACTATTCTTGGTTAAGAAAATAAAGCACGCAAAAAATCTCTCTCTCTCTCTCTCTCCCCATTTTCCTTCTTTTTTCCTTTTTTATTTAAAGATACCTTGCGTTTATTAAGGGATACTATTACACGCCTACAGACTATGCATGCATGCATGCATACGCAAGATGCTTTGATCGAGATTTCAAGTTGGCCCATTGACGGTTTAACAAGCAGTCTGTAGATACGGTCTGTTTAGCTCGCCCTCACGCGATCGTGGGTTTTGAACCCTGATTTAATCATGAAAACATAACATGCCGCCCGTAACTTTTGAATGTTAATGCAGTCAGTATGCTTCCAGAGAAGTAGTGTGATTCACATATTTCGCACGCACGCATGTGTACGCGCGCGCGCGCGCGCGCAGTACAGCAAACACATAAATTCCTACTTCTACAACTGCTGTTGCCGCTGCTGCTGTTGCTGCTGCTGCTGCTGCTGTTGTTGTTGCTGCTGATGCTGCTGCTACTGCTACTACTACTACTTCTACTACATAGAGTTTATAGAGCGAGACATTTAGTGGAAAAAAACAAATCAAAGGGCTTCATACACCTGCTACCTTTCACAAATTGATAGTCCTAGCATGCACAAGTTTAGATTTAAACACACTACTGTTACCACTGATGCTACAACAACCACTGCTGCTGCTTTTGTTGTTGTTGCTGCTGCTGCTGCTATTACTTCTACAACAACAACTACTACTGCTGTTGCCTTTACTACTACTACTACTACTACTACTACTACTACTACTACTACTACTACTCCTCCTAATACCACTACTACTATTACTACTACTACTACTACTGCTACTACTACCACTTCTACAACTGCTACTTCTACTACTACTACTACTACTACTACTACTACTACTACTACTACTGCTACTTCTACTGCTACTTCTACTACTACTACTTCTACATTTACTACTACTACTACTACTACTATACTACTGCTACTTCTACTGCTACTTCTACTACTACTACTTCTACATTTACTACTACTACTACTTCTACATTTACTACTACCACTACTACTACTACTGTGGTTGCTGCTGTTTTGACTGCACACAATTGTTCAGAATTCTAGGCAACCATACTGAGAGAGAGAGAGAGAGTGTGTGTGAGAGAGAGAGAGAGAGACAGACAGACAGAGGTAGGGAGGGAGGGAGGAAGAGAGAGAGAGAACTGAAGACAGACATACCAACAAACAGAAACAAAACAACATACACCTACACAAAACATTATTTCATTCAGCCAATATACCCACCACACTACAGCTGTATTAAATAACCTAACTTTCCCTCCCATTATTTTAATTTTTGTTTTGTTTCAGAAAACAACAAATTCCAGCTTCTACATCATTATAATATAAACCGGTCGAGGCCAAGACAGCAGACGTCTTCATTTAAATAATCATTCATCCTTTGGAGAGAGACTCCACCACAACGAAACTTGTGATCGTTCACATTTCATCTCTCGGATTCCTACAACAACAACAACAACAACAACAACAACAACGAACCTTTTTATTTATCGATTCATTTTTTTTTAAATTAAAAGTTGTTTACATCAACCAGAAGGGGAGTAAACGAACTATACATCATCGACATTCTCTCTCTCTCTCTCTCTCTCTCTCTCTCTCTCTCTATATATATATATATATATATTTTATATATATATATATATATATATATATATATATTATATATATATATATATATATATATACGACTTCAGGGAAACAAGTCGCAAAAGTTGTCGGGTTTTTTTCCCCTCTGTGTGTGTGTATGTAGTCGAAACTGCACTGTACTGCTTGATTGGTTTGACTTGTAGGAAGACAAGTATTATTGTTGTTGTGGTGGTGGTGGTGGTGGTGGTGTGTCAGTCATTATTATATTGGTGTCAGTGACCCACCGACCGACCGATCGTTGGTAAGGCAGTGACAGTCAGTCAGTCTGTCAGTGACAAGTCAGTCAGTCTGTCAGTGACAAGTCAGTCAGTGCCAGTGCCATGTTTAACGGATCTCCGTTGTCGTCTGCGCGTTACTCTTCCAGACTTGGAGCCAACGGGGCTGTGGAAGGTGAGTTTTTTTTGGGTGTGTGTGAAAGTTTGGTGGTGGTTGGGGGGGGGGGGGGGGGGGGGGTGGTTGGGTGGTGGTGGTGGCGGGGTGTGGATGTGGTTGGTTGGTGGTGGTGGTGGGATGTGTGGTGGTGGTGGTGGGGTGTGTGGTGGTTGGGTGGTGGTGGTGGTTGGGGGGGGGGGGGGAGGTGGTGGTGTGTGATGGTGGTGGTGGTTTGGTGGTGTGGTGGTCGTGGTGTGTGTGGTGGTGGTGGTGTGTGGAGGTGGTGGTGGTGGTAGGAGGGGGGTGGTGTGCTGGTGTGTGTGCTGGTGTGTGTGTGTCCCCTTGAACGGGAATCGAGCCCGGGTCGTCAGATTGCGAGCGCAATGTTCTAACCACTAGGCTATCCCGTCCCCCAGAATCAACTAAAGCAAGGCGCTGTGGTGTGGTGTGTATGTGTGTGATGTGGTGTGACATGGTGTGATGTGACATGGTGTGTGTGTGGTGCAGGCTGAAGCCTCTGGACGTGGCCTTCATGAGGACGGTCCATCACAAGGTCAACATCGTGCCTGTCCTGGCCAAGGCCGACACACTGACCAAACAAGAGGTCATCAACCTCAAGCGAAAGGTATGTGTGGTCATACACAGCACAGTCTCTGTTGGTTGGTTGGTTGGTTGTTGTTGGGTTGGTTTGTGTGGCTGGTTGTTTGTGTTTGGTTTTTTTGTCGTTGTTTTTTTTTTGGGGGGGGGGTTTGATAAATCATTTGTTTTGATT
>CM054156.1:39954926-39969926 GCA_028751875.1 Rapana venosa
CACCCCCCCCACCCCCCACCCCCAAAAAAAAAACAAAACAAACAAAAAAAATAAAACAAAAAAAAACACAAAAAAAAAAAACCAAAACCACAAAACACAAAAAACCATGCAACCAAACAAAAAAATAAAAAACCCCCAAAAAATTTTCAAACCCCCAAAAAACCCCCCCCGCCCCCCCTCCCCCCCCCCCCCCCCCCCCCCCCCCCCCCCCCGCAAGCAAATACAGGGGGTTAGCCAAGGGGACAGCTAAAAGGGGGAGAAATTAAATACCTCCCCCCCCCTCCCCCCGGGGTTGGGGAAAACTTCCTGGGAACAAAAATCTGCTTCTCCCTTCCCTCTTCACCAAGGATTCCCAAATAAAATAATAATAATAATGAAGGAAATTTATAAGCCGGGAATCTTGTAAGCAACAAACAAAGCCCCAAATTTTTTATTTCAACCATTTTAAAAGTAAAAGGGCAGATTCTCTCCGGAAATTCGGGCTCCTCCCCCGGGGAAAGGGGGAAAAACCCCCGCGTCGCCACTTAGCCGCGCACCCTTTCAACCCCCTTTTTTTTTTTTTTTTTTTTTTTTTTTTTGCTGCAGCTGATTTGTTTCCCATCAAGTGGCTTTTTTCTAAGAATTTTTCCCAGGGAAACAACCTCTTGTTGCCGGGGGTTTTTTTTTAAACGTCGCTAAATAATTACTTTAACACACGGGGCCCCCTTTGGTTTATCGTCTCATCCGAAAAACAAGCGCCCAGACCACCACTCATGGCTAATGGTGGGGGAAAAATTTCCGGGCCAAAGGGGTACAACCGCCCACACTTCAGACCCGGACTTTTCGCTTTCTAGACAGGGGCGTTTCCTCAAAAACCCCCCGATCCACAGACTCTGCAAATTGCAAGACCAACGTTTCCAAATCTGATCATTCCCCAATAACTGTCTTGTGGGCGGGTGCGAATGGAATCGGGGTTTAAAACAACAACATTCCCCCCCCCCCCCCCCCCCCCCCCCCCCCCCCCCCCCCAAAGGGGGGGCCCCCCCCCAAAACCCACCCCCCTGGGAAATTTTTTTTTTAAATGTAAAAAATCCCCGAACCGGGAAAACGGCACCAAACCCCTTTTTAAAGGGGGGAAAAAAAAAAAACGGGTTCAAACGCGAAAATCTTACCATTTTGGGGAAAACCCCGGGAATTTAGCCAAAAACTAACTGGAACAAACGTATTAAAAATCTTTTCTTACCATTTTTTTTGGGTCGGGGGTTGTTGGTTTTTTTTTTTTTTAAACCATTATTATTTTTTCTTTGAAATAAACGTGTACAATAGTTTTAAAAAATAATTTTTCCCGTTACGTGTGGACCAGGTTCGCGCAGTTAAAGCTTAAAAACCATTAGGGACAAGAAATCCTTTACGACACGCCCCCACGGTACAAAGGGGGCAGACGCCCGTTTTAACAAACAACCTCTCTTTGATGTAAAAATTTGGGGAGATAATCCTTCAGTGTGAAAGAATGCAGCATAGAAGCAACGATAAAAGCAGACCCGCCAGTGTTGGCGATAGTGAATGAATGAATATAGAGAGAGGTGAACTTGTCAACTGTTTGACGCCTCGAAGTCGAATATAATAATAATCGTTTCAAAGTGTCCTTGTAAGACTGCTTTTCACACTCTCTCTCCCGTACTTTTGACTGTAAGTTTCGATGCGGAACTCCACTCTTCACTTTTGTAATGAAATCTTTTTGCTCTGTGTTTTTCGTTTGTGTCTGATCAATTTTGTGTGGGTTGTTCTGTACTTTTCTCGTTCCCTCCTCTGTCTGTCTATTTGTTCTGAAGACGGAGTATGGGCCGCACATTTCTCATCTCACAACACACAGGGGGGGGGGGGGGGGAGAGGGACGGATAGCCTGGTGTATAGAGGATGGCGCTTCGTGCTCGTGATCTGCCGACCCGGGTTCGAATCTCGTTCATGAAGGATTTTTTCTCTAGTTTACAGCAGTGGCGACTCCACCTCTCCCCAGAAAAAGTCTTCGGATGAGACTATAAACCGTAAGTCCCGTTGTCCGAACGCACGCAGAACACCTTGCCACACACGTAAAAACCCGTTCCGCTTTTTCGGAAGAGGAGGCAGGCCATTTGTGGTTGCCGTGGGAAAACGATGACAAAATTGACAAAACTGCATACACTGGATTATAAAAAAAAAAAAATTTTAATAATAAAATATATAATGCTTATTCCATTATCCTCGAAATAAAAGACTAAAAGAAAGACCTTCACCTCCAGTGTTTACCTTACAGTCCGGCAGTGATTCCTAAGTGAGATGAGTGAGACAGAAGTCATGCCAAAAGCTGAGTCATTATTATTGATGTCAGCTATTGCCAAGGCCTACTACGAAAATTGTGTTCTGTTGCAATAATGTTGTGTTGAGATTGCCTTCAGTCCATGAACATCAAGCTCTGACTTAACAACCTGCACTCCTCCTTTATGGAGAAAAAAAAATCCCTGAAGTCGGAAGTATGGCTGCCTATGGGCGTTTGCGAGGTACTTGAACAAGAGTCATACACGCAAACAATCTCACACCGGGGGTACTTCCAATCTCACAGTGGATGATCCCAGGTGGGATGATGAGTCCAGAGTGTGCATGTTCTTGGTGACACCTAGGGTGAAAGCTGGGGAACGCACAACAACACAAAATCAACAGAGTGCATGTTTTCTGACTACCCCTCCAGAGTGGAACAGCCTGCACAAGCAGCAAGCAATGTAGGCCGAGAGTTTCTGCAGCTAGGCGATTCTTCTTCTCAAGTGTCCGTCTGTCCAGCAGACATCCGACGATCATGGCTCTATCCATTCTTCCCTGTTCTCGGTCCATCTCATGAGCTCATTGTTGGTGCCCTCTTTATTCGTTGCGAATTTGTTTAAGCTGTCTGTGAATTTTGTCAAAATTCACAGACAGCTAGTCTATAATTATTATCAAGACAGGGAGCCGGACGGATGGGGGCTGGGGTGGGGGGGAAGGAAGATTCTTCAAATAGGAGACTGGAAAAGCCATTAACCGAAAAGTTTACCAAGAAAAAACCCCCCACCCCACAGTAATTCTAGATCTATGCTAAGATCAACTGTTTCGTATCCAGATTACAACTGTACCGTTTTAAGCATTGTTCGCGTATTTTCTTCCTCATTTAAAAGTGGTAATAGTTGTAATACAGCCATCACACTGAAGACAAAATTAGTTAATGATTTGTGTTAGAAACTGCTATCATGAATAAATCATGTCAGAATCATTTAAACGATCATTTGTTGATGCATGATTGTAATGTTTGACACAATTATTGCCGTTTTCCTTTGAAGAAAAAGTATACTTTTACATCGTAAAACTTATGACACTCGTGATGTTTAGAATATGTGTAATTCTATAAAGCATAATAACAAAAAGAAACAGTATCACTTGAGCAACAACAAGCCTTGATCATAAACGCATAATTGTCAAAGTCAAAAATGAATCAAAACAGTAATTATGACTCACCAACAAAACTACTTTTTTTTTGTTTTTGTACACACTCACTTATGTGGTTTTTTTCCACGACAAAAAACACCGTTTTGCATGATGAAAAGTAATATTCAGACTTTTGACCTATCTGGCTTCCATAACGTATTATTTCAGACAATGACACGCCTGGGTTCCCATAAACAATTTATTTCAGACTATTGACACAACTAATCTCTCATAACGTATAATTATCACTTTCAGACTGTTGACACAGAAATCCAGCTGGTGATCGACATACACCTATTTTATTTTCAAGACTTTTGACACATTCAGTCTCGCTAACCATAACCATCCTTTTCCAAAAGCATAATGAAACTCATCTCCACTCACCAGTCCCTTTTGTTTTTAAGAACTATGCATGGGGTCAAACACAGTAAATAAGATAAATAACTGGAGTGCGACGCCCATCAGGCCGGAAACCAAGAGGTCAGAATGGCTAGTGGAGCTTCCGCTGTGATAAATAGAATGAGAGAATGATGGACGACTCACTGTGTTATAAGTTCAACTCTCAACACGTAGTCTATAACTGTTTGATATAATGATTGTTCTATCATGCTACACACCATTATAGGCCTAAACCCGTTTGTTCCCTTTCCAAAAGGAGAATAGACATTTGGTTGGTGGGAATGGATGGCAATTTTCACCCCCCCCCCCCCCCCAAATCGCAGGCACGCAGGACTAGCTGTAAAATAATATCTTATATAAAAGCACATGAAGGCTTATTCCATTATTATGGTGATGAATAAATAAAGAAAATGAAAATAGACTCGGGTCCATGTCGTTGATGTCAAATCAAGTGTTTCTTCTTCTGTTTGCTTTCCCTAAGAGACTTTTCTGTTGTTGTTGTGGTTTATTAGGGTTTGTGTGTGTGTGTGTGTGTGTGTGTGTGTGTGTGTGTGTGTAACGGGGAGGGGGGTTTCTTTAAGAAATTCTATGGACTTGATTACCGACCGTCATTTTGAAAGTATGTGGGTAGTTGAATGTTAAAATCTTTACAAGTCATTGAAATCAGTGTCAAAAACATCGATAGCTCTAGTCCATCAGACAATTACATGCCTGACATCTTCCAAAAAGCCCAATACTTCAATTAAGAAGCATGTCTTCTACTTCTCGCTGGTTTATTATTCATTCACAGCAAGGTAATGTAGATTATTATCTTATATACTGACCTATTCAAATTGAATGTAAGGAAGGGACAAAGGTAAATAGTGGGGGGAAAGAGTGAAATATGTCCTAAAGATCTATTTCTATAGCACCTTTCATACACTGACTGAATGAATAGCATCTATAAACACGACCCTGAGGAAGATTTGTGTGCTGACGGAGATAACCCAGCTAACCAAGCTATGTAATCGGCCCACGAGAGGAGCTGGAAAGAACTTGCCACTATTTTTCCAGACACATCTGACGGTGAAAAAAGGCGAACAAGAGAGAAGAAGACTGAAAAATTATTTCAGTAACAGCTAGTAATGCATGTTAGGAATAACACCTTAATATTGCCGTATTCATTTAGGAACTACCCCTTGTTCTTACAAGATCATTGAGCACTGGCAGTCCAAATAATATAAGTATGATAAACTGAAATAAACAGCAAGAACAAGCACGTGTGGTCAGTTTTTAATACAAGTAATATCAAATTTTGAGTGAAAATTTATAGTGTCCACTTCAAACGTTTTGTTATTTTTTTTTGGTTTTGAAAGTTCAATCAAACAATAAAAAAAAGTAGCGCACGTAAGATCTAGAGTCCTAAATTTGCAAATGAGAACAACTTCATAGGACACTTAAATCCAGCTTGGTCAACAATTAGTCTACTGTTAAGAAGCTACAACACAATCATTGTCTTCTTTGGGCCTATTTGAAAATCAAGTTTTCTTGGTCGAACGCTCAGACAGCAATTGTAGGAATTTTTTGGGTTCATTTATTTATTTTTAAAAAATTCTTTTATATCGAGGATAATGGAATAAGCACTTATGTGCTTTTTACATCCAGTCCCCGTGTGTATGCGGTTTTGTAAATTTTGTCATCCCCACCGGCACACAATGGCCTACTCTTTCGAAAAGCGGAACAGGATTTTAACGTGTGCGTAAGATGTTCTGCCGTGCGTTCCGCACACGGGGCCTCGGTTGTATATAGTCTCATCCGAAGGACTTTTGTGAAGTGGAGACTGCACTGATGAAACTCCAGGGGAAAATTGTCCCAGATTGCGAGCGCAATGTTCATACCACTAGTCTATCCCGTTTGTCTTCCTGTAGCGAAAATGCGTTTGCATTGCCGTTAAAGGCGCCTGAACAAGGTTCAGGCCCAGTGCGATCCGAACTTTGGCGTGGGTCAGAATTGTTATCTTATAAGTCTTTCTGCCACGACAAAAACAGAAAATGAACCAAGAAGGCAAAAAGTAGGCCAAGAAGGGATAATAAAGAAAAGTACAAGGCAGTAACAAAGAAGGGATAGAAATGATGGGAATTCCGAACATAGAATTGCAGAGGTGGGGATGCTGATTATACTGACAGCCCCGGGGGGGCGGGGTGGGGGGGGGGGGAACAGTGTTTGCAATCTTAATTCAGTGATAAGCAAGATTTGGAGCCATCTTTACACAAGTCCTGCTGTGCAATTAGGCTAGTAATGTAAATTGTTTCTTCCCGCGAACCCTGTGTCCGTTATCATGTCGTCTTTGTCTTAAGTTACCATGGACCTTTGCGTGTGACCGAACACCATTTTTGAACTGTTACAGAGGGGGGGGGGGGTGGTGTTTGACGGTTTCCACCCAAAACAGAAATCTTCAAAAACATCTGATTTAATGCTTGATGTGCCATTTGTGATGATCACATTTACCTTTCACGTATCCCATAGTCTTGTAGACCGTTGGTGCACCACTGAAGATTTTGCAAACCAGCTTCCTCCACTCCTCGCATTGATAGAATGTACCTGAAACAACAACAATAATAACCACTTAGCACATCTCTGTGTTCAATTAAACATGTATACTTCATTTCACAATATTCGAGGCTTTGTATTGGAGCCGGTGATTTGGACAGGAGAGTGTTTTTGTTTTGTGTGGGTTTGTTTTTTTCAGGCTTTTTTGGTTTTGTTTACTACAAATGTGTAGTGTTCATGTTATTTTTGTGATTACATTTTACGTCCCAGTCGATATTTTCGATTTAGGGATGGCTAATTCGTGTTAACTGCAATGCAAAGCGATATATAGATCTAACCATGGCTTCAGCTGTGGAATTTTACTTAAGTTTGCGGACAACCACGTCACTTTGTGCGAGTCTTAAAGGAAAAACTAATATGTATACTCGTCATCTCTAATATGACGTAAAATATTCTAGGACTACCATCAGGGTTCTTTGTTTGGGTTTTGGTTTTGTTTTATTTTGGTTGGTTTATTTGTTTATTGTTGTTGGTTTTTTGGGGGGAAGGGGTGTTTTTTGTTGTTGTTGCTGTTGTTTAAAAAGATGATGTAAAACTCGATAATGTTTTGGAGCAAAGTGAGATCCGCTTAGAACAAACCAATAATTTGCCGTCATAAAATAAAAAGAGTATTATTATTAACAACCCGCACAAGCTTTCGTAATAGTATGACTATTCTTGGTTAAGTGAATAAAGCACGCAAAAAATCTCTCTCTCTCTCTCATCTCTCTCATCACTCTCTCTCTCTCTCTCATCTCTCCTCACTTTGATTTTCCTTCTTTTTTTTTCTTTTTTCTTTATGTAAAGATAACCCTTGCGTTTTGATTAAGGGATACTAATAAACGCCTACAGACTATGCATACATGCTTGCATACGCAAAATGCTTTTGATTCTCGATCGAGATTTCAAGTTGGCCCATGAACGGTTTAACAAACAGCCTGTAGATACGTCTGTTTAGCTCACCCTCAACGCGTTCGTGTTTTAACCCCTGACTTAATCATGAAAACATAACTCGCCACCCGAACTTTTGAATGTAATGCAGTCAGTATGCTTCCCGAGAAGTAGTGTATTCTCATATTTCGCACGCACGCATGTGTACGCGCCGCTCGCGCAGTAACAGCAAACCACATAAATTCCTAACTACTTACAACCACTCTACAACTGCTGTTGCCGCTAGCTGCTATTGCTGCTAGCTAACTGCTGCTGTTGTTGCTCGCAGCTGCTGCCTGCTGCTGATGCTGCTACTATCTTACTAACTAACTACTACTACACACTAAAACTACTACAAGTTTATAGAGCGAGACATTTAGTGGAAATAAAAACAAATCAAAGGGCTTCATACACCTGCTACCTTTCACAAATTGATAGGGCCTAGCATGCACAATTTTAGATTTAAACACACTACTACAACCACTTGATGCTACAAACCAACCACTACTGCTGCTTGTTTTGTTGCGCTGCTGCTGCTATTACTCACAACAACAACCTACTACTGCTGCTCGCCTTAACAACTAATACTATACAACTACTACTACTACTACTACACTAACAATACTAACACTAACGTACAACTACTCCTAATACCACTAACTACTATTACTACTACTAATCTACTATACTGGCTGCTAGCTACTAATAACTACTACTACTACACTAACCGTCCTACTACTACGTCTCCTAATACACTACCTACTTTACTACTACTGCTACTACTACCACTTCTACAACTGCTACTTCTACTACTACTCACCACTTCTACAACTGCTACTACTTCCAACTACTACCAACTTCTACAACTGGCTACATCTACTACTACTACTACCACTCTACAACTGCTACTCTACACGTACTACTACTACTACTCAACTTCTACAACTGCTACAGCACTACACAACTACCACAGTCTCTACAACTGCTACTACTACTACTACTACGATTACAACTACTACTACTCCACTACTTCTACTACTACTACTACTACCAACATACTGTGTTGCTGCTGGTTTTGAACTGCACCTCAATTGTTCAGAATTCTAGGCAACCATACTGGAGAGAGAGAAGAGAGAGAGAGGGAGAGAGAGAGAGAGACAGACAACAGCAGAGGCGGGAGGAAGAGAAGAAGAGAACTGTAGACAACATACCAACATACAGAAACAAAACAACATACACCGACACAAAACATATTTCATTCAGCCAACATACACACACACTACTGCTGTACTAAAAAACCTAACTTTCCCTCCCATAATTTAAATTTTTGTTTTGTTTCAGAAAACAACAAATTCCAGCCCAGCTCTACAGTCATTATATTATAAACCGGTCGAGGCCAAGACAGCAGACGTCTTCAATTAAATAATCATTCATCCTTTGGAGAGAGACTCCACCACAACGAAACTTGTGATCGTTCACATTTCATCTCTCGGATTCCTACAACAACAACAACAACAACAACAACAACAACAACAACAACGAGCCTTTATATTTATTTAAATTTTGATTGCATTTGTTTACATCAACCAGAAGGGGAGTAAACGAACTATACATCATCGACACTTCTCTCTCTCTCTCTCTCTATACGACTTCAGGGAAACAAGTCGCAAAAGTTGTCGGGTTTTTTTTCCCCTCTGTGTGTGTGTATGTAGTCGAAACTGCACTGTACTGCTTGATTGGTTTGACTTGTAGAAGACACGTATTAATTGTTGTTGTGTGGTGGTGGTGGTGGTGGTGGTCAAGTCATTATTATAATGGTGTCATGACCCACCGACCGACCGATCGTTGGTAAGGCATGACAAGTCAGTGGTCAGTGTCAGTGACAAGTCAGCTCAGTGCCGTGCCATGTTTAACGGATCGCCGTTTGTCCGTCTGCGCGTTACTCTCAGACTTGGACCAACGGGGCTTGAAGGTGAGTTTTTTTTTTTGGGTGTGTGTGAAAGGTGGTGGTGGTTGGTTGGTTGGTGTGGTTGGGGGGGGGGGGCGGGGGGGGGGTGATTGATTGTGGGTGGTGGTGGTGGGATGTGTGGGTGGTGGTGTGGGGTGTTGTGGTGTTGGGTTGGTGTGGTGGTTGGGAGGGGGAGGTGGTGGTGTTGTGGTGGTGGTGTTGGGTGCTGGTGGTGGTGTGTGGTGTGGTGGTCGTGGTGTGTGTGTGGTGGGTGGTGGTGTGTGAGGTGGGGTGTATGGTGAGGGAGGGTGGTGGCCTGGTGTGTTTGTGGTGTGTGCATTGTGGTGTGTGTCGTACGTGTGTGTGTTTGTGGTGTTATTTGTGTGTATGTGTTTATTTTGGTGCGTTTATGTGTGTTTTGTTTGTGTGTGTGTGGTGATTGTGTGTGTGTTTGTGTGTGCGGTGCGCGCGCGTGTGTGTGTGGTGCGTGTGTGTGTGATGTTTTTGTGTGATTTGTGTGTGTGATTGGGTTGTAAATGTTGTGTGTATGCGCACGGCGCACGTATATTATTACAACTGAACATGTGCTTGTGTGCGTTGTATCATTTCATACTTATATGATTTACTGGATGTGTGTGTGTACGTGTGGTGTGTGTGTGTGGTGTGTGTGTGTGTGTGTGTGTGTGTGAGTGTGTGTGTGTGTGTCGTGTCGCGTAGCTCTGGTGTATGTGTAACAAGACGCGTTTTGTTTTTACAAGTTCATAAGCTATATATAAATTTCCATATATTATAATTTTATTATTTATTATTATTATTACACCTGTGTGTGTACTGTGTTGTGTGTGTGTGTGTGTGTGTGTACAATGGTGTGTGGTAAGCGTATGTGTGTGTTTGATGTGCGCGTAGTGCATGAATTGCGTGCGTGTGCACGTCAGTGCGAGAGTAATGCGTGTATACAGTCATTCAATGGAATAGAAAACATCCACAATGCAAACTTTTTTTGTGAAAATGAAACAATCCATTATCCTGTCTTTACCTCGTTACGGACCACGAATTATTGTTAACGATATTCTTTTTTTTTTTTTTCCCTCCCGAAGCGAACGAATGTAATCTATCTATTTCACCTTCTATTCTAATCTTTATCCACCTCTACTTTCCAAAACTGTTCGGGCTTGTAATACGATCTTTTTTTACTTCTTTCTTTAATATACAGGGCCGTCATATGCCATTAATGGCTGTCAAATTCACTTAGAAAAAAGACGAAGAAAAAAAGGAAGAGAGAGAAGATACAGACAGACAACAGTCAGATAGACAGTCAAGAGAAAGAGAAGAGATAAGAGAGAGAGAAGAGAGAGAGAGAGAGAGAGAGAGAGAGAGAGAGAGAAGAGAGAGAGAACGAACGAACGAACACCGAATTTTTTATTTGACAAAAAAGCTACAAGCCCATCAGTCAAAGGGGGTAATTGTAAGTAACATATTACATAGGAATGATAAGAAAAGGACATGTAGTAATAATCCAAAGTCCCAGATAAAGCAACACAATAATTTTCGTTATACGATAATGATCGTTTCATTCATATTCTGCTTAACGTTTTTCTAGAGCCTGCGTTATATATATGCTAAAGATTTAAGCTCGAACATTAGGAATAAAAAAAATATATTATTTAAGATAACACCATTGTACTAGATGGGGACCTTTGGGTTGGGTTGTCAAAAAAACAATTTTGGCGAATTTCATGATAATTCTACAAGCAAACAAAAAAATGAAATTCGTCTTCTTCTCTTCTCCACATGCGGACAAGAGTTTGTTGTCTGTCCTCTGCTGTACATACCATTGTTTGCATTTCACAAAGACCACACAATCTTAGCCTAAATTTTAGTAAATTATTCAAAGCCTTTTATTAGTTAACGATATCAGATACTGTTTCTGGACCAACGCATCTTTAAAGGAGCTATACCAAGTGTAATTTTTCACTAGACAATAACTGTTCATAAACGCCAGTTTTGATGAAATCATGAAATAAGTCTAACTTTCAAGTCTCAACAAACTGTTCTTCATAACCCACACCCACGTGGCATAGCCAAACAATAACCAAATCCATTTATGCGTCAAAAATCTTTTACTTTAAGGCGCCCATTTACTTTACCATTATTATGTTGTATAAGCAGACATCTCGTATGCTTGTCTGTTATCTTAACATAGGAAGCCTGATACGTTTTAATTCCAGTAATTTAATGCATTTAATTTATGGTTCCTATTAAAAGGGGTGAACTCCAGTTTTCTTCCGTACAAAGTATTTAATTTGATGCATGTAATGGAACACATAGAGAATTTTTTCATGGTAAAGGTGTGTACTTTTTTCAATTGTGTGGTATCTTCTAGACCCCATACTTCTGCTGCAAACGTCAGGGCAGGTTTCTAATTGTGTGTCAAACATTTCCAAAATAATGTACTATCAGCAGAAGCTAATCTTCTCATGATTTGATAATTGCATACCCATTTTTAGCTTTGTGACACCATCATATCAGACATAGAGCTATTCACAACTTTGTTGAAAATGTTAACCCCAAGGTACTTATAGTTATTTGTTACTTTAAGTTTTTTGGTCCCCAAAATCCATTTTTCTCATCATTCTCAAGTTGCCTCCCATCCCTATAATTACCATAACCCACGTTTTCTCTAATTTACTGTGAGTGCCCAACGATCTGCTTCTGATTTAATGTGTTTCAGAAATTGATTTTGCAGTCCTGTATGTGCTAGACAAAAGAATGACATCATCCGAAAAGTACAGAATAATTCACTGCATCCTGGGATCATTTGTATTCAATGTTTTCCGAGTTCCCCCCCCCCCCCCCCCCCCCGTGGTGGCCCCCCCCCCCCCCCCCCCCCCCCCACCCCCCCCCCCCCCCCCCCCCCCCCCCCCCCCCCCCCCCCCCCCCCCCCCCCCGCTACTTCTTACCAGATTCGTTTATGAAAATTGAAAACATTAAGGGACTCAACAAACAACCTTGTTTAACGCCTCTGGGACACAGGCAAAGTAATCTGTTAAGAACATCAGTTGCGTACACAAGCCATACAGATTAATATATACCCTTTATAGCCCTATACAGTTTCCCATTAATTCCTGTTTTATGAAGTATAACCCAAAGTATATTCTATCATACCGAATCGAATGCTTTTCTGAAATCTATGAATGCAACAAACAGTTTAGCAGCTTCTGTAAAGTTTCTGTACAAGCCCATAGTGATAAAAATAAAGATCAACTGTGTTATATCCCTTTCCTAAAGCCTGCTTGCCTCTTCTCGTGATTTTTTCATTTTTTTCAAACCCAGTTCTGAAAGCTTCTATTTAATATGTATGTGTATACTTTAATCATTATGCTTGTTCATGTAGAAAATCATCGATATTGTCTGGCTATACTATTTGCTCCCACTTATGTCTTCTTCTTTCTTCTCCACATGCGGGACAGAGTTGTTGTCTGTCTCTGCTGAATATACAGTGTAATATATATTTTCCAATACAGAAAGAAAGAGGGACTATGACAATAAGACAAATGACAATGACAAATTTCTTTATTTCGAGATAATGAATAAGCACACTTGTGCTTTTTTACATCCAGTCCCCGTCCCGTTAGGATACATCTAATACTAATAACCCAATACTTATACCAGCTCTCAATAAAAAAACACAAGGGAAATAACCCTTTTCAAAACAGCTTCCCCCCCCCCCCAACAACCACCCCCCCCCCGCCACCCAAGCAAGCAATTACAAGAAAATCCTAAGAATACCCCACCCTCTACCCCCACCCCCCAAAAAAACCTTAACCAAAACAAACAAACAAACAAAAGAGACGGAAAAACCAAACCAACAAAAGTTGATAAAAAAGAGAAAAACAGACAAACCAACAACCAACAAGAACAAAGCAACAACAAAGCCAAGAAAAAATAACACAACCCAAACTTAATAAGTCTAAAGATAAACCTCTACACATTGTCAAATGGTACTCATACTTGTTAAACATAATATAAGATATTGAAATAGGGCACACATTAAAACTAAGTACAGAGGCAAGTCCAAATAACGTATTGAATAATTATAAAAATATGAATCCTACATCAGGAATACTATGACTATAAACAGGACGATAAAGGTGAGAGCGAGAGAGAGAGAGAGAGAGAGAGAGAGATAGAGAGAGAAGGAGAAGACAGAGACAGAGAGACAGAGTGTGTGGTGTGTGTATTTCAGAGATAAAATCCAATATAAAAATCCCAAAACAGTATGCGATCCCATCAACACTCATTTTAAGACTTATACTCGTATTCAATATATATTCATGATAATGAAAATAAATTTAATACCCCATACTTCCACAACAATAAAAACAAGAAACATACAAAGAAGAAATTTAAAACTATACTAAATATATGATTCTCAAAAACAGTACATCACGATAACCTTCAACCACTTAGTTTGATTACTCAACAAATTTTATGTCATGATTATCAAATAAATTCATACCAATAACTCTCTACCCAATAAAAACAAGGAGGGAAGAAGAAGGAAAAACAAAACCCACAATCTATAAGGTCATAGTGAGAGAAGAAGAGAGAGAGAGAGAAGAGAGAGGAGAAAGAGAGGGAGGGAGGGGAAGAGAGAGAGAGAGAGTGTGTGTGTGTGGTGTGTGTGTGTGTGTTTCAGGATATACACTAAATATATATATAATTCTCAAAACATGCACGATCACCGTCAACCCCCTTATTTTGATTATCTCATGCAGGTTATTGTCATAGATAATGAATAAACTCAATACCCTGTACGCACACAATAAAACAAGAAGAAGAGAATGGGGTATAAAAAACAAATCTGATAAGGTCAGGGAGAGAGAGAGAGAGATAGAGAGAGAGAGAGAATAGAGAGAGAGAGAGTGTGTGTGTGGTTGTGTTTGTTGTGTGTGTTTTAAGGATAATACTATATAATAATTTCAAGACAGCACAGATCACCGCAACATTGTTTTCGAATAACTCGTACATAATGAATGTCATAAAAAGAAATAAGCCCAATAACCAATACACTCTTACAATAGGAGAAAAATATCACTTAAGTCATAAAATGAACATCTATCCATGTGTAAGTAAGAGAAGAGAGATAGGGGAGGAAAATAGAGAGAGTGGTCGGAGAGGGAGGAGGATGGAGTGTGTGTGTGTGTTGTGTGTGTGTGGTGGTGTTGTGTGTGTGTGCGTTGGTTTGTGAGTGTGATGTGTGTGCGGTGCGATGTGTGTGGTGCGTGCGTGGCGTGTGTGTGTGTGAGTGTGAGAAAGATAATGTTATTGTTTTGTAAACAAACAAACAAAGAACGACATAGAAAAAAAATACTGAAATGAAATTCTCAACAGCACATCCATCACGTCAACACTCTTTTCATTATAGCACGTTACAGATTAACACATAGATTGTTATGATAGATATATTTCTTATTAACTATATGTAATAAAAAATAAAAAAGAAAGAAGAAGAAAAGAAAAAGTAAGAAAAAAATAAGAAAAAATTTTCGCTTTGGTAAAACTCACTTATTCAACAACAATGAAAATTTGAAAACGGGAGAGAGAGAGAGAGAGAGAGAGAAGAGAGAGAGGGGGGGGGAGGGGGGGGAAGAAACAAGGTCGACAGAAAGACAGGTGAAGGGAAA
>CM054156.1:39974926-39987426 GCA_028751875.1 Rapana venosa
AAAAAACCAACAACAAAAAAAAACCAAAAAATAAAAAACAATGCCATTCTTTCATCTTTAAAAAAAAAAATTTTTTAAAAAAAAAAATAAAAATAAAAAATCAGCAGATTTTGTTTTTTTTTATCTTTGAACTTTTTTAAAAAATACTACCTACCCGAAGCTTAAAGGGGGAGTGTAGCCCTCCCCCCAAAAAAAACTTGTATTATTATCAGCTCAACTCTCCTGGGAAGATCCGCCGCCCAGTTTTCTTTCTGGATCCTGGCCGAAGTCCCCCCGGCCCCCTCCCCCCCCCCCCCTCTCCTCCCCTCCCCCCAAACCCCCCCCCCCCCCCCCCCCCCCCCCTTTTCCCCGCCATCAGCTGCCATTCTTCAGCAAGAAACCATCCGCATGCTAAACCTTTCGTGGAAAGTTCTACAAGTCTGGTGGCTTTCAAGTGCCAAAACCACCCCCACCCCCACCCCCTCCTTCCTTCCTCCTCCTCCCTTTTCCCCCCCCCCCCCCCTCCCCGTCTCCTCACCCCCCCCCCCCCCCCTCCGCCTTCCACCCCTCCCCTCCTTCTCCCCTTCTTCCCCCTCCTTTCCACCCCCGCGCCCCCCCCCCTCCCCTTCCCCTCCCACCATCCCCCCCCCCCACCTTCCACCCCACCCTCCTCCTCCTTCTCCCCTTCCCCCCCTCCCATTCCACCCCCTTACCGTCCCTCAACACCTCCTCCTCCTCCCTCCTTCCCATTCTGGGTAGGTAGGTTTGATGTTACCATGCATGTGCATGTGCATGTGAGTCTGCATGCTGGATTGGGTGGGTCTTGAGGAATGAAAAAGGAATTAACCCGTTTCTTGCAGAAACCGAAAGAAAAAGAAATAAAAGGTTCGGAGTTTCAATGTTCTGTTCATACACACACACACACACACACACACACACAAAACACACACACACAAACGCGCGCGCACCCCGCCCACCCCCACAAAACACAAACACACACTCCCCGCCCCCCCCCCCCCCCCCCCACAAGACGTGATCTATCTATCTATCTATCTACTACTATCTATCATCCATCTATCTATCTATCTTGCGCACACGTTAAATCCTGTTCCGCTTTTCGAAAGAGTAGGCTGCCATTGTGTGCCGATGGAAACAGATGACAAAATTGACAAAACCGGATACACACGGGGACTGGTTGTAAAAAAAGCACATGAGTGCTTATTCCATTATCCTCGATATAAAAGAATAAATAAATAAATATATATATACATATATAAATTCCATACATTATTATTATTATTATTATTATTATTATATATCACAGAACTTCCAGAAGGTGCGGATGCTATTAAAATTTTATACTGACAGTCGCCCCCTCCCCCACCCACCCATCCACCCGCCAACTCTCCGGGGATAATGATATCTTTTTTTTTAATGTGTGTGTATCTACATGTAACCTAGCAGAATTAAAAAACAATTTTTTTAGGGGAAGTAATACATTATGTTTATAAATAATAGTCATAACTCTTGGTACAAATACTCCCTTTTTCAAGCGAGAGTACATGGTTTTCTTTTATTAATTTTTTTTTTTTAAACTCAAGCGAAAGGACTATGTCAGATAAACCCGGCCCAACCCCCCCCCCCCCCCCCCCTCCCCCCCCCCCCCCCCTTTCCCCCCTGCCCGCCCCCCTCCCCCCTCTTTTTTTTTTCGTTTTTTTTTTTTTTTAACCTACTTCCTTCCCACATACTTGCCTGCTAAGCTGCCCGTAAATAACCCTGCCTGACCCTATTAATTTTGTCAGGAACTATGACCTTTCCCCAGACCACAAAACTTGTCTTGTACACATGGTTCACATCATTTTGTATAGCTACTGAATATGTATTGCTAGCTGCTTCCCAAAAAAAAAACCTCCGCCGCCGCATGATTTGTATGAGAGGCTACTCGTGCCAGAAGGAAACATAATCATTATGCCCCCTTTTAAACCCCCTTCCCCCCCCCCCCCCCCCCCATTCCCCCCCCCCCCCCCTCCCTCTCCTCCCAACAAGAAGACATTGTTTTTATTTTTTAATGGGTGGGAAAATACTTTGGACCAGAAAATTTAAATGAATTTTTTCGTGAATTTGGGGTTTTTTGTTTTTTTTGTTTGTTGTTGTTTTTTGTGGGTTGGGTTTTTTTGTGTTTTTTTGAGGGGGGGGAGGGGTTCGGGTCGGGAGGGGGGGGGGGCGAGGGGATTAGTGTGTGTGTGTGTGTGGTGTGTGTGTGTGTGTTTTGCGTGCGTGTGTGTATGTGGCTGTGTGTGTGCGTGCGTGCGTGCGTGCCTGTGTGTGTGGGGTGTGTCTGTCTGTCTGTCTCTGTCTGTGTGAGTATGTGTACGTGCGTGTGAGCGTGCGTGTGTGTTCGCGCACGCACATTTACGTGTATAATTATGTATGCGTGCCTGATATCACTATTTAGTGGAAGGACGTTAAACTGAAGAACTACTTATGTATGCGTGCGTATCTACGTAGGTCTGTCTATAGCAAGTCTAAAACTGCTATCACCCCTCCTCCCCACCCCCACCCTTAATCCCTTTTTCTCCTATTGCCCATTAACCCCTCCATTTCCACCAGAGGGGGGGGGGGGGGGGGGGGGGGGGGGGTACAATTTTGATCAACACTATCCGTACGGGGAGAGAACCCCCCTTTTTTTTTTAATATTCCCAGTACACGAGCACTGTGCACATTTGTATGCTACCGTAACCCCAGTAGTGGGTGATACAGAGGGAAGGGTAAGTATCTAAATGGTTGGTTACCTTATAGCGCGGGTTACCCGTATGGTTAATAGCTGTATCTTCGTCTTCTTCTTCTTCGTCAAACGCTCAGACAACAACTATTGTTGTCTGTTATATAAGCAAAAAAATGCGTCACGCTGCCGTTGATTAAGCGCCTGACAAAGTCAGGTCACCCCAACCCATCCGACTTCGGCACAAGAGAGAATTGTTATCTTTTAAGTCTTTCTAGGCAACAACAACATCCAAAAAAAAAAAAAAAAAAAGGGCAGGAGAATGGATGGATGACCAAGAAGGTAGAAAATAGACAAGAAGGAGGAGGAGGAGGAGGTGCGACAGGAAGAAAAGGAACGAGGCAGAAACAAAGAGAGTGATAGAAAAGAGGACACTTCTAGCACAGAAATTTCCAGAAAGTGGGGGTACTTTTAAAACTTGATAGCCCCCCCCCCCCCACCCCACCCCACCCCCACCCTTTCCCCACAGGGGGAAATAACTGTATAAGCGTGCAACGAATTCAGACAAGTAGACGTCTCGTCTGCAGCCGTTTAAAACAAAAAAAGAGAAAAAACAATTCTCAAGGCGGTGGCGCTGAGTGTGGCTATGCCAGACCCGCTGACAAAGGGAGAGATAAAAGCCTGGGGGAAACAATTAATTGTAGTAGTAGTATAGGCTACACACCGGTATTAAAAAATCACTCTTTTCCTTCTGTTTTTCTATGTAACTCTTATATTCATACCGCACGCACTAAGGCATCCACAGAAATAAAAACCACTTTTTGTGAAAGACTAACCTCTGACTCAAAACTCATGTGATTTTGAACAAATTTGGTAGGTTTGAAATTTTTTTATTTTTCAGCAAACACTGTACCCCCCCAGTCCTTGTCCCTCTGCTAGCTTCCTTACCCCAATGCATGCGCGGGTCAACGCTGTAGGAATACAGGCAAACCTCATTTGATGGGTTTTTTCCAACTTTCTCGTGACTACCTGGTATCGCTCTATGTCCTCAATCCAAAAACCAAGGCACAGTGGGATCAATTCAAAGCTTTAAAAAATCTGTGAAAATCACCAACAGTTTTTTTTTCCCCTCGCACTCTATACAAATACTACTACCCCCAAATTAATCCCGTGTGTACCGTAAGCTATGGCTGGCTGACTGCCAGGGGGAGCAAGCAGAGACGACCTGCCAAACCCCTTGACGTTTTCGTAAATAAAAAAAAAGCCGAGTTTTTACAGACGCCTTCTTCTTCCCCCTTTGTCCTGCTGTCGTGTTGTGTGTGTTAGGTGTGTGTGTTAGTGTGTGTTATGTGTTTGGTGTGAGGGGTTGTTAGTGTTTTGATGTTGTTCTGTGGTGTGTGTTTGTGTGGTGTTTTTTAGTTTTGGGTGTTGTGAGTGTGTTTAGTGGTGTGTTTTTTAGTGGTGTCTGTGTGTGGTTTAGTGTGTGTGTGTTTTGGTTAGTGTGTGTGTATGTGTGTTGGTCTGTGTGTGGGTTGGGTATGTCTCTGTCTGCTGTCTGTCTGTCTGTCTCTCTCCCCTCTCCCCTCTCTCCTCTCCCCTCTCTCTCCCTCTCTGGATGAAAAAAAAGCACACGAGTGCTTATTCCATTATCCCGAAATAAAAAAAAGAAATAAAAAAATTTTTAAAAAATAATTAATCTCTTTTTTCCTCACACACACAAACACACACACCACACACACAACACACACACATACCACACACACACGAGAGACAGACAGCAAAAAAAGGGGGACGACAGACAACAATAGACAGAGACGGGCAGGGGCAAACAGACAAAAAAACAGACAAAAGCCCCCAGTCAGTGATGATAACGCATTACATCCTAACCTCTCACCCATCACCAGAGAGACTAAACACACAGCAGCATCACTTCAAACTTAAAAAAACCACAAAAAAACCCCAACCCCCCCCCCCCCCCCATCCACCACACCAAACACCCCCCTCCCCCCAAAAAAAAAAAAAAACCACACCAACAAACAAGCCAGAAGCCCCCCCCCCCCCCCCCCCCCCCCCTATTTTGAGTCATTTACACACAGCAATCTCCCCTTGGCAGTATAGGTTAACCCCTAGTAACCCTTTCCTGCATTTTATAAACGCTGCTCTTCCGCAATGATGGTTGCCCGGGGTTTTTTCTGGGCCCTATACGGGCTGCAAAAACCCGTATTTAAAAATCACTTTTTTTTCCTTCTTTTTTCTTTTATAAAGGCTTTTTTATTCATACAAAGTATTTAAAGGCACCCACAAAAAAAAAAACCCTTTTTTTTTTTTGGTGAAAGACTACCTCTGACTCAAAACTCAGGAAATATGAACAAATTTTTGGGGGTTTTGAACTTTTTAAATTTTTTCAGAAAACACTGTAGTACTCCCCAGACCATTGTCTTCTGTCTGATAGCTTCTTACCTTAATATCAGCAGGGGGTCAACGCGGGGAATACGGGAAAACCTTATTTGGATATTTCCAATTTTTGGACTACCTGGATTGCCTATGCCCAACCCCCCAAAAAAACAAGTGCACGTCCATTTTTCATGCTTATAAAAATTGGAAAATCACCAACATTTTTTTCCCACTCGCACCTATACAAAGATACACATGCCCCCAAAAATTAATACCGGGTAGCCTAAACGGCTTTTTCTTCCGCAATGATTTTTGCCCAGGGTTTTGTTCTGGGCCCTGTATACACGCCACACCGCTGCTTTTGGGGGCGCCATTGCTTAGAGGGTACGTCAGGTGGGGGTTTTCCCCCTTTTTCGGGAGTTTGGTTTGAAAAATTTGGCTTGTAACTTTTGGCGGGGGGGTGGGTGAGGGAAAGCAGTGGTTAAAAATTGCGTTCGCAATCTGGGGACCCGGGTTCGATTCCCCTTAAAGGGGATTTTTTCCCCTGGAGTTAAAATCAGTGCACTCCACTCTCCCCAAAAGTCCCTTTGAATAGACAAAACCGAGGGCCCCCGGTTTCGAACGCACGCGCGCGCAAACATCTTGCGCACAAAAGTTAAATCCTTTCCCCCTTTTCGTAAGAGTAGGCTATTGTGGCCGTGGGAACAATGACAAAAATTTTTAAAAACCGCAACACAGGGGGCTAGATTAAAAAAAAAAAAAGCGCATAAATGCTTATTCCCCTTTTCCTCGATATAAAATAATTATTTTTTTAAAACGTCTTTACTAAAGAAGTTTTTACTTGGTTTTTTTGGTTTGGTTTGGTTTTTTTCTGTTTGAACATTGTGGGTTTTTTGATGAAATTAAATTGTTTTGAATTCTGAACGAAACTAAGTCGTTTCTCTCTTCTCTGGCGCCGTTTGGTTTGTTTTTGTTTTTGTTGTTGGGATATCGTTTCTGTCTCTGTGTTCCCTGTACTGTCTTTTTTCCGCTCCTCTGCTCTTCTTTTCTGTCTGTTTTCACTCTATTTCTCTCTCACAGAGAGAGAGAAGAGAGGAGAGAGAGAGAGAGAGAGAAGAGAGAGAGGAAAAGAGAAAAGAGAGAGAATGACAAATTCTTTTTTTTTCGGGATAATGAGCTTTTTTACATCCCGTCCCCGCCCGTTAGGGGTAACTTTAAAAAAAAAAACCCAAAACTTTACTCTCACAATAAAAACAAGGGAAATAACCCTTTTTAAAACAGCTCCCCCCCAACAAACCCCCCCCCCCCCCAAAGCAACAATAAAAGAAAACCCTAAAAAAACCCCACCCCCACCCCAAAAAAAAAAAATTAACCAAACAAACAAACAACAAAAGAAGGAAAAACCAAAAACCAAAAAAGATTAAAAAAAGAAAAACAGACAAAAAACAACAACAACAACAACAAAAGAACCCAAGGGAAAAAAACACAACCAAACTTAATAAGTCAAAAGATAACATCTACACATTGTCAAAAAGGACACATACTGTTACCATAATTTTTAAAAATATTGAAATAGGGCACTCTTAGGAGAGAGAGAGGAGAGAGGAAAAAGGGGAAGAGAAGAGAGAGAGAGAGAGAAGAAAGAAGAGAGAGAGCAGGAAAATTATCTACTGAGGTAAGGAAGTGAGTCGAGACAGGGGGGAGGGGAGGGAGGGAGAGAGAGAGAGCGGAGAGAGAGAGAGAGAGAGGGAGAAGAGAGAGAGAGAGAGAGTAACAATTACAAAGAGACTGAGGACTGAGTATGAAAAATAAACAGATTGAAAAACAACACAGCCAATAACAGCACAAATAAAATTTATTGTTAGAGTCAAGAACAGCCCAAAATTAATCGGTGTAGTCAAATATAAAAGCCAAAATAAACAGCACTGTATAGAACTCATTTCAGAGAGACAAGGCAGATATAGTAAACAGACAAGAGAAAGCAGAGCGACAGACAGACAGACAGACAGACAGACAGAGGAGACAGAGAAGACAGAGCAGAAAGAAAAAGACATATATACACAGAAGAGAAATAGAAAGAGAAGACATAAAAACAGAAAAGACAGAGCAAAAGAGAAAGACATATATACACAGAAGAGACATAGAAAGAGAAGACATAAAAACAGAAAAGACAGAGCAGAAAGAGAAAGACATATATACACAGAGGAGACATAGAAAGAGAAGACATAAAAACAGAAAAGACAGAGCAGAAAGAGAAGACATATATACACAGAAGAGACATAGAAAGAGAAGACATAAAAACAGAAAAGACAGAGCAGAAAGAGAAACATATATACACAGAAGAGAAGACAGAAAGGGAAGACGGACAGAAGGAGACAAACAGAGAAGACAGAACAGACAAAAGAGAGAACAGAAGATGACAGACAGAGAAGACAGACAGACAAACAGACAGAAAAGTAAGACAGACACGAGAGAGAGAGAGAGAGAGAGAGAGAGAGAGACAGACAGACAGACAGACAGACAGACAGACAGACAGACAGACAGACAGACAGACAGACAGATGGAGAACAAACGCACACATTATTTTATTTCACGAGGGTAATGGATCAAGTTACTAAGACTTTCTTTTTCATCCAGCCCTCGAGAAGAAAACGGAAGATGTCCGACAAAGAAGATAGAAAGAGAAGACAGCGGACACAGACAGAGAAGACAGATAGACAGACAGAAGGGAGACAGACAGGCAGACAGAGAAGATAGACAGACAGACAGAAGGAGACAGAGAAGGCAGACAGAGAAGACAGACAGAAGGGAGACAGAGAAGACAGCGGAGACAGACAGAGAAGACAGATAGACAGACAGAAGGGAGACAGAGAAGACAGAGAAGACAGACAGACAGACAGACAGGAGAGCTGAAGGTGAAGAAGAAGGCGGACAGGTGACGTGACGTGATCAAGTGTGACACGGGGGAAGGGGGGGGGGGGAGGTAGTAGTAGTAGTAGTAGTAGTAGTAATAGTAGTCCATCCATACAACCGTGACGGGTCAAGTCACAATACCTTAGCCTCCCTCCTCCTCCTCCCACCCCCACCCACCCCCCCCTCCAACCCGAACCGCCCCCCCCCCCCCCCCCCCCCCCCCCCCCTCCCCACCCCTAACCCACCATCTCCAATCCCCCCACCCTCACCCCACCCCCTCTTATTTCCACTGACTGCTTGCAGACGACAGGAAAAGACAAATTGAAGCAGATGGTGCTATTAGACAGTAGTGTCAGTGACTACTGAGTACAGGAAACAGTTCTCGCCCCTGTATGAATGGTGTCGCTAAATGGAGTTCATGTCCTTAAGTGGTTTGAGGCTGCGTTCGACTGCGTGAACCTGGTCCAAAACGTAACTTGAAGCACTATTTAAACTTCTTGATTAACATACCGTGCGGGGACGGGATAGCTCAGTGGTCAGGGCACTCGCTTTTCCCCCAGCTAAGGTTAAGCAGCATCGAGCGTGGTTACCAGTTGGATGGATGACCGTTTGCGCGCCTTGGCTTCAGTACAGTTCCCTCAGTTCACCCAGCTGTAAATGGGTACCTGCCCTCTTTTTAGGGTCAGGGAAGGTAAAGCAGCGAGGGAGAGAGAGGAGATGGGCGCCGCCCTCAATATGCTGGCCCCTGGAGAAGTGAGGTCTCTGACGCCTCGCTTCCCTTACGACCTTATAGGTTATGGGGGACACCTTTACCTTTTCAACATACCGTATTCTATTAACCACACACATTAATGGCGGGGAAAAAAGATATTATATAAGTAAACTCTCAGTCGAGACTGAAGAGAAATCGAATACTGCCCTATACAACTTTACCTGGGAAAAATCTATTGTTTTATCCGATTTGCGGGCTCACAGAGTCAAATAGGAATTATCAGATTTTGGAATCATTGTTTGTCTTGTCATATGCAGTATGTGCATTGGCAGCCCACCTAGGTGAAGAGGGAAAGGAGACGGTAAAAGTTTCTACAGGACAGTTCCAGAGAAGTTCTTATTTCCGTTGAGCCTGTCTACTTTACCAAAACAAAAAAAATCACTTGAAGACACAACACCGCTCTCTGTCTCTCTCTGTGTCTTTCTCTGTCTGTCTGTCTGTCTGTCTGTCTCTCTCTGTCTCTCTCTCTGTCTCTCTCTCTCTGTCTCTCTCCTCTCTCTTCTCTCTCTCTCTCTCTTCTCTTCTCTCCTCTCTCCTCTCCTCATCCTCTCTCTCCTCCTCTCTCTCTCTCTCACTCTCTCTGTGTGTGTGTGTGTGTGTGTGTGGTGTGTTGTGTGTGTGTGTGTGTGTGTGTTTGTAAGACAATGGTTTTCTTTCACTTTTAGGTTTACCTCTCTCTCTCTGTATCTCTCTCTCTCTCTGTGTCTCTCTCTGTATCTCCCCCCCCCCCCTCTTCTCTATCCCTATATATATATATATATATATATATATATATATATATAATATATAATATATATATATATATATATAAAAATATTTTATAGAATATATAATTATATAAACCCACACGAATAATGTCCACATGAAGAAAACAAACAGAGAATTATAACAACAAAATGCTGCAGGAGGAAAACTAGCACAAGTGAAGGTGGCAGGACGGTTAAGACACTCACCTGCCCTAACAACAAGTAAACAAGTGAGGTTCTGGGTTCGATTCCCGACCTTACCCGTTCTTCCCAGTTTGACGAGCAAAATCAAACTGAATGTCAAAATCCTTCGGATGAGAACCGAGACCTCGTGTGTGAATACACACAGACCATCTTGCCCACAACGTTAAAACCCCCCCCCCCCCCCCCCCCCCGTTCCACCTTTAGGAAGAGTAGCCATTTCGTGCCGGTAGAACGTTCACAAATTTATTTTTTTTAAAAAGCAGGCATACGTGTATCGTGTTTAGACACCATCCCCAAAGGCGGAATGTGGCTACTCAGTGGTTAGAGGAAAAAAACAACAAAAAACTATTGCAATCGTAAAAAAAAATCTCACTAACAAGTGAACCTCGGAGCTCTAGCCGAGGAACGGGAAGCAAAAAAAAAGAATACAAAAACAACCAAAGAAAAACAAAACAAAAAAGAAGAAAAAAGAGAAAGAAAGAAAGAAAGAAACCACAAAAAACGGAGAAGAAAAAAAAGAAGAAAGAAAGAAAGAAAAACCCCACAAAAACGGAGAAGAAAAAAAGAAGAAAAAGAGAAAGAAAGAAAGAAAAAACCCCCAACAAAAACAGAGAGAAAAAAAGAAGAAAAAGAGAAAGAAAGAAAGAAAAAATCACAAAAACGGAGAGAGAAAAAGAAGAACAAGAGAAAGAAAGAAAGAACCCCCCCCCCCCCCCCCAAAAAAAAAACACAACCAAAAAACGGAGAGAAAACAAGAAGAAAAAGAGACAGAAAGAAAGAAACCACAAAAACGGAGAGAAAAAAAAAGAAAAAGACAAAGAAAGAAAGAAAAGAAAGAAAGAAAGAAAGAAAGACAAGAAAGAAAAAAAAAACACACGCACAAAAACGGACGAGGAAAACTAAAGTCAACATGTTTGCGAACCCACCCACCCTCCTATTACAAAGAAGGAAGGTGATCTTCTCACAAATTTACTGTCAACCCCAAATGCAAAAAACAAAGAAAGAAAGAAAGAAAGAAAAGAAAGAAAAACACACACACACACACACACACACACACACACACACACACACACACACACACACACACACACACACGGACGAGGAAAACTAAAGTCAACATGTTTGCGAACCAACCCACCCTCCTATACAAAGAAGGAAGGTGATCTTCTCACAAATTTAGTGTCACACCCCCAAAGCAAAAAACAAAGAAAAAAGAATGAAAAGAAAGAAACAAAGAAAACACACACCACACACACAACACACACACACACACACACACACACACACACACACACACACACACACACACACACTCAAACGGACGAGGAAAACTAAAGTCAACATGTTTGCGAACCCATCCACCCCCCTATTACAAAGAAGGAAGGTGATCTTCTCACAAATTTACTGTCAACCCCCAAATGCAAAAAAAACAAGACGGGGAGCAGAGGAAAACCTTGGTGGATGCCGTTCATAATAAATGATTACTATTAGAGTTTTGAGGCGCCTTTGACTGTTTGCGCTGTGTGGGTTGGGTAGCCTAGTACACAACATTGATCTCTTGGACGACTGTTGACTGAAGTAAGACACGCACGCACGCACACACACACACACTAACACTAACGCACACACACACACACACACTAACACACAGCTATTATCACTTACAATGAACAGATGTTAAATATAAGAACACACACACACTAACACACACACACTAACACTAACACACACACACGCGCGCGCGCACGCACAACACACACACACATACACACACTAACACACACACACACACACACACACACACACACACACACACACACACACACACACACACACACAGCTAATACCACTTACAGTGAACAGACGTTAAATACAAGAACACACACACACACACACACACACACACACACACACTAACACACACACAAAACACACACACACACACACACACACACACACAACACACACACACACACACACAGTAATATCACTTACAGTGAACAGACGTTAAATACAAGAACATACACACACACACACTAACACACACACACTAACACACACACACATACACACACACACTAACACACACACACTAACACACACACTAACACTAACACACACACACACATACACACACACACACCAGACACACACACACACACACACACACACACACACACACACACACACACACACACCAGACACACACACTAACACTAAACACACACACACACTAACACACCACACACACACACACACACACACACACCACACACACACACACACACACACACACACCACTAATGCAGTTTTCCTGGTTCCTTCTGTGAGTAAGGAAGGAAGGAAGAAAGAATACATGCATGTATTCGATTCTAACAAGAAGAAAAAAAGAAAAAAAAGAGAGAGAGAGAGAGGTTATGGTTAAACGATGTGGGTTTTTTCCCTGGTTTCTTCTGTTATTCTCTCTGTCTGTGTGTCTCTCTCTGTCTCTGTCTGTGTGTCTCTCTCTGCCTCTCTCTTTGTCTATCTCTCTGTCTCTCTCTTTTTCTCGCTCTCTGTCTCTGTCTCTCTCTGACTATCTGTCTCTCCCTCTCTCTCTATCTGTCTGTCTCTCTCTCTCTCTGTCTCTCTCTGTCTCTCCCTCTCTCTGTGTCTATCTGTCTCTCTCCCTCTCTCTCTATCGATATAAAAGAATAAATAAATAAATATCTATCTGTCTCCCTTTCTGTCTCTCTCTGTCTCTCCCTCTCTCTGTGTGTCTCTGTATCTC
>CM054156.1:39994926-40009926 GCA_028751875.1 Rapana venosa
CGACAACTCCCTTTTTGTTTGTCGTGGGATTTTCATGTGTTTTGTTCATTAAATGTGTATCGCACACAAGGAATTGATGTATGGTTTAGCGGCATAGCAGAGTCGTGCATTCTGTTTTGTCGTTGTTGTTGTTGTTGCTTATATTATTATGACAGACATCAGAAGTTGCTATCAGATCGTTTGAAGAAGAAGGAGAAGAAGGAGGAGAAAAAGAAGGGGAGGAGGAGAAGAAGGAGGAGGAGGAGGAGAAGAAGAGGAGGAGAAGAAGAAGAAGAAGGAGGAGGAAGAAGAAGAAGAAGGAGGAGGGGAGGAGGAGGAGGAGGAGGAGGAGAAGAAGAAGAAGGAGGAGGAGGAGGAAAAGAAGGAGGAAAAAGAAGAAGGAGGAGTAGTAGGAGGAGGAGGAGGAGGAGGAGGAGAAGAAGAAGAAGAAGAGAAAAAAGAAGAAGAAGAAGAAGAAGAAAAAAGAAGGAGGAGGAGAAGAAGAGGAGGAAGAAGAAGAAGGATGAGGAAGAGAAGAAGAAGAAGAAGGAGTTGAAAGAAGAAGAAGAAGAAAGAAGAAGAAGAAGGAAGAGGAAGAAGAGAAGAAGAAGAAGAAGAAGAGGAAAAAGAAAGAAAGAAAGCAAGGAAGAAAGAAGAAGCTGCTATCTACAAGAAACAGCCGAGCTCTCAGAAAAGCAAACACGTTATAAAATTATGTGACCAGAACTCCCCATTCAAATATTTTGTTGACATGTCATGTGCCTGTGCCCAGCACTTTAAAAAAAATCACAGAATTCCTACCCTCCCCCCCCCCTTCCCTTTCCTTCTCCCCACCACTACCACCACCTCCACCATCACCACCACCACCGTCCTCCTTCGCAATACCCACCTCCCTTCATTTTCTCTCCCACCCACCCCCAAATCTTTCCAGCATGCATGCATGCATATGCTTGCCTGTGCTCGTGCACACATATTGCTGTTGCTCCCCCCCCCCCCCCCCCAACCCCTTCCACCACCCCTCCCCCCACCTTGCCTGCACGTGCAGACATGTGCGATTACTCACGCGCCCTAGCCACCCCCACGCCATCCCACAACACACGCGCACACATGCGCTTTTCAGCGCCGTGCACTAAAACACCACACACACACACACAAACCCCACACACACACACACATACACACATACACACACAAACACACAACACACACAAACATACAGACCACCCCACAAACACCCCCACAACACACACACACACCACACACACACCCCACACACACACACAACACACAACTCCACACACACACACACACACACAACACACCACACAACACACACACACACATACACACACAAACACAACACACCAAAAACACAAAACACACACATACACACACAACACACAAACACACACACACATACACACACCACACCCCACACTTTCCCAAAACCCCACACACACAATACACACACACACACACACACACAACACACACACACACACACCACACACACCACATACACACACAAACAACACACACACAAACAAAACACACACACATACACACACACACACACACACACACACAACACACACCCCACACAAAACACACACACAAGGCTCATTAACACATCACAACCCGAATACCAGAAAGGAGGAGAGAGAAAAAAAATACACAAACAGAAGTCGGAGGCCAATGGCTGTCATAACTAACCCGGATGAATGTATTTATTTTGTTAAGAGTTAATGGGATAGGATGCTAGAAACTCAATAATTTTAATTTTGCAACGTTGTCTGGTATGGTTTGGAATATGGTATGGTATGTATGGTTTGGAATGGTATGGTATGGAATGGGATGGTATGGTTTGGTATGGGACGGTGGTGTGTGGTATGAAATAGTGGTATGATGATATGGTGTGCTATGCTATGCTAGCTATGCTATGGTAACTGTAATATGGTAACTAAGGTACGGTTCGGTATGGTATGGCACGATATGGTATGGTTTAGTATGGTATGATATGGTGTAATATGGTATGGTAGCTATGGAATGATTATGGTATGGTATGGCATGGTATGGTATAGTATGGTATGGTATAGTATTGTATTGTATACCCCTTTAAGTCACGGCAGATTTGTCTGCGTGAAATTGAGGCTGCTCTCCCCTGGGAGAGAGCGCGTGGCCACAAAATTAGCACTACCCATTATTCTTTTTCTTCTTTTCCTGTCTGCAACTGTAGTTGTTTCCCTATCAGAGTGGCTTTTTATTACCGAATTTTGCTAGGGACAACTCTCTTGTTGCTGTGGGTTCTTTTACATGCGGTAAATGCGTGTTGCACACGGGACCTCGGTGCATCGTCTTATCCGAATGACTGGTATGTTATAGCATGGCATAATAATATGATAATTATGATAAGGTATGGTTGGTAATGTACGGTACGTACGGCATGGTTGTATGGTATGGCATGGTATAATATGGTATGGTAATGGTATGGTATAGTTTGATACGGTAGGGTATGGTATGGTAGGATAAAGTCAGTTTTGTATTGTACTGCACAATACTCACCGTACTGAACTCTAATGCCACGAATTGGTTTAGCGTGAAAATGGGGCTGCTCTCTCTGAGGAGATCTGGTCGCCACAGGGCAGCTCCACCCATTTTTTAAAAAAATGCCTCCATATCTTTGTTTCCCTTTTCCTCCGTGGGGATGCCGGGGGCCCCTCGGTGCAAACAGCATCCCCACCTTCTGGACATTCTGTGCTAGGAATTCCCTCTTTTCCATCCCTCTCTTTGTTTCTGCCTTGTTCCTTTTGTTTCTTGTCACCACCTTCTCGTCAATTTTCTGCCTTCTTGGTCCATTCTACAGCCTTTCTTTTATTTTATTTTATTTTTTATTTTCCAGGAAGACTAAGATAACAATTCTCTCCCGTGCTGAAGTCGGATGTGCTGGGCCTGACTTGTCAGGCGCTGAACGGCAGCGCAACGCATTTTCGCTCATATTTATTTATTTATTTATTTATTTATACCACTTTAAGTCACGAGATTTCTCTGCGTGAAATTCGGGCTGCTCTCCCCGGGGAGAGCACGTCGCCACAAGAGCAGCGCCGCCCCCTTTTTTTTCTTTTTTTTTTTTTTTTTTTGGTCTGCAACTGTATTTCATTCCCTATCAGAGTGGCTTTTTTCTAAGAATTTTTTTCCAGGACACTCCCTTGTTGCCCTGGGTTCTTTTTCGTGCGCTGCATAATTTTCTGTAACACACGGGACCTCGGTTTATCGTCTCATCCGAAAGACTAGCGCCCAGACCACCACTCATGGTCTAATGGATGGGGGAAAAGTTTCGGGCCCAGACGGGATACGAACCCGGACTTTTCGCTTTCTAGACAAGCGCGTTACCTCTAGACCACCGATCCATATGACAGACAAGCAGTAGTTGCTGTCTGAGCGTTCAACAAAAGGCAGACTCAAACCTATAACATCCTTCTTTAGAACGAAACTAACACTTTTGTGTCCTTCTTTGTCGACCACCTAGCCTCCAACGTCGGTTGATCGTTGATGCTTTGATCTTTGAGATGAAAAGCTTAAATCACTCAATCCTCCCTTTCCCCTTACTTCTCCAGGTCAGTCACCCATCTTCTCCCACCCCCCACCTTCCTCCCTCCTTCCTCTCATCTCTCCTTTGGTCAGGCCAATAAACTCCCATTCATGACAAAATTAATGTCGAAGCGACCACCCACAGCTTGTCAACATCTATCAACCCCATAATATATAATATAACACGCGCGAAATTAAACAGTAGTAGGGTATTTCTCAAGTTAACACCCTCTTCACTTTCTTTTAAACCACCACCCCAGGCGATGTTTGGGTGGAGATGGTTGATGGGGGTTGGGTGGTGGGTGGGTTTGGGGAGGGGGGGGGAGATAGAATGAACATGGGGGTAGTTGTGGGGGGGATGATGATTGGTGGGTGGGGTTTGGGGGAAGGGGGGAGGGGGTGGGGGATGGGGCTGAGGGTGGGGGTAGGGGGGGGGGGGGGGGGGGTTGTCTGGATCAATAGAGGTCTGTTATAGTAATCACCACTGTCATCTCCCGCCTCCAACCCCCTCCCTCCCCACACACGCACGCGCGCCACGCACACACACACACATGCACACCCCACACCACACACACACACACACACGCACACACACACACACAGCCAGAGCTCCTACCTAACGACAGACAGCTCTCTCCCTTGTGACACAAGCTGCACGACCAACTGTGAAAAGTACGGCAAATTCCGTGTGTCAGTAATGTTCTTTTCTGTTCAGTTTTCTTGCGTAAAGAAGACACTGTTTTTAGGAATTTGAATGCTTTCTTGTGCGCGCGTGCGCATACACACACACACACACACACGAGCGTGCGTGCACACGCACACACACTTACTCACACACATACACACACTTACTCACACACACATACACACACTTTTCTCACACACACACATACATGCACGCGCGCGAACACACACACACACACACAAAACACAACACAACACACACACACACACACACACACACACACACACAACACCAAAACACACACCACACACACACACACACTGTTTTCAAGACAAAATATTCGAAAGATGTAAACTGTTTTTTGTGGGGGTAGATAACAAATAGTAGTTCTTCATTGTGGACATCTAAAAGCATTTTTTTACTGCTGTGCCTATTTTCACTGGGTCAGTTTTTGTCTGAACCATCCTGTTGCTGGGTTGGGTTAGCGCTAATAAGAGGTCCGATAATTCGTTTGTTTGTTTGGTTAAAGTTGTTTATATTTAACTTTGGGTTTTCTGAGTTTGTTTTTAATTATTATTCAATTTTACCTGTGCGTTTTGTTGTTGCTGTTGATTTAAAATTCTTCACGTGATAGACGTTAACTGAATTTATCCACTCACTCATACACACCGCTCCGTCGCTCAACGCAGTGCATTTCACACAATTTTTACAGACTTAAAACACCACACAATAAAAAAACAAAACAATAAAACCCGAAAACAAATTATTCTACCCCAAAAATTTGTCCAGCGGAAGTATCATTCGGGATGATGCCTAAAGAAAGCGGGCCACCCCTTCTGTAAAAGGGAAAAACCAACCAAAACCAAACAAAAAAAAGAAAAAGAAAGAGAAAAAATGAAGTAAATTTCGACGCCAATTTTCACCATACGCTGTATTCCCAGGGTTGCAGAATTTGAGAGAGCGAGAGGAGAGTTGCTCGAGGCGGCAAAGACTTTTCTCAGACATCGATCACAATGCTGTTTTGCGGCAGTGCGGCATTTTGTCATCGCGTTTCGTTCGCGCTCGTGTTTAAACTAATCTATTGCCAGGCTTGTATGTTGGATTTGTGCACCGGCGGCAGAAATAATTCCCGTTGTTTTGAAGTCAAAGACGGGTTCTTTGTCGTGAGCAACTTCTCAAATGAATGAGTGATGTAACTGATTAGTTATGTGCGCATGCAAAGGGGGGAGAGAAGAAAAAAATATAAACGCCGCTTTTGCACAGATGAAATATTTTGTTTTGGGTCTGGTTTTAAGAAAACGCTGTAAATTTCCAAGGTTGTTGTTTTGTTTTTTTTTCTAACGGATTAACCCAGATCTAGTTTAAAAACAATGGAGTCGGATCCATCCCGCGGCATTGGGGTTTTTTTTCTGTTTTAATGTCTCGCTTTTTGCTGTGACAACCAAACGTTTTCTTTTAACCTGAAAGTCCCTAATCGTTTTGCTGTTTTTGTATTGCTTAACCCCTGTTGGAGGTCGATAATGTGAGTACTAAATTTTTGGGGGGTGGGGTTCTGTTGTGTGTGTTTTGATTATTTGAGAAGGTGCGATTTCAAAAATTTAGTTGGCTTTTTGGGTATGAGTTACCCTGATTTTTTTCTTGGGGGGGGTTAGTTTGAATATTGATTTTTGCAGGCATTTTTTAATGGTGTGGTTTTAGTGTTTGGAATGTACAAGGGACTAGATGCAATGTCTTTGTGAAGTAAACAACAGAAAATAATTGGTACATCTCGCCATTTGCTGCAGATTTTCTGTCTGACTATCTTATCTCTATACATCCATCACCACCCAAAACCATCCATCCATTTCCAATTTCCCAAACCCCTCATCCAAACATCTTCATCTATCTGTCTTTCATCCACCAAACCATCATTGTCTTTCATCCATCCATCCATCCAACCATCCATCCCTCTCTTCTTTCCACTTGTCGGTTTTTGGGCGGGCTGTCTTTTATTTATCTATTTGGGCCGCCTGCCTATCTGTTGTCTCTGTCTCTGTCTCTCTCTCTCTATCTAAAAGATCCATCCATTTCCCTCCCGCTCCAAGCTCCATCCATCCATGCATCATCTATAAACTGTCTGTCTATTGTCTTTAATGTAGTGTATCCATACTGTTATCCACCTGTCCATCCACCATCCATCATCCACCATCCCTCCCAATACCTACAATCTATCTATTCTATTTTATTTATTATAATCTATCTAACAATGTCTACTGTCTACTTTCACCAAACCCCAACACACACACACCCAACACACACACACACACGACGCACGCACGCCCGCACGCAACGCCGACGCACGCACGCACGCCGCACGGCCCGCACGCACACACACACCACACCAACACACCACCACACACCACTTGTTTTTGTATTTTTAGTTCCGTCGTTTTCGCGATGACCTGTTTTAGCAGAGGAGGCAAACTGCTGTTTCGGGAAATGGCAGGAAATTTGATTATAGTTTGGGGAGCCTGCCCACAGTACACCCCACTCCTCTCTCGGCAGTGGGCATAAAGGCATCAGCGTTGAGATGTTCTCCAAGGCAAACTAGCCCAGGCTGAGCACTAAGACTGTGCAAGTCAAGCCTTTCCCAGTCAGGGGAGTCAAAGTCGACACTAAAGACTAAGCTGTTAAGTGGAATCCATGAGTGAAAAGCCACTGGTCATACAGCTCTCACTTAATGTACCCCCAGCGTCATGGTTTTAATCAAGAACTGTGATTAACCCACACACACCAACCACACACCACACACACACACACATCAAGTTGTGTTTTTTGCTCCCAGTGGGTTTATGAAAAAAAAAAGCAATGCTCGCCCTTTTCAATGTACCATCTGGAATAAAAATTGGATTGACTTCACACACACACACCCCACCCACACACACCCCCACACAGTGCCACACCAACACACACAACCCAAACACACACACACACATACCCCACCCCACACGTACCACAACACACAACACACACACGAACCACGCACCCCCCCCCCCTACACACACACACACCAGCACACACAAAACCGTACCACACCACCACCACGTACACACGCACCCCCCACCCTACACACACACCATAAAACACACCCCACACACACACACACAATGTACACACACGTACAACACACACACGTACACACGCAACCCCCCCCCCCCCCCCCCACCCCCCCCCCCCCCCCCCCCCCCCCCCCCCCCCCCCCCCCCCTCCCCCCCCCCCCCCCCCCCCCCCCCCCCCCCCCCCCCCCCCGGGCACACACACAGCACACAGACAAACACCACACACTACACACACAACACACAACACACACACGTACACACGCACCCCCCCCCCCCCCAACCCTACACACACACACCAACACAAAACACACATACACACACAACACACCACACACACACACAACCCACGTACACACAACACACACACAGTACCATACGGCACCCCCCCCCAAAACCCTCACACCCCCACACACAACACTCACACTACACACACACAACAAAGTACACACACACAACACACACACGTACACACACACACACACACACACACACACACGACCCCCCCCCACACCCCCCCCCCCCTCCCCCCCCCCCCCCCCCCCCCACCCCACCACACCCACCACACCCACCACCCCACACACACACACACACCACCACACACCCCCCCCCCCCACCCCCCCCCCCCCCCCCCCCCCCCCCTACACACACACAAAACCCCACACACCACACACAACACACACACACACACACACCCCCCCCCCCCCCCCACCCACCAAAACACACACACACACCTACACACACAACACACACACCACACACACACACACAACACACACCACACGACACCCCCCCCCAACCTACACCACACACCACCACACGCTACACACACACACAAACACACACACTACACACACAAAACACACACACACTACACACACCAACACACCACACCCCCCCAACACACCCACCTCCCCCCCACACCACACACACACAACACACCACACAACACCACTCAACTATACTCGCATCACTGCCCTTTGCTGCCTTTCCCCACCCGCCCCTACCCCAATGACCGGTCTCTGTCACACTATCAAGAATGATTGGGGGTCTTTCGACAGGCCCCGGCTAGGCCGAGCCACCACGGGGACATTTCCCTAGCACGTTACACCACGTAGCTGTATCCGACTTCAGGAATAAGTTTTCAATTACACCAGTGTTTAACAGGGTTTTTGTGTTTTTAAAATTCTTTTGTACGCTAGCCACAACAGGGCCCCCTTCAAAAAAATTTTTTCAAAGGGGCGCAAGAAGTCGCGGCGACACACGCGGGCCGGAAAGTCTCATCCGGAAGGACTTCAGGGGTTGAGTTTACTGATGTTAACTTCAAGGGTGGTGTGGGAGGGGGGTCTTTTGGGGTGCCTGGGGTGGTCGAATCCCGGGGAGATCGAGAGCCAACGTTAACCATAGGCTTTTTTATTGGAAAATAATAAAAGGAACTTTAAAAATTTTGGGGGGATTCATTTTCACGCAGATGCGACCAAGCAGATGTGGTAATGTTGAAAGGGGTGGTGTGGGTTTACTTAGCCAGCAGACGTTAACGGAAGACATTTTTTTTTTTTTTCAAGAGGGAAGCATGAGAGCTGATGGGGGTGGGAGAGCGAGGAAAGAGAGAGAGCAGGACCAGACCCCCGGCAGACAGACAGACAGGAACAGCAGACCCGGCAACAGGAAGAAAAAGTTTTATTTATTCAGGACTTTCATAATTGGGATAGTGGAAGAAGGGGGGGGAGAGAGAGAAGGGGGGGGGGGGAAGGGGGGAGGGTGGGGGGAGAGAGAGGAAAAGAGAAGGGGGGAGGGGAGAGAGAGAGGATTATTTATTTATGAATTCATTTATTTCGAGGATAGTGAAGAAGGTTTGGTTTAAAAAAAATAGTGGGGGAAGAGGGAGGAGAGGGGGGAGAGAGAGGAGAAAGGGGGTGGGGGGGGGGGGGTTATTAAAAACCCCTTAAAACGAAGGTGTGGTTTATCCCCTTTTAAAAAAACCCCCACTTTTCCCCCCCGTATTGACCTTTGAAGGGGGAGGGGGGGCAAATTTATGAGAGACCCCTAAACCGGTCCGTGTTTTTCAAAAAACCCGGGCCACGTAACAGAACCCCGGCAATTAGAGCGTTGTCCCTGGCAAATTTCTTAGGAAAAAAAAGTCACTTTCGTAAGGAATGAAACGCACGGAGATCTGTAGTAGACTGGGGCATTGAAAGAACAAGGGATGCTGCTGCTCTTGTTGGGATCTGCCTGAATTTATTTATTTATTTATATCACTCTAAGTCACGTCAGATTTCTCTGCGTGAAATTCGGGCTGCTCTCCCTGGGGAGAGCGCGTCGCCACAGAGCAGCGCCACCCATTTTTTCTCTTTTTTTTCTGTCTACAACTGCATTTGTTTCCCTATCAGAGTGGCTTTTTTCCACATAATTTTGCCAGGGACAACTCTCTTGTTGCCGTGGGTTCTTTTACGTGCGCTAAATAATTTTTGTGTAACGCACGGGACCTCGGTTTATCGTCTCATCCGAAAGACTAGCGCCCAAACCACCACTCAAGGTCTAGTGTATGGGGAAAATTTTTCGGGTCCAAACGGGATTTGAACCACCGCCCACTTCCGACCCAGACTTTTCGCTTTTTAGACAGGCGCGTTACCTCTAGACCACCGATCCGATTCCGAATTTCCTGCTGCAAAAGCGATCGTGACTGAACGTGGTATGCAGCACAATACAATGTTCATAAAACGCATACATACATACATACATCCATACACACTTACATACATACCGCACATGCATACATACATACATACATACATACATACATACATACATGTATACATATACACATTCATACATACATAATACATACATATACACACATACATACATACATACATACATACATACTACATACATACATACATACATCCATTACATCCATACTACACTTACATACATACCACACATGCATACATACATACATACATACATACCATACATACATTACATACATACATATAATCATTATACAACTTCATACATACATCATACACTACATATAATACATACATAATACACATACATATACACACATACATAATACATACATACATACATACACATACATACATACATACATACATACATACATACAACATACATACATACATACACACACCATACATACATACAACATCACATCATACATACACACACATACATACACACATTCATACATACATACATACATACATACATACATACATACACACACAACATACATACAACATACATACATACATACATACATACATACACACACATCACACATTACATACATACATACATACATACATACATACATACAACAACACACATACATACAACATACATACATACATACATACATACATACAACATACATACATCATACATACATACATTACATATATACATACATACATACATACACAACATGCATACATACAACATCACACTCATACATCAACATACATACATACATACATACATACATACATACATACATACATACATACATACAACACACAATACTTACATACGTAAGAGTAGCCATTGTATGCCGTGGAACAATGACAGAATTACAAACCGCATATCACACGGGGGATGGATGTAAAAAGCACACAAGTGTTATCATTATCTCGTATTAATAATGGATGAATGAAAAAAAACATTATCATCCATCCTCATCCATACATCCATCCATCCATTTATACATACATACATACATACATATACATACATACATACATACATACAACCACTATCCCTAACCATCACGAAGCCTAATGATTCAGATGATGCAGGGGGGTATTAAAGTGCCGCCTACTGTGTACAACAGTTTCTTTCAGTGATTTCGAATACCAATTCTTCGTAATCTCAAAAGTACGAGAAATTCATGTGGAATTGCAAGCTTAATTGTAAACTTAAGTATGATATAATCGTGTCAGCATCCACCGAGATTCTGAAAGCAGCCTGAGTATGTTACGTTTGCATGAAAGCAATCATTTGCGTGAATCTTTATGTGCGGGTTTGAAACTTTAATACACACCTAATGTAAATTCAACGTACAATTTTGGATTCTGAAGTCAAAATCTGTGTTTAGAAGAACGAGTAAACGTGAACAAGCATAGAAACGAACCATCACCACCACCACCACCACCACTACCACTACTACCACCACTACCACCACCATCACCATCATCACGACGACGACCACCACAACCACCATCACCAACCATCAACCATCACCATCCTTGTGAGCTTACGTGCCATTCACCCAGTACGTTTTATATTAGCCTAGCACAAAGTTCATGCACTGTAATGTTTTGATAAATAACGTGTTAATCTTGAGCCCAATGGCGTACACGTGGATGATGGGGGGGGGGGGGGGGGGGGGGGGGGGGGGGAGAGAGGAGAGAGAGAGCACAGCAGCGGCTGTTCTGCTAGCGCTGGCCTAAAGCAGAGACAAGTAAGTCCCAGAACCCAGCAATTCCTGTCACACACGTATTAGGCCCATTGCCTGATTCCCTGCCTTCATCCTGCTTCCTACCCTACTACTTTATTACCACTACTAGGCAGGCCTGTACGGCATTCTCTCTGTTTGACTGTCTCTCTGACTTTGCCTGTGTGTGTGTGTGTGTGTGTGTGTGTGGGGGGGGGGGGGGGGGGGGGTGCGCGCGCGCGCGCGCGCGCGCGCGTGTGTGTGTGTCCCTCCCTTCATCCTCCTACCCCAGCACCATTACTGCTGCATTCTCTCTGTTTGCCTGTCTGTCTGTCTGTCTGTCCGTCCGCCTGTCTTTCTGTCTGTCTGTCCGTCCGCCTGTCTGTTTCTCTCTCTCTCTCTCTCTCTCTCTCTCTCTCTCTCTCTCTCTCTCTCTCTCTCTCTCTCTCTCTCTCTCTCTCTCTCTCTCTCTCTGAGTGAGCGTGCGTATGTGTATAAAAATGTACACAAGACAGTACTTCTTTGCTTGTTTGCGGCAAAGGCACTCAAACTATTCGCAGTCGAAATAGCAAACTTTTGACGAACGCACAGAAATGTTAAAGGCTTTTATCCATTGTTGTTGACATCGGTCGTGAACGGGGTCATCAAAGTTCAACGCTGTCCCAGCGTTTTGTTTGCCTCTTAAGAAACGGTGTACATCAGTTATGATTTGAGGACCACGATTTGTTATTCCCCCCCCCCCCCCCCCCCACCCCCAGCCCGCCACTAAAGTCAATTTTATTATAAGATATAATTGCTTTGACATAACTGAAGGTTATCTGATACAAACGTCTTTTCAAAAAAAAAGTATGTATGATATCTACGACTCTGTGTGTGTTGTGTGTGTGTGTGTGTGTGTGTGTGTGTGTGTGTGTGTGTGCGCGCGTGCGTGCGTGCGTGCGTGCGCGCGCGTGTGTCTGTATCTGTGTTGAAGTAGTATTTGTAGTAGCAGTTATAGTAGTTGTAGAAGTAGATGAAGCAGCAGCAGTAGTAGTAGTAGTGTAGTAGTAATAGTAGTAGTCGTAGTAGCAGTCGTAGTAATAGCAGCAACAGCAGCAGCAGCATCAGTAGTAGTAGTAGTAGCAGCAGCAGCAGCAGCAGCAGCAGCAGCAGTAGTAGCAGCAGCAGCAGTAGTAGTAGCAGCAGCAGCAGCAGCAGCAGCAGTAGTCTTAAACGTTGCGTCATTCCACATAGTGTTACCAGACAAGAGAGAGAGAGAGAGAGAGAGAGAGAGAGAGAGAGAGGATGGCACGCACGCGCGCACGTGTGTGTGTTGGCACACCTGTGCAATTGCGCAGTTGTGGCCGAGAATATCCGCATTACATTTAACGAAGCTGTATAATACCAAACACCAATAGGGAAGAGCAACATTTAAAATAAAAACCCCAACATTCATAATTATAACTACAAGAAATGCCGAGTGGGACTTAACAATAAATCCTTAGCAATAGCAAACAATAAACCTTTAGCAATAGCAAACAATAAACCTTTAGCAATAGCAAACATTAACTTGACATTATCCAGAACTTGTTCAAGGGAAGTTTCTGGAAAACTAGGTGAGTAAGGCTTTAAAGACTTGCAGTGTGTGTGTGTGTTTGTTTGTGTGTGTGTATGCGTGCGTACGTATGTGCGCGCGCACGTGCGTACATGGGTGTTCCTTATCAAATGAATCCGAATATATATATATATATATTAATATATATATTGAATCCGATTATATATATATATATATATATATATATATATATATATATAGAGAGGAGAGAGAGAGAGAGAGAGAGAGAGAGAGAGAGAGGAGAGCATACACGCACTTGGGAAGTACCAATTTAGCATGCATTCTGTAAACTCTTTCCTTGTGAAAGGCAGAGATAATGAACTTCCTGTGCGTTGTAAGACAAGGTGAGACGTCAGAACGTCATTTTGATGCACGTAAGAGTGGGTTTGAAAACAGATTGCAGCAATGGTGTGTTGTTAAGACAATGTGAGACGTCAAAACGTCGTGTTTTGCACATCAGAATGGGTTTGAAACTTTGTAACAGTTTGCAGTGGTGATGTGTAGTCAAAACAGTGTGGGACGTCAGAACGTGGTGGTAATGCACGCCTAGAGTGACTTTGAAACTTTGTAATAAATTGCAGCAATGGTGTGTTTGTTAAGACAATGTGAGACACAGGATCGTGATTGTAATGCATGTCAGAGTAGGTTCGTAAAACGTTTTAACAGATTGCAGCGATGGTGTGTTGTTAAGACAATGTGATACATCAGAACGTCGTGGTAATGTATGTCAGAGTGGGTTTGAAACCTTTGAACAGATTGCAGTGATGGTGTGGTTGTCAAGACAATGTGATACATCAGAACGTCGTGGTTATGTACGTCAGAGTGGGTTTGAAACCACGTAATAAATTGCAGCGATGGTGTGTTTGTTAAGACAATGTGATACATCGGAACGTCGTGGTAATGTACGTCAGAGTGATTTTGAAACCATGTAACAGATTGCAGCGATGACGTGTTGTTGAGACAATGTGAGACATCAAGTAATGTACGTCAGAGTGGGTTTGAAAACTTTGAACAGATTGCAGCGATGGTGTGTGTTAAGACAATGTGATACATCAGGTAATGTACGTCAGAGTGGGTTTGAAAACTTTGAACAGATTGCAGTGATGGTGTGTGTTAAGACAATGTGATACATCAGGTAATGTACGCCATAGTGGGTTTGAAACCATGTAACAGATTGCAGCGATGACGTGTTGTTAAGACAATGTGAGACATCAAGTAATGTACGTCAGAGTGGGTTTGAAACCATGTAACAGATTGCAGTGATGGTTCGCTGTAACACTATAACAGATAACGATGTGAAACCGTCACGTACGCTCATGACACCCAGTGCATCGCGCGTGCCACACGTCACGAAAATTAATGCCCTTTTTAACACACTATGTCCTTGACACTTGTTCGTACCTAAAGTGGTGGAGAGGGAGGGGGATAAGGTTCTGTTAGCTTGAAGAAAAGAGGCAACAACAACAACAACAAAACTAGAAGGAAAAGGGGGGTGGGTGGGGTGGAAGGGAAGAAGGGGGAGGGTTGATGAAGTGTTAAGTTAGCACTTTCTTTTCATAAACTTTCTTTTTATCCCCAAGACAATTTAATATACTAT
>CM054156.1:40012426-40027426 GCA_028751875.1 Rapana venosa
GCCTGCTATACTATACTATAGGCCTGCTATACTATACTATAGGCCTGCTATACTATATACTATAGGCCTGCTATACTAGACTATAGGCCTGGTATCCTATAAGCCTGGTATACTATATTATAGGCCTGGTATCCTATAGGCCTGGTATCCTATAGGCCTGGTATACTATATTATAGGCCTGGTATCCTATAGGCCTGGTATCCTATAGGCCTGGTATACTATAATTATAGGCCTGGTATCCTATAGGCCTGGTATACTATAGGCCTGGTATCCTATAGGCCTGGTATCCTATAGGCCTGGTATCCTATAGGCCTGGTATCCTATATTATAGGCCTGCTATACTATAGGCCTGCTATACTATAGGCCTGCTATACTATATACTATAGGCCTGCTATACTATACTATAGGCCTGGTATACTGTAGGCCTGCTATACTATTCTATAGGCCTGGTATACTATAGGCCTGCTATACTATACTACAGGCCTAGTATACCATCGGCTTATAGTATAGTATAGTAAGCCTATAGCTTATTGGTAGACAAGGAACAGACAGACAGACAGACAGACAGTAAGTCAGTCAGTCACCTGTGTGGGATGCATTATTTTGCTTGTCATTAACTGCATTAAAGCATTCAGCCGCACAAACGCAGTCCAAACCTACCTCAAAATATCGTTCATTAAACGGCTTAGCATGTCATTTTCAATCAACACTCATATAAAAACATGACCCAGAAGTATAACTGACGCTAAAAAAATATTACATAAATAAATATTGAGTCAAGAGTGCGAACTTAAATTGAGAATACTCCTTAACTTTCCGTGGAAAAATCTGTTGGTTTAACCCAATTCTCACGCTCAACAAAGACAGACAGGAATTGGCAGATTTGCAAGTCTGTGTTCATTGACAGCCCACCTGGTGAAGGAAAGAGAGGGTAATTAATTTCCACAGGAAGTTCCAGACCCAGGAGGAATTCTTATCTCCGTTTCAGCCTGTCCACTTTACAAGAATGAACCAATGTATAATAATAATAATAATAATAATAATAATAATGTATGGAATTTATATATGCGCTGAATCTTATAAAGCAACAAATCAAAGCGCTCAGATCACTTTTTAAAAAAATATCGAGGATAATGGAATAAGCACTCATGTGCTTTTTTTTTTTTACAGCTAGTCCCCGTGTGTATGTGGCTTTGTAAATTTTGTCATCTGTTCCCACCGGCACACAATGGCCTACACTTTCGAAAAGGGGAACAGGATTTAACGTGTGCGCAAGATGTTCTGCATGCGTTCGCACACGGGGCCTCGGTTTACAGTCTCATCCGAAGTATGACACCAGACACCTGCCACCCAATGTTCTGTGTTCAGGAATCCAGCAAGACCAATCTGGCCGCTGTAGAGATCCATGTTCCAGAGCCCGCCCCTCCCCTTTTCCGTGTCATGCATGTGTGTGCAAAGCATGCACGTACGCACACGCACGCACACACTTTTAAATATTCTGATTCACACAGACACAGACACACACACACACACACACACACACACACCACACACACACACACACAACACACACCTTGTTACCTAATCAGTCTTTTCTCTGTCCATTCCCTTCTAGTTCTCTGTTTTAACTTCCTACATTTTCCACATCCCTCGTCTAATATCACTAAGAGTGAACAGACGTTAAATTGAAGACAACAACAACCAACAAACACACACAACACACACACACACACACACACACACACACACACACACACACACACACACACACACACACACCGCGCGCGCGCGTGCACCAACTCGTGTTTGTACGTTCTGCAAACATAGTTTTTAACTTTTTGTCTAAAAATAACAATAATGAGCAGTGGAAAGGCGCGGCCGGAAATAATTTCCTCGCTGGTTTTTTGTTTGTTTAAATATCTGATTTCTGCCTCTTCCTCTTAACCTCACCTCCCACCCCCTCCTCCACACACAGACACAGACAGCAGACAGAACAGACACACACACACACACACACAAAACACACACACACACACACACACACACACACACACACACACACCAGCCGCACAGCCGCGCGCGCTCCTAAAGCCGATACGTGTCTACCCAATTAGCAAAAATTAGTATACAAAGGAATGAAAAACAACACGGTGGTTTTCTCCCAAAAGACGATATTATAATCATAGTTTTTCCTCTGGCACGTTGATGGAAGAGTGTCGGTTTTTGCCATTTTTGCAGTAGAGTCTTAGAAAGTCCTGAGTCTTTTGACCGACTGAACTGGGAGACAAAAACGAAACATTCATTCCTCTGCCTTTGTCTGCCTACCTGTCTGTCTGCCTGCCTAGCCTATCTGTCTGCCTGCCTGCCTGTCTGTCTGCCTGTCTGCCTGCCTGCCCGTTTGTCTGTCTGTCTACCTCTCTGTCTACGAGTCTGTCAGTCTGTCTCCCTCCCCCTCGTAACCCTCCTCTCTCTCTCTCTCCAGTCTCTTCCTCCTCACTCTCAGCTCTCTTCAGCTCTCTCTCTCTCTCTCTCTCTCTCTCTCTCTCTCTCTTTCTCGTCTCTTCTCTCTCTCTCTCTCTCTCTCTCTCTGTCTCTTTCTCTCACTCTCTAGCTCTCGTCATCTCTCTCTCTCTCTCTCTCTCTCTCTCTCTCTCTCTCTCTCTCTCTCTCTCTCTCTCTCTCTCTCTCATAGTGTACACCATCTCTTTTCTCTTGAGCACTTTAATCCCATTTCCGTGGAGTCAGTCTTTCATTTCAGTCTGCGTCTGACTCTCAACCATTACCCTGTCTCATCTCTCTTCTTTTTTCTTCCTCCCTCCTCCACCCGCCCCCCCCCCCCCCCCTCCCTCCTCTCTCAAGCTTCTCACACGTATTCGTCTTCTATAGTGTACATGATTGTTTTGCCTTTAAACCTGACCGTGGAAACGCAAATTTTTAGTGGCGCGGTCGGAAAGCGTATGAAAACCATTATAACCAACGTGAGTCTGTACTTCTCAGAATTCTTCCCCCCCTTCCAAGCTTGCTCACTCGGTAGTTTGTCATTTTCTGTACTTCTCAAGCACCCGTGACGCGATTTTTTAGTGCGAGTCGAAAGTAGCGGTAGTGGGAAAAGATTTATAACCACTAGGCGTCCTGTCTGTTCGAATACTGCCAGCATCTTCGTGTCTCGAAGACAGCTTTCATTTTCTGTACTCCCTCTCCACCCCCCTGTGGGGATGCTTGGGAGCCTGGCCTTGTCAGTGTAAATAGCATGCCCACCTTGTTGTGGAGGTTCTGTGGCTAGGAATTTTCTTCTTTGCTATCCCTCTCTTTTGTTTCTGCTTTGTTTCTTTAAAAAAAATTTTTTTTATATCGGTCACCTTCTTGTCTATTTTCCCTCTCTTTGTTTCTGTCTTTTTAAAAAATCTTTTTTTTTTTTTAAAATCTGTCACCTTCTTGTCTATTTTCATGCCTTTTTGGGGTGGGGTGGGGGAGGGGGAGGAGTGTGGGCTGTCGGTATAAATAGCATGCCCATCTTGTGGAAATTCTGTGGTAGGAAATTCCTCTTTTTCATCCCTCTCTTTGTTTCTGTCTTGTTCCTTTTGACTTACTATTACTTCTTGTCTATTTTCTCGCCTTCATTTTTTCCCTTGTGTTTGTTTTTTTTGGTGGGGGGGGGGTTTGGGGGGGGGGGGTGGGGGCGTGTCGTATAAATAGCATGTCCACCTTGTGGAAAGGTTGCTGGGAGAATTCCTCTTTTTTATCCCTCTCTTTGTTTCTGCCTTGTTCTTTTGCTTCCGTCATTCCTTCTTGTTGATTTTCTGCCTTCTTGATTTCTGCTCTCTCCCCCTCTTGACTTTTTTTTTGGCGGTCGGGTGCTGGGGCGCTTGAGGCGCTTCACGGCATAAAAGCATTGACCTTGTGGAAATTGTTTGCTGGAATTCCTCGTTTATCCCCATTTTGTTTCGTGTTTCTTTGCTTCCTGTCACTTCCTTCTTGTTGATTTTCTGCCTTCTTGGACCATTCTCCTGCCTCCTCTCCCCCCGCCCCCCCCCCACCCCCACCTCCCCAGAAACATTTAAATAACAATTCTCTCCCATGCCGAAGTCGGATGTGCTGGGCCTGACTTGTCAGGCGCTTCACGGCAACACAACGCATTTTTGCTCATTTATTATGATAGACTACAATAGTTGCTGTCTGAGCGTTCAACGACGACGAAGATTTTCAGTAGGTAGAGACTGTTCTGACAATAATTATGTAATGAAGGAGCATAATAATTTATTAAGTCGAAGAATTCTGCCAATAAACTCATCTCTTCAAGTCTGGGCGCAAGGGATGGGTGAAGGTCATACTTCTGTAATATACGTGTAATATGAAAAGGTGATGGAGAAGGGGTGTGTATGTGTGTGTGTGTGTGTTTGCGTTGTGTGTGTGTGTGTTTGCGTGTGTATGTGTGTGGAGTGATGAGAGTGTGTGTGGGCGCGCGCGTATGTGTTTGTGCGTGCGTGCGTGTGTATGTGTGTGTGGTGTGTGCCTCTGTGTGTGTGCGTGGTGTGTGTGTCGTGTGAGTGTGTATGTGAGAGAGAGAGAGAGTGTGTGTGTGTGTGTATGGTGGTGTGGGCGAAGGGGGGTGGGGGGTGGTGCGTAGGGAAATGATTGAGCGGGCGCGTGTTTGAAAACTTCACTGGAAAGAGGGGGTAGTGGGGAGATGCAATGAAGTTATTGGTAGTGTGTGTGTTGTGTGTGACAAGTTGTGTGTGCGTGTGGTGTATGTACACTGTGTGTGTGCGTGCGTGTGTGTTGTATGTGTGACTGTGTGTGTATGTGACACTGTGTGTGTGCGTGCATGCGTGCGTGTGTGTGTATGTGTGACTGTGTGTGTATGTGACTCTGTGTGTGACTGTTTTTTGAAATCTATTTCATTTTATTCTTTTGTATCGAGGATAATGGAATAAGCACTTATGTGCTTTTTTACATCAGTCCCCGTGTGTATGCGGTTTTGTCAATTTTGTCATCCGTCCCCACCGGCACACAATAGCCTACTCTTACGAAAAGCGGAACAGGATTTAACGTGTGCGCAAGATGTTCTGCGTGCGTTCGCACACGGGGCCTCGGTTTATAGTCTCATCCGAAGGACTGTACGTGACTTTGTGTGTGGGTGGTCCTCAATAGTTTTCTACGATTTCTTTGTTAAGTGTCAAAAGACAATACGTGTAACTTACTCAGTCACACATATACGTAACGCCTTTCGTCTAATTGGAGCATACGGTTTCTTCTCCGCATACTTTGGCGACGTGATACCCAGTTAAGTATTCATGACAGATTAGTAACGGGTTGGGGTAAGGTGGTAATGGTATTAATTAAGTAAGGTGGCTTCTGCTCAGGGGAATGGCGTAGCCTAGTGGTTAGAGCGTTGAACTTGTGATTTTACAGTTATTGAGGGTACAGGTTCCAGTCTACACACTGAGACAGTGGTACCGACTCCTCTCCCCTTAAATCAATCCCCTGTGAGGATGCCAGGGCGGGAGGGTGGGGGGAGGGGGGGGGGGGGGGGGCGGGCCTGTCAGTATAAATAGCATGCCCACCTTCTGGAAATTCTGCGCTAGGAATTCCCTCTTTTCTATCCCTCTCTTTCTTTCTGCCTTGTTTTCCTTTTCTTCCTGTCACTACCTCCTTCTTGTCTGATTTTCTGCCTTGTTCATTCCTCTGCAGGTTGTTTTTTTTTCCAAAGAGACTTAAAATATAACAATTATGTCCCACGCCAAAGTCGGATGCGCTGGGCCTGGCTTGTCAGGCGCTTAACGACAGCAACGCATTTTGGCTCATATGACAGACAACAATTGTTGCTCCCCACAAAGTCCTTCGGATGAGACTTAAACGCACGCAGGATGTTAATGTTGTTACTTGTTACCTATCCTGTTGTCCCTTGGACCGTAGGGGCTCTAGTGAAGATTTTGCAACCAGCTTCCTCCACTCCCCGTGGCCCTCTGCTTTCCGTAGCAAATCGTTGCACTCAAGGCCAGTCCTCCACTCTCTGGTGTTGTCATCCCATCGTTTTCTCTATCTGCCTCTTCGTTTCCCTCCTTGAACTGTTCCCTGTTAATGTTGTGCACACGTTAAAAATCCGTCCACTTTTAGAACAAGAGTCTGCCACCTGTGGCCGGTGGTATGGATGACACCAACATGCCTAGCATGCACCAGCTACCTGGAGAGGAATGGGCTCTGCCAGGTGCAGCTTGCTCACGACACTCTGGATCAGATTCGTACGAAGGTCTATAGGTACTTACTTACTACTACTTACTATTATTTTATATCGAGGATAATGGAATAAGCACTCATATGCTTTTTTACATCCAGTCCCCGTGTGTATGCGGTTTTGTAAATTTTGTCATCTGTTCCCACCGACACACAATGGCCTACTCTTTCGAAAAGCGGAACAGGTAACCGCACCTTGCCTAGAAAGTGAGCTAGAAGTAAGTACAGGGTCGACCCCAGTTTGAGCACGAAACTTTTCACTCTTCCTCTAGACCATGATTGGTGGTCTGGGTGCTAGTCTCTCGGGTGAGGCGATAAACCGATGTTCTGGGTGCAGCAGGCATTCATCGCACGTCAAATAACCCACGGCAACAAGAGAGTTGTTCCTGGTAAAACTGCGTTTAAAAAAAGCCATTTTGATAGGGAAACAAATACACATGCAGACAGTGGGAACTGTTGACAAAATTTACGAACCTGCATAAAGACGGGGACTGGATTTAGAAAAAAACCATGAGTGATTATTCCATTATCCTCGAAGGTGGTGTTCCATAACCTATGTGGTTGTAGGGGAGCGAGGCATCAGAGACCTCACTTCTCTAGGGGCCAGCATATTGAGGACGGCGCCCATCTCCTCTCCCTCGCTGCTTTACCTTCCCTGACCCTAAAGAGGCAGGTACCCATTTACAGCTGGGTGAACTGGGGGACTTTACTGAAGCCAAGGCGTGCAAACGGTCACCATCCAACTGGTAACCACGCTCGACGCTGCTTAACTTGGCTGGGGGGGGAAACCAGTGCTCCGACCACTGAGCTATCCCGTCCCCTTATCCTCTAAATGAAAGAATAAAAAGAAAAAAGAAGGTGGCCCATCAACCAGAATGTAGCGAATGATCCTGTCAAGAGGAAATCCGTGTCTAGACCACAAACTTACATTTCCAAACCTTAGTCAGAGAACTGGTTTTCAACTGTCTTCCTCAGGGGTGACATTTGGAAATGACAGTTTGTCAAGTAGACCATCTAACCCAGTCTCGCGACGAAAATAAAGTCTTGGAACGCTGGCATTGATTTCCCTCGTCTGACTTGAAAAGTTCTGACAGCAACAGTACTATTTTCTGGAGACTTGATGTTTGAGACTGCTCCTTCGGTCTGGAAGTATAAGTTCAACACCCTATACTGTAGTGACTTGGCTGATGACGGGAACAGTCATGTCATCCCGAGAGACTGGGGGTAGGGAACATAATATTATGTCTGGCACTACACTACACTACGGTGTACCAGAATAGCACCTTACGCATGGATGGTAAAAATGTGGATTACTCATGGATGGTAAAAATGTGGATTATTTATAGATGGTAAAAATGACGATTACCCATAGATTGTAAAAAGGGGGATTACGCATGGATGGTAAAAATGTAGATTACTCATGGCTGGTAAACATGTGGATTACTCATGGATTGTGAAAATGAGAATTACGCATGGATGGTAAAAATGTGGATTATTTATGGATGGTAAAAATGACGATTACCCATAGATTGTAAAAAGGTAGATTACACATGGATGGTAAAAATGTAGATTACTCATAGATGGTAAAAATGTGGATTACTCATGGATGGTAAAAAGGTGGATTACTCATGGATGGTAAAAATGTGGATTACTCATGGCTGGTAAACATGTGGATTACTCATGGATGGTGAAAATGAGAATTACGCATGGATGGTAAAAATGTGGATTACTCATGGATGGTAAAAATGTGGATTACGCATGGATGGTAAAAACGTGGGTTATCTATGGATGGTAAAAATGAGAATTAAGCATGGATGGTAAAAATGAGGATTACCCATAGATTGTATAAAAAAAAAGTGGATTATACATGGATGGTAAAAATGTGGATTACCCATAGAGTGTAAACAGGTGGATTACGCATGGATGGTAAAAATGTGGATTATACATGGAATGTAAAAATGTGGATTATACATGGAATGTAAAAATGTGGATTATACATGGATGTAAAAATGTGGATTATACATGGAATGTAAAAATGTGGATTATACATGGAATGTAAAAATGTGGATTATACATGGAATGTAAAAATGTGGATTATACATGGATGGTAAAAATGTGGATTACGCATGGATGGTAAACATGTCTACTAAAGTTTTAGTTGAGGTAAGTATGAAACTTTTACCCTCTGATATGAGAGAGGAGACTGTTGGTTTATGCGGTCAGAGTGAGTGTTTGTCATCGTCAAAGAAATAAAGTTGCGTGCTCGATGTACCAACCAGATAAACCCCAAGAAAACACAGTAACAAACTACAAATAGCTTTAAAAAAACACAAAAAACAACAACACCCAACCCCTCCCACAAGGAAAAAAAAAGGAAAAACCCAACCAAAAAAATAACAACAAAAGCAAACAACAACAACCAAAAACCGAAACAGTACAAAGAATTACCGAAAGAAACGAGAGAAGGAAAGGAACAAAGACAAAAACAATACCCTTACAGGCTTGAGTTATATATAGTATTTCGTATTGCCGGCAGACAAAAATAAAATATGCCCTTTACACTAAATCCACCAAAGCTTCAAAATTAATGATTCATCTTGCCATGCAAGATATTAATAGTATATTGTTAAAGCCTCGACATGACCTCTGTGATCGGCTGGGGGTATAAACAAGATTGGATTGGAAAAGTATGTTGTTTCTCAAATCGATGTGCTCTCTCTCTCTAATTATCAGAATGTCTTCGAGAAGACACAAACGCTGAATTGATTGGCGCAGACTTTGTTCAGCACAGTGTACAAAGACGAGCCTTTGGTGGTCTGCGAAACGATGTAAATAGAGACATTTCTCCTTCTTCGTCGAACGCTCAGATATCAACTACTGGCTGTCATATGAACGAAAATACCTCGCGCTGCCGTTAAGCGCCTGACAAGTCAGGCCCATCGCATCCGACTTCGGCGTGGGAGAGAATTGTTATCTTTTAAGTCTTTCTTGAAAAAAAGAAAGGAGAATGGACCAAGAGGGCAGAAAATAGATGAGAAGGAGGTGACAGGAAGAAACGGAACGAGGCAGAAACAAAGAGAGGGATGGAAAAGGGGGAATTCCTAGCACGTCATTTCCAGAAAGTGGAGATACTATTTGTACTGGCGGGCTCAGGCATCCCGACTGGGGTGATAGAGACATTTAGTGTGGTGAATGTAAAGCTTGTACTGCAAACCTTTGGATGATAGTTACATTATATGGACGGGAAGAAAACAGGACTGTTTCTTTAGAAAAAAGACTTCTGAATGATCTCACCAAGCCTGATTGATGTATAAAAAGTAAACGAGACACAGAATGTTGCCAGTGCTGACAGAATTACTATCTGAGAGAGAGAGAAACAGAGACAGACAGACATACAGACAGACATACAGACAGAGAGATAAGAGATACAGATGCGTGTGTGTGTTTGTGTGTGTGTGTGTGTGTGTTAGAGAGAGAGAGACAGACAGACAGACAAACAGACAGATGTGGGGAAAGAGAGAAAGAGATATATGAGTGGGAGAGAGGGGGCAGGAGAGAAAGAGAGAGAGCGAGAGAGAGAGAGAGGGGGGGGGGGGGGAGGATGAGACAGGTACAGGGAGGTTGTCAAAAGTCAAACTTTTATTTTCAGATGGTACATTGAATAAGCAGTGCATTTGCTTTTTTTTCATCAAGCCATTTATCTAAAGAAAGAAAAAGAGAGAAAAAAAGTAATATATATGCAGACAGAATAAAAACCTAATCAATGATAAACCATACAAATCAAACAAGAGAAGACAATAATATATGCATACATAGAATTAAAAACAAAACAAAAAAACACTGAACAATGTTAAACCATACAAATCAAACAAATAAGAAATCTGAAAATATAGGTAAAGGTAAAGGAGTCCCATAACCTATAAGGGCGTAGGGGAGCGAGGCGTCAGAGACCTCACTTCTCTAGGGCCAGCATATTGAGGGCAGAGGCGCCCATCTCCTCTCCCTCGCTGCTTTACCTTCCCTGACCCTAAAGAGGGCAGGTACCCATTTACAGCTGGGTGAACTGGGGGAACTGTACTGAAGCCAAGGCGCGGCAACGGTCACCCAAAGTATATCCACCATAATACAGACAAACAAGCAACAAAGAAAAACCAGACCAAAACAAACAAAGAAGACAGTGTGTGTGTGTGTGTGTGTGTGTGTGTGTGTGTGTGTGTGTGTGTGTGTGTGTGTGTGAGTGTGAAAGTCCGGTAAGAAAGACAACAAACAAATTCGTCGGCCAGACAAAAAAGCAGGCAGCAAGAAATCATACCACACAGCCAGAAGAGAAATCTGATAGTACTTGCCCCTCTGTAGCGTTACAAAAAAAAGAAAGAAGAAGAAGAAAGAAGAAAGAAAGAAAGAAGAAGAAAGAAGAAGAAGAAAGAAGAAGAAGAAGAAGAAGAAAAGAAAAAAGAAGAAGAAGAAAAAGAAGAAGACGACGACGACGAAGAAGAAGAAAGAAAGAAAGAAAGAAAGAAGAGAAGGAGGAGGAGGAAGAAGAAGAAAAAAAAAGAAGCAGGAAAGAAAGAAGAAGGAAAGAAAGAAGAAAGAAAGAAAAAAGAAGAAGAAAGAAGACCACCACCACCACCACAGAAAGGAAGGAAAACGATAGAAAAATGATTAGCATGAGGGTTGTTGGAGGTCTTCATTCATTTCGTCCTATAGCTGTGGAATATATATATATATATATATATATATATATATATATATATATATATATATATATATATATATATTATATATATATATATCTGTGCGCGCACACACACACAGTCTCCCTGTACCTGCCTCTTCCTCCTCCCCCCGCCCCCTCTCTTTCTCTCTCTCTCTCTCTCTCTCTCTCTCTCTCTCTCTCTCTCTCTCTCTCTCTCTCTTACATATATTTATATATGTATATATATATTTACACAAACACACACACACACATACATATATATATATATATATATTATATATATATATATATATATATATATATATATATATATTATATATTTTATATATATATATTCACCAGCAAAGTCATTGCCAGACCAGATCCCATGGCCTTCTATAGGCCTTGTACCTAGCTAGCTAGCGGAGAGGCTAGTATTAATTTTCAGTGGCTGTGCCTGTGTGCCCTCCTACCCTAGTCATTCCCCCCTTCCCTTTCCAGAGTCTTGCCTTCAACAGGTGATTCCACGCAGGTGCGTAAAATCCAGGAGGTATTCCTTTTCACGTTATGTGTGGTTTGGGGTGGGGGTGTTCGTGTGTGTGTGTGTGGGGGGGGGGGGGGGGGGATGTGGTGGGTGGGAAGGGAGTTGTGTGTGTATGTGGGGGGGAGGGGGGGGGGGGGTTGAATGTATGTGTGAAGGAAAGGGTATATGGAGTGTATGGGATTGCGGTTTTGTTGTTGTTGCTTGTTTGCGTGCCAGTCTGTTTGAAAGGTCTGTTTGCCTGCCTCTCTCTCTCTCTCTCTCTCTCTCTCTCTCTCTCTCTCTCCTCTCTCTCTCTCTCTCTCTCTCTCTCTCTCTCTCTCCCTCCCTCCCCTCCCTCGTCTTGTTCTTTTTATGGCTTAATTCCATATGCATGTGTGTGTGTGTGCGTGCGTGCGTATGTGTGTGTGCGCGTGCGTATTATGTGTGTGTATGTAGTGTATTTTGTTTATTTTATTTAATTCTTTTATATGTTATTTATTTTATTTAATTATTTTATATCGAGGGTAATGGAGTAAGCACTTATGTGCGCCCACGCGCACGCACACACACATCCGTGTGCCTGCTTACTTCTGTACACACGAGTTTTTGTTTTTTTCTGATGCGTTTTTATTGCACAGGCACCTTTCCCACGCCTTCAGGTAACGTAATCCTCACGCAAGTCTTGATCACGTTGTCTGTGAGTCACTGACTCATACACATCCACAGAACTGCACGCTCATCTAGAAAAGAACAACAACAGCAACAACAAAAACCATGAAAGCTTGGTTAGAGAAACGTATGAAATGAAATCCGACCTCAGCGCTTTTTGTTTTGCCTTGAAATGGGTTTGAGAGAGTGTTTTTGTATTGCATTGTACTGTATTGTATTGTTTCGTATACCACTTTATGTCACGGCAGAGTTCTCTAAGTGGAATTCTGGCTGCTCTCCCCGGGGAGAGCGCGTCACCACAAGAGCAGCACCACTCGTTGTTTTCTTCTTTTCCTCTCTGCAACTGTATTTTGTTTCCCTATCAGAGTGGCTTTTTTTTTTTTAACAGAATTTTGCCAGGGACATCTCTCTTGTCGTGGGTTCTTTTATGTGAGTTAGATAATATGTAACACACGGGACATCGGTTTATTATTTCTTTCGAAAGGGTAGCACCTAGACCACCACTCATGGTCTAATGGATGGGGGAAAAGGGTTAGTTATGCTGATAGAAAGGGGTTGGTTAGTTATTTTCGTTTTTATCATTTATGAATGGTTGAATTAAAAAATTCTGGTTTTTTTTTTTATATCTTATGCCGGTTCAATCAAAGGGTTCCCAGTTTAGTGTGGTGTTTGTCGGTCACATAACAAAGGGCAGATATGTAAGTAAGTCTTTTTAAATTATCAGTGCAGTGATACAAAGGTAAAGGTGTCCCATAACGTATGCGGTCGTTGGGAAGCGAGGTGTCAGAGACCTCAACTTCTCCAGGGACCCAGCATATTGAGGGCGGCGCCCATCTCCTCTCCCTCGCTGCTTTAACCTTCCCTGTCCCTAAAGAGGGCAGGTACCCACTTACTGCTATGTGAGTGAACTGGGGGACTGTACTGAAACCAAGGGGCGCAAACGGTCACCTATCCACTTTGTAACCACGCTGAATGCTGCTTAACCTTAATTTGGAGAAAGCTAGCGCTTTGACCACAGAGCTATCCCGTTGCCTGTTGCAATGACAAGGGAGTTGTAATTGGTTACCATCACTTGTTTTCCTCATCTTTTTTTTGTTTTCTTTTGTCACTGAAATAGTTATTGGTCAAAGGTGGGGAATTGTATCTTTTGATATCCAAGTGTGGGCCCTTTTGTTGTTTTTCTTCAACATATTCGCTTCTAAATGATCTGACATTGTTTGGGTACCCCCAACGCCTGAGATTGATCACTCGGGCTGTATATTGAAATGATGATCTTCTGCATCTTTTTAGCTCCCCAAACAAATTGGCACAAAGATTTTTTCGGTTAATTCATCTTATTTATCAAGTCATTCTGCAACCAATTTTCTTTTAGTATGTTTTCCTTCTACTTTCTACTATGGCAGCGTTGGTAGACCGCTTTTTTTTTCTCCTGTAAAAGCAAGAACGCCTCTTTCTTTCTTGAAGAAGTGTTTCTCCTTAAGGTATCAGAGATGGCTAAGTGATACCTCCGCCGAGACCTCTGAGGATAGCTCATCTAAGAGTCGAAACTCATGAGTCGGGTCGAGACAACGGCCCCTAGCTAGGCTTACTGCAAAAAGTCACACAGGCTGTCACGAAAGTTTTGGTCTCATGCTCAGAACTTGTATGGAAAAAGTCAGGTTCAGTGTTAACTCCAGAGGATTCATATTCTAAGAGGCGGAGGATTCATGATATAGGATTCATATTGTAAGAGGCAGAGGATTCATGTAGGATTCATATTCTAAGAGGCAGAGGATTCATGTAGGATTCATATTGTAAGAGGCAGAGGATTCATGTAGGATTCATATTCTAAGAGGCGGAGGATTCATGTAGGATTCATATGCTAAGAGGCGGAGGATTCATGTAGGATTCATATTCTAAGAGGCGGAGGGTTCATATAGGATTCATATTCCAAGAGGCGGAGGGTTCATATTCTAAGAGGCAGAAGATTCATATTCCAAGAGGCAGAAGGTTCATAGAAGGCAGAGGCAGAAGGTTCATATTATAAGAGGCAGAGGATTCATTCATCTTCTGAGAAAGAGGGTTCGAACAGTGGTGTCTCTAACCCTCGTTCTCACATCACTGTCAGGTCACGACGTCTACGCTTCAACCATTTCGCTGTTGCACCCCTTACAAGACTTTTGAAATAATTTTTTTTTAAATATCATATTATTCTCTCTTTCTGTATCTGTCTGTCTGTCTGTCTGTCTGTCTGTCTGTCTGTCTGTCTGTCTCTCTCTCTCTCTCTCCTCTCTCTCATCTCTCTCTCTCCTCTCTGTCTCTCTCTCTTCTCTCTCTCTCCTCTCTCTCTCTCTCTCTCTCCTCTCTCCTCTCTCTCTCTCTCTCTCTTAACTCCTTGGGAAGTCGTTGACATATGGCACTGAATTTTTCAGGCCAAGTCTTTTGAGAAAGTTCAACTTGGTGGAGCCCACGGCTCTACAGGTAAAGGGTGCATGCTAGGCATGTTTCTGTAATCCACAGAATGCTGACACGAAGTACGAGATCTTCAAAACGTGCATATGAGCGTGTTTCGTGAAATACACAACTCTTGGCGTTCAGCGTTAAAAAGCGTAGGTCCCCCAAAGAGAGTTTTAACATAAGATCAGACATTGAAAGGCTTGCAACAAAGGTAAGACAACACTCTCCTTATTTCAACGTGTAAATGGCACAGGGTTCAGTGACCCCCCGCACCCACCTTTGGCATGGCACAGGCAACAAGGATAGAGAGAAGGAAGAAGGTATGCAGAAAGGCAGCGAAGAACAGCAGGAAAGGAAAACAAGGAAGGAAGGAAGGAAGGAAGACAGTGCTGGTGTAGTAAGTAACCCCACTCCCGTGTGAAACGTCCTGACCTGACTTCAC
>CM054156.1:40037426-40042426 GCA_028751875.1 Rapana venosa
TCCCTTTCTTGTTTGTTTGTTTGGTCTGTTTGGTTTCACCTTCCTCTCTTCTCTCCTTCCTCCTCTTCTCCTTTCTCCTTTCTACCGTTCTGGTGCAGCATGTCAGTTCTTTGCTTTTTTGCATCCTATTAGCGTTTTCGTTTCTCTTTCTTCTGCTGCTTCGCTTATCTCTTCTCTTCTCTCTTTCTCTTCACTCTGTCTACGCGTTCTGGTCAGCTATTGTCGTATGCTCTCTCCTTTGTTGTCATAGTCTATGTGCTGTCTCTCTCCTTCTTCTCTTCTTCTGCTGCTGTCAGCGTTTCTCTCTCCATCCAATTCTCTCTTCTCTCTCTCTCTCTCTCTCTCTCTCGCTCCTCTCTCTCTCCTCTCCTCCCTCTCCCCCCTCCTCTCTCCTCTCTCTCATCCTGTCTCCGTCTCTCTGTTCATTTGTTCTCTTTGTTGTCTTTGTCTATTTTGTCGTTGGCTGGTCATCAAAATATCCGCCTGTTTTCTCTCTGTCTGCCTTCTGCACTGTCTTCTCTCTCTCTCTTCCTCATCCCCTCTCTCTTCTCTCTTCTCTTTCTTTTTCTCCTCTCTCTCTCTCTCTCTCTCTCTCTCTCTCTCTCCCCTCTCCCCCCCCCCTCTCTCTCTCTCTCCCTCTCTCTCTCTCTCTTGTTCATTTGTTTTTGTCGTTGTCGTTTTTAATTTTGTCTGACGCTACAATCAAAATATTCCGCCCTTTTGTATTGCTAGTTGATTATTTTTGTAATAATAAAAAACATCCAACAAACTGGTTTTATTTTTCAGAGCTAACAACAGCAAGTTTTTCGGTTTGGTTTGGTTTTTTTCTTCTTTTCATATTCTGCGACTGTTTTTGCTGCCCACTGTAAATGTTTGTGACAACACACACTTTCCCTTTTACCCGACAAAAATCGATGACTGGGGATGGATTTTGTTTTTGTTTTTGTATTTTTGGTTTTGTTGTTGTTATTATTGTTGTTGCTATTCCGTATGTTTACTTGCTTGTTTGTTGGTTCGTAGGTTGGCTGGCTTGAGGCGATTTTCATGTGTTGTGCTTGGCTTTCTCTCCCCCCTCCCCCCCCCCCCCCCCACCTCCTTAAACCCTGAATTCCTCTGTGTGTGTGTGTGTGTGTGCGTGTGTGTGTGTGCGTGTGTGTGCGTGTGTGTGTAGAGATATAACATCTGACAATTTTTTTCCAAAAATATTTTTATTCAGGTTTTTTTTAAAATATTGCACAGTTATAAGGATACAAAACATATAAACATATATTAGAGAGAGAGAGAGAGAGAGAGAGAGAGAGAGAGAGAGAGAGAGAGAGAGAGACTGTCAGGTAGTTACATCTGACAATTTTTGGTTGGCTTTGTCTGTCTTGTCTGTTTGGTCTCTCTTTTTCTGTCTGTCTGGTCTGGTCTGGTCTCCCTCTCTTCAGCACGCTCTCTCACTCACTCATTCATTTTTGTCATTTTTGTCTTCATCTTTTTACTCGGTTTCGCTCTGTCTGCTGTCTCTTCTCTGTCTCTTCTCTGTCTCTGTCTGTCTCAGTCTGTCTGTCTGTCTACCTGCCTGTCTGTCCGTCTGCCTTCTTGCCTGTCTGTCTGCCTGTCTCTTCTCTGTCTCAGTCTGTCTGCCTGCCTCTGTCTGTGTGTCTGCCTGCCTGTCTGTCTGTCTGCCTGTCTGTCTGCCTGCCTGCTTGTCTGTCTGTCTGTTTTTCTCTTTCCTCCTCTTCCTTATCCATCTCCGTGCATGCATCCCCATTCTTCCCTCCTTCCCTTCTTTCCTGTATATTTTTCTCGTGTCTTTTCTCTCTCTCTCTCTCTCTCTCTCTCTCTCTCTCTCTCTCTCTCTCTCTCTCTCTCTCTCTCTCTCTCTCTCTCTCTCCTCTCTCTCTCTCTCTCTCTCTCTCTCTCTTTTGGCCGTTTCCATCCTTCCATGTTTTGTTGTTGTTCACTTTCCTTTCTTTCTTTCTTTCACCTGTCAATAACATAATTCTGGAATTCTGGTGACCAAGCTCAATTATTGTCTGCCAATGCTCTTGCTTTTTTTTTTGCATATCCTAATGTAGCCGTTTAACGATTTCTCTTTTTTTTCTGCTGACGTCAGCGATTTCCCCCCAGCTGTTCTCTCTATCTGTCTGTCTGTCTGTCTGTCTGTCTTCTGCTGTCTGTCTGCATGTCTGTCTCTCTCTCTCTCTCTCTCTCTCTCTCTCTCCTCTCTCTCCCTCCTCCTCTCTCTCTCTTCTCTCTCCCCCCCCCCTCCCCCCGTGTCTGTCTCTGTCTCTATGTATCTATCTCACTCTCTCTATCTCTGTGTGTCTGTCTGTCTGTCTCTCTGTCTGTTTTTCTTGTCTGTCTCTCTATCTCTGTCTCTATCTCTCTGTATCTGTCCGTCCGTCCGTCTGTCTGTCTCTCAGTCTGTTGTCTGTCTGTCTGTCTGTCTCTCTCTCTCCTCTCTCTCTCTCTCTCTCTCTCTCTCTCTCTCTCTCTCTCTCTCTCTCTCTCTCTCTCTCTCCGTTGGTGTCTTTTGAACATCTTTAGTGCTGGTGAATCCGTTGTCAGAGCACTTGCTGTCCCCCCAAGCTAAGGTTATTCATTTTGCAGTGTGAGTATGGCTGCCTGGCAGATGGGTGACCGTTCATCTGTTCAGTACAAGTCAGTTAGGTTCAGCACAGTCCCCTAGTTCACCTAGTTGTAACCGAGTAGGCTACCTGCCCTCTTTAAGGTCAGGGAAGGTAGAGCAGTGAGGGAGAGGAGATGGGCGCCACCCTCAAGATGCTGGCCCCTGGAGAAGCTGAGGTTGTAGTTGTAATTCCGCCCATTTTTGGAGGGCGATTTTTCTGTGGCTGGTTATTTTGAATTGAGAAATGATCAGATCGCACTATCGATTGCTGGTGATGATCTGGATGGTTTTGTGTATGCTTTTCCGAGTTCCCAAGTATGCTGGTTTAAAAAAAACATATTTTAATGAAAGAATTTGAAAGATTGAAAATGATGTGATTTCTGGTGTGTGTGTGCATCCATGTATGCGTTCGTGCTTGTGCCTACATACATCTGCCCCCTACACCCCTCTCCCCTCGCCTCCCTTCTCCCACGTTTGTCCTTTATGTCTGTGTCCATATGCGAGCTTTGAGTATACTGACATGCAGTGTACGAGTATGATGTATCTCTGATGACATTTTAGTATACACACTAAAACTGATAGGAAGTGCTCCTCGAGTTTAGTGAGTACTCTGTGGTGGTGTGTGGTGCGAGGGAAATGCTCCTCGAGTTTAGTGAGTACTCTGTGGTGGTGTGTGGTGCGCTTCTGCCTTCTACTTTGAAGTGTGGCTGGAGTAGGGGACATGGGGGTTATGATTATGACATATGATAATATATTATATAAGTGATTATGATTACGACATACGATAATATATTATATGAGTGATTGTGATTATGGCTATGACATCAGTTATTTCCCTGTACTCTTGGTATAAGGTTAAGCAGCATCGAGCGTGGTTACCACTTGTGTGGGTGGCCGTTTGCACGCCTTGGCTTCAGTACAGTTCCTCAAGTTCACCCAGCTGTAAATGGGTACCTGCCCTCTTTAGGGTCAGGGAAGGTAAAGCAGCGAGGGAGAGGAGATGCTCAATATGCTGGCCCCTAGAGAAGCTGAGGTCTCTGATGCCTCGCTCCCCTATGACCTTATAGGTCATGGGACACCTTTATCTGAACCTGTTTACTCTTGGTATAGAAAGCTGAGCTTGATTGTTGTCACATCAAGTTGTTTCAGTTGGTTTAAATAAGGTTTATATTTTCAATACACATGGAACAAGTAGTATAACAGGATGAAGAAGTGTAACATGGTGGACATAATCAGCATAGCTACAACAAGCAATAGCTTATAAGTATCGTGCTCAAGTACAACATCCACATTATATATTTGTTTCAGTTTTTTTTTATATAAATATCATCACCTTTTGAATCATCTTCTAGGGAAAAATGAGTGGAGTATTCGGTTATTTTGCTTTCCATTACAAGTATTTGTTTTGCGTATCGGAAATTTAGACGTATCAATGATGAAAAACAAGGGGTTATTTTTGTTACTGTCGGTTTCATTTTTCAAATATTATCGGTTTTGATTACTCTTGAAGGAGAAAACAAAATGAGTGAGGATGAGTATTGTTATAATTTGAAAGCGAGTTGGCTAGCCTTTTGTGTGCGTGTGTGTGTGTTGTGTGTGTGTGTGTGTGTGTGTGTGTGTGTGTGTGTGTGTGATTTGTGTGTTTGTGTGGTGTTTGTGTGGGTGATGTGTGGTATGTGGGGTTGCACGCGCATGTGTGTGTTGTGGGGACGGGATAACCTAGTGGTTAGAAGATTGCACTCGCAATCTGATGACCCGAGTTCAATTCCCGTTCAAGGGGATATTTTCCCCTGGAGTTAACATCAGTGCCGGCTCCACTCTCCCCAAAAGTCCTTCGGATGAGACTATAAACCGTGCCCCCGTGTGCGAACGCATGCAGAACATCTTGCACACACGTTAAATCCTGTTCCGCTTTTCGTAAGAGTAGGCCATTGTGTGCCGGTGGGAACAGATGACAGAATTGACAAAACCACATACACACGGGGACTGGATGTAAAAAAGCACGTAAGTGCTTATTCCATTATCCTTGATATAAAGAATTAAAAAAAAATAAATACAAGAATTAGTCTGTTTGTTTGCTTATTTATTCATTTTATGGCCGATTTGGTGAACATTTTATGGTATGATTTTCAGGTGTGGGCGAGAGAGGATCGGCCGAGAGAGCAATGAATGGGGAGGTAAGTTGATGATTATTTTTAGTGTCTGTCTTCGTCTGTCTGTTTGTCCATCTGTCTGTCTCTCTCTCTGTTCGTCTGTCTGCTTTCTGTCTGTGTGTCTGTCTGTGTGTCTGTCTGTCGTCTGTCTGTCTTTCTCTCCCCTCCCCCCTCGCTCTTTCTCTCCTTCTCTCTCTCTCTCTCCCTCCTCTCTCCCCTCTCCCACTCTC
>CM054156.1:40062426-40072426 GCA_028751875.1 Rapana venosa
ATTAAGAAATGTGTTCTTTGATAGATGGCTTGATGATAAAAAGCAGATGCATTGCTTATTCAATGTACCAGCTGGAAATAAAAATTTGACTTGACTTGACTACTCTACTCTGCACTACACCGCACCGCATCGCACCACACCACACCACACCACACCACACCACACCACACCACACCACCGAACGACACTACACTACACTACATACACTACACTACACTACACTACATACACTACACTTCACTACACTACACTACAACTTTACCTCTACACTTCACACACACACACACACACACACACACACACACACACACACACACACACACAACAAAACACACACACACACACCAGAGTGAGACAACTTTTTTATTCTTTGTTTTGTTTTTTTTTTGCTGCCTCACTTCTGTGACGTTCCCCCGTCCACTGCTCCACACCGCTCATTCCAATCTCCCCGCCACAGCCATACCCAGATTTGTTATGTCTCATCCTTCAGGGCGGAAGTCCACAGGATAGACCATACTATCAGGCTGCCGTGGGGGACCTGTCAGAGGGGCCCTGCACTGCCTGCTGGGTCACTTTGGTGGTGTTCAGTGGTGCCCATGTCTGAGTAACACCACGGCAGGAAACACTTACTAAGCCCTACTAACGACAGTATTAGCTCAGTCGCGGAGCCAGGACTGAGTGAGTTGCCCAAACCGACTGGTGGCTACCACCAACCAACGTCCTCCAACGACCGTTCCCCCCGAAACTCTTACCCCAAAGGCTTTGACACAAACCTCACAACAGGGCACTGAAGTATATGGGCAAACCGAATCTGAGGTCACATGAGACCAGAGCAACTGGGACCACAGAATCAGAGGCTTAAATTTTTTTTTTTCTTGACATGATGTTCAATGCAATGGGATGACGTATTGCTGCTGCTGTGGAAGTGACTATGCTGTGAGACTACTTGACAGGGTTGTACTCTACGCTTACTATCTAATATATCCCGCGGCAACAGGGCCCGAGAGTTACAGACACCTGCAGTGTTGGGTCAGGTTAATTTGAGCAACACTCTCCAAACTCACATCGTGAAGTGGATGAAGCTGACTGGTGTCCCAGTCTTCCCACTGAGCCCACAGCACACTCACTCTGGTAGGTGCCGGCCGGAGTCCGAAAAATCCCTATGAACTCTTATGGGAATCGAACCGATGTCCTTGCAGTCCGTAACCACTGCGCCATGGCGCAGGTACCTTATAAGATTAGAAAGCTCTAAAATTACCGATATCTATACATGTACATACCCCATGTTTAGTCAGTTTACCTACCTTCTTCTCTCAGGTATAAGTAGACGGATTAGATGAGATGTGAAGGGGGGGGGGGGGGGGGGGGGGTTCGGGGGGCTTGAAGAGGTAGGGAGTGGGGGGAGGGGAAAGTGAAGGGGGATGGTGGTTGGTTTTGAGGGTGGGGGGAAGGGGGTATCCTTGGCAAGGTGAATGACTTTTAAGATGCTTCTGGTATATATACTGGTACATATTATATTGTTAGTTAGTCTGCCTGCTTAGGATCATGGGGTGGTATAGTGGTTAGGATTCGTAGGTTTGGGCGTATGGATGCTGGGTTATATCATATATAATAAGAGAGAAAGGGACTGTTCTCTTTTTATTTGTTTGTTGGTTCTTTTTTCCTGTATTCTCTTCTCTTCTCTTCTGTTTGCTTCTCTCTCCTTCTCTTCCTTTTCCTTCTCATATCTTCTCTTCTTCTTCTTCTTCTTCTTTCCCTTTTCTCATCAATTTTCTTCTCTCTTTTCTTCTTCTCCTCTTCTTTCTCTTTTGTCCTTTTCTTTTTTCTTCTCTTCTTTTCCCTTCTCTCCCACTCTTGCACCCCCCCCCCCCCCCCCCCCCCCCCCCACCCCCCCCCCCCCCCCCTCTTCTTCTCTCTCTCTTTCCTCTCACTGTTCTGCTCTCCTCTCCTATCTCACTCATCTCTTCTCCTCTCCTCTCTTCTCCTCTCCTCCTTTTTGTGTCTCTTCCATCCCCTTCCTCTCCTCTTTTCTCTCCTCCTCCCTTGTTTTCCATCTTCTTTTCTCCTCTTCTCTCCTGTCCTCTCCTCTCTTCTCCTCCCTGTCCGCTTTTTCCTATTATCCTCTTGCATTCCTTTTTAATTGAATATAAATCACCTCAGTCTCAGTCTTAGTCTTTGTCTGTCTCATTGCAGTCTCCCTGTATCTCAACCCCCCCCCCCCCCCCTCCCCAACTCTCTCCTTCTCTCTCCTCTCTCTCTCTCTCTCTCTCTCTCTCTCTCTCTCTCCTCTCTCTCCTCTCTCTCTTCTCTGCATGTGTGTGTATCTGTCTGTCTGTCTGTCTCCCCTTGTCTGTCTGTTTGTCAATCGCTTTCTATTTCCCTCTCTTCTTTTTCTCCCTCTCCTTCTCACTCTTCTCCCTGCAACTCTCTCCCTCCACCCCTACCTCTTCCCTTCCCCTTCTCTCCTCCCCCCTCCTCTGTATCTCTTCTCCCTCTGTCTCCTCTCTCTCTCTTTCTTCCCTCCCCCCCTCTCTCTGTCTCTCTCTGTCACCCTCACTCACCCTCACACTCACTCACTCACCCTTTCACTCACTCACTCACTCACTGCAACATCTTGACTTTCTAGCCTCCACTACTTGGCGAGGTGGTCTGTGGAATTTGCATGTCCAAAGAAAGACTGGAGTTTGTTAATCAGAGACAAGGCAGTCACAGCTCTTACTATTCTGGCTTTCCTTTCAGAATCGATTTTGCGTGGGTAGGAAAAGAATCATTCAGGGTTGAGAATTATTCGTTTCTCTATGCCGCTGACATTGAAAATGAAATTACCCTCTCTCCGTGTGTCTCTGTCTCTCTGTCTGTGTCTGTCTGTCCCTCTCTCTCTCTTTCCCTCCCTCTCTCTCTCTCTCTTCCTCTCTCTCTCTTTCTCTCTCTCTCTCTCTCTCTCTCTCTCTCTCTCTCTCTCCTCTCTCTCTCTCTCTCTCTCTCTCTCTCTCTCTCTCTCTCTCTCTCTCTCTCTCTCTCTCTCATAGCCTGCCTAGTGGTTAGAACATTGCGCTCGCAATCTGACGACCTGGGTTCGATTCCCGTTCAAGAGGATTTTTCCCCTGGAGTTAACATCAGTGCAGACTCCACTCTCCCCAAAAGTCCTTCGGAGGAGACTAGAAACCGAGATCCCGTGTGCGAACGTACGCAGAACACCTTGCGCATACGTTAAATCCTGTTCCGCTTTTCGTAAGAGTAGGCCATTGTGTGCCGGTGGGAACGGATGACAGAATTTACAAAAACCGCATACACACGGGGACTGGATGTAAAAAAAAGCGCATAAGAGCTTATTCCATTATCCTCGATATAAAAGAATAAATAAAAATAAATAATAATCTCTCTCTGTCCCTGTCCCTGTCTGTCTCTCTGTCTCTGTCTGTCTCCCTCTCTCTCTCTCCCCGGTAATATGTAAATCAAATTTCTTCCCTTCCTCCACTCCTCTTTCCTCTTCCTCTTCATCCCGCGCTCCCCCTCTCTCCCCCTCTCTCCCCCTCTCTCTGCGCTTTGTCAATGTTCCCTCTTTCTGGAATTCTGGAAATGAGATGACTGGATTTCCCGCCTTTCTCTGTTTCAACCCAGTGTGTAGTGTTGAAGGTGGCAGGTCTCACAGACGGACAGGCAGACACACACGCGCGCGCGCGAACACACGCACGTACTCCCGTACGCACCCACCCACCCACCCAAGCACGTATGTGCACTTACACACACACACACACACATACATACACGCACGCACGCACCCACGCGCCGCACGCACAAACACACTCACAAACACACACTCACTCACACACACACACTCACAAAACACACACAAACACAAACAAAACACACACCAACTCACAAACACACACACACATTATCACACACACACACACACGCACACACATTATCACACTCTCATTATCACACCACACACACACACACACACACACACACACACACACACACACACACACACACATTATATATATATATATATATATATATATATATTATATTATATATTATATATATATAATATTATATATTATATATTATATAACAGGGAATTGAATCACCTGATGCACAAGAGAGAGAGAGAGACAGACAGACAGACACGCAGACAGACAGACAGAGAGCAGACAGACAAAGTGACAGACAAGAGACAGACAACAAAAGATAAAGAGATGCAAAGACAAGAGATTCAGTATTTCCTTTTAAAAACAACAACAACAAACAAACAAGTGTCGGAGAGCAACGGAAAACAATTGAACACACACACAGACACACACACACACACACACACACACACACACACAACACACACACACACACACACACACACACACACACACACACACCACACCACACACACACACACACACACACACACACACAACCCCTCCTCCTCCTCCCCCATCCTTACCTCCCCCTTTCCAACCCCACCCCCCTTCCCTTCACCACCCATCCCCTCCCCCTCCTGATGACGTGTACGGTCACATATTTATAAAACAGACTAGAGGCCCCGTGTGACCACTATGGCTTTATTTTAATTTTTTATTTTATTTCATTCTTTAATATCGGGGATAATGGAATAAGCACTTATGTGCTTCTTCTTTTTTTTACATCCAGTCCCAGTGTGTATGCGGTTTTGTAAATTCTGTCATCCGTTCCCACCGGCACACAATGGCCTACTCTTACAAGAAAAGCGGAACAGGATTTAACGTGTGCGGCAAGAGGTTCTGCGCGCGTGCCGTTCGCACACGGGGCCTCCCTCGGTTTCTAGTCTCATCCGAAGGACTATGGCTTGTCTTTATTAGATAGATAAATAAATAAATAAATAAATAACTGATAAATAAATAAATAACTAAGCCAGGGCACAGACGTCTGACTGTACACCCCAGCCTAGCCTAGCCCAGCCACCTGGCTTTTCTCTTTACTGCCTGCCTGCCTGAAGCTTGTATTGCTCATCATCTATCTATCTGGCCAGTATATATAGTATTATTATACTAGTATATATTTATAGTACAGCCAGGTAGAGAGAGACGAGTTTGGAGGAGAAGTGTGGTAGGGGGGGGGGGGGGGGGGGGGGGGGGAAGAGAGAGAGTTGGGATGGGGGAAGGGGTTATGATTGTGTGTGTGGGGTGGGTGGGTGGGGGGAGAGGGGGGGTTTGTGTGTGGGGGGTTTAGGGGGGGAGTGTGTGTTCGTGTGCGTGTGCATATATGTGTGTGAGGTTGTGTGAGTATGTGTGTATCAGTATGTGTGTATGAGTATTGTGTGTGTGAGTGTGTATGTATGTGTGTGAGTGTATGTGTGTGTTTGAGTGTATGTGTGCGTGTGTAGGTGTGTGTATAGGTGTGCGTGCACGCGCAGGCGTATAATATATGTTTCTGTAGTTGCGTGTGTACGTACGTTTGTCTCTGTGTCTGTGTCTATGCGTGTGTGTGTGTGGGGGGGGGGGTGGATGAGGAAGGGAGGAGGGGACAGAGAAAGACTTAGATGGGTGGTAGAGGGAGCAGCGCCAGAACCAGGCTAACAAAGACTATGGCCAGAACACAGGTACCAAGAGCGGTGTCTAAACCAGGTGATAAACAAAATTAGCCAGGCTTCGCAGCAGTAGTAGTAGTAGTAGTAGGGGGGAAATGTACGGAGCCGTTGCCTTGCCTTGCCTTGCCTTGCCTTGCCTTGCCTTGCGTTGCGTAAAGCTTGGTAGTTGGTTGATAAACAAAACAAGACGAGAAAGGTGAAGGGGTTGTGGGTGGGTGGGGTGGGGTGGTGTGGGAGGGAGAGGAGGGGGGGGGGGGAGGGAAGGTTGGGTGGTAGGGAGGTGTGTGTGGGGGGGGGGGGGGGGGGGGGGGGGGATCAACAGTGAAGAGAAGATCCACCTGAACTTTCCCAAACAGCTCAGCAAGAAACGAAGTTAGGATGGATCAACTTGTGTGATATTTGAAAAACAATGTGGGGGAAAAATAAACAAAAACTGAAAAAAGAACGTATATCCCATGCTCCACACCAAAACATATACTTGTGCGCTCATGTGTTTGTGTGTGTGTGTGTGTGCACATACGCGCGCGTGCACTTACACACACACACACACACATACACACGTACAGGCCAAACTCATGAACTACAATCATAATGCGCGCACGCACTCAGCAAGCATACACCCGTGCTACCTCCCATCCACGCAACACACACACACATACACACACACACACACACATACACACACACATACACACACACATACACACACACATACACACACACACACACACATACACACACACTTTACACATACACACACATACACATACACACACACACCACACACACACACACACACACACACACACACACACACACACACACTGTCCCCGCGCGCGCGTACACATCACAACTATGAGGTTGCTTATCTCTGTGTGTGTGTGTGTGTGTGTGTGTGTGTGTGTGTGTGTGTGTGTGTGTGTGTGTGTATGTGTATGTGACAGAGAGAGAGAGAGACAGACAGACAGACAGACAGACACTGAGACACACACACACACTCTCTCTCTCTCTCTCTCTCTCTCTCTCTCTCACACACACACACCACACACACACACACACACACACACACACACTCGCACACACACAAACACACACACACACTGACAGAGAGAGAGAGAGAGAGAGAGAGAGAGAGAGAGAGAGTGAGAGAGAGTGAGAGAGAGAGAGAGAGAGATCAAAATCATTTTTACTGATGGAAAGAACAACAACATCTTTTTCTTCTTTTTTTAATTAAGCCAGCACTCTACTCATAGAGACTGAAACTGATACTGTCAAAGTAAATCAACGATAGCGAATAACAAAGCATTCGTTGAAGCGAAAGAGAAGCAAACAAAAAACTGTGGAAGAAAAACAAGGTATCATCTTATCGGAGAGAGAGAAAGCGGATGTGAGAGAGAGAGAGAGAGAGAGAGAGAAACAATGAACAATGGAGATATTTTATTTATATAGCGGGTTATAGAATAAGCATAACAATAGCTCTTTTTGATATGGAAGAACCCATCCCTCTGAACGCACAACAGCAACAAAACAAACAAAAAAGTAGAAAAAAGCAAGAAAGCAAAGAACAAGCAAGTGTAATGAACTGGTAATGCGTGGCAGGAAGAACAGTGTAGATAAATAAGATCTCTTTCTGACTGTGTCTGTCTGTCTGTCTGTCTGTCTGTCTGTCTCTCTGTCTCTCTCTCTCTCTCTCTCTCTCTCTCTCTCTCTCTCTCTCTTCTCTCTCTCTCTCTCTCTCGGGGGACGGGATAGCCTGGTGGTTAGAGTGATGTTTTCGTGATCTGCTGACCCGGGTTCGATTCTCCCCCAAGAGGAGTTTTCCTCTGGAGTTAACATCAGTGCCGACTCCACTTCGCCCCCCCCCCAAAGTCCTTCGGATGAGACTATAAACCGAGGCCCCGTGTACGAAAGCACGCAGAACATCTTACGCACACGTTAAAACCCGTTCCGCTTTTCGGAAGAGTAGGCCATTGTGTGCCGGTGGGAACGGATGACAAAATTGACAAAACTGCATACACACGGGGACTGGATGAAAAAAAGCACATAAGTGCTTATTCCATCATCCTCGAAATGAAAGAATAAAATTTTTTTTTTTTAATCTCTCTCTAAGATCACTATTTGTACAATGTTTAATGGTGTTGGTGTAAACGGGTTGAGAAATCTCACACAATCAACTTTTTGTCATTGTCTCTCTCTCTTGGGACGGGATAGCTCAGTGGTCGGAGCACTCGCTTTCCCCCAGCCAAGTTAAGCAGCGTCGAGCGTGGTTACCAGTTGGATGGGTGACCGTTTGCGCGCCTTGGCTTCAGTACAGTTCCCCCAGTTCACCCAGCTGTAAATGGGTACCTGCCCTCTTTAGGGTCAGGGAAGGTAAAGCAGCGAGGGAGAGGAGATGGGCGCCGCCCTCAATATGCTGGCCCTAGAGAAGTGAGGTCTCTGACGCCTCGCTCCCCTACGACCTTATAGGTTATGGGACTCCCTTACCTTTCCCCTTACCCTCTCTCTCTCTCTCTCTCTCTCTCTCTCTCTCTCTCTCTCTCTCTCTCTCTCTCTCTCTCTCTCTCTCTCTCTCTCTCTCTCTTCTCTCTCTCTCTCTCTCTCTCTCTCTCTCTCTCTCTCTCTCTTTCTGTTAAGTGTATTAAGTACTGGCTAAAACTACTGAAACTTCCAGGGTCACGTTTATGTAGGCAGTCTTATGACATGATGGTTATACAAATGGAGCTGGGTAAGTAGAATTGGGCATATCAAGTTAAAAAGTTTTTATCAGAACATGGTTTTGGAATCGTGTGGTTGTCTCAGGAAGTAGGTAGCGAGCATGGGTTTATTTCTGAATTGAAAGACAGACTCATTTGTTCATTTAAACAAAATTGGCACTCGGACATGGAAAGTAAAGATAAATACTGCTGGTTTTTTTCCCGTTTAAGTATGCTTTTCAAGCTGAAAAGTATCTTCGAATAGTCTTTGACAAATAGCATCGACTAATTTATGCAAGATTTCGACTAAGAACACTCGGCTTCAATGCAAACAAAAGATGGTTTCAACCTGAGACGTCCACACAGTTCCCATGCCCTATGTGTGGTCATATTCTTGATGATGAAGTGCATTTCCTGTTTCATTGTCAATCATATGTTCCCATACGTGAAAACTGTAGTGTCCTCAATCTAGAAGCTTTCCGAAGGCAAGATATTTTTTCTATTTTATCGTCCGATGATGATATTGTGATCAAATCGGTTGCAAAGTTTATTGCTGAAGCACTGAAATTAAGACAATTACAGCTAAGTTCCAATTAGCTTAACATTTGTGACTAAACTAAAGTAACATTTATATTATGTAAACTCCAGCATTTTGTGAAACACCTAAAGAAACATTTATAATTACGCTGTAGTCTCCAGCAAGAATATTTTTTGAAAATTTCACATACAATGTCAATGGATGGTCTAATATAGCATTCTAGAATGTTCTGTTCATTATTTTAGTTATTGCTTATTGGTTCCTATTGTTCATCCTTGTTATTACTTTGTGTTCATTTTGAAACTGACTTTACGTCAGAGCTTAAAGTCGTATCCGTTCATAGAGAGCTCATTTTTGGTTTTTTGGTTTTCATTACGTTAAATGCATCATGTGATTTTTCTTGTATTTATTTGTATTTACAAAAGAAAGTCGTGTATAACCCCCCTTGTCAATGGGCCACTTTGGGCAATGACAATAAATTGGTCAAAGCGTCAAAGCGTCTCTCTCTTTCATACCTATCTGCCTACATACATACATAAATCCATCCATCCATACATCCATACATCCATCCACACATCCATACATACATCCATGCATCTATACATCCATATATACATGCATACAAACATACATACATACGTCCATAGTAGCATTGTATAGTATACTACTTTAAGTCACTTACATGCATGCATACATACATACATACATACATACATACATACATACATACACACACATACATACATACATACATACATACATACATACATACATACATACATACATTACATACATTTATACATACATACATATATACATACACACATACACACACGCACACGCACATACACATACGTAAAGTATAAACGTATAAGAATGGATGAAACAGTAGGTGAAGTAATTTGTTTGTCCTGACGTTTTATGATTTTCTTTTTTTTTAATTCTTAAAATATTTTCTATTCAAATGTGTGCGTGGACGTGAGCGCGCACGCGCGCAGGTTTGTATGAGTATGTGTGTGCGTGTATATGTATATGTGGTAATTTGTATTTTCAATGTATTACCATATCGATTTTCCTTTTTTTACTGGTTTAATTTAATGGTAAATGATGCAATAATGTAGTATCTTAGTATAATCATTAAGAAATTTGTTCTTAGATAGATGGCTTGATGAAAAAAAGCAAATGCATTGCTTATTCAAT
>CM054156.1:40084926-40092426 GCA_028751875.1 Rapana venosa
CTGTCTCTGTCATCTGTTTCTCTCTCTGGGGATCTCTATCTGTCTCTATCTGTCTCATCTGTCTGTCTGTCGCGTCTTCCTCTTTTATTTACCCATCATGTATCTATTTCTCTCATTATATATAATACAAAATCCTCACCAAACTCTCTCTCTTCTTCTCCTCCTCTCACACAACACACACACACACCCCCACACCAACAAAACAACACACACACTCACACACAACACTCACAACACCACACACAAAACCCCACACCACACACACACCCACACACACATCACCACAAACATCTCCCTCTATCTCTTTTCCTCTTGGCCCAGACATAGCATGATGCATTCAGTCCACCTTGTATAATAAGACATAAACCAAAAAATACAGCAGAGAGGGAAAAGGACATAAAACAACAGCTGCGTTTGTTGTTGTTGTTGTGCTTGTTGGGTTGCTTTTTTTTGTTTTTTGCTGTCCTCTTTTTATTTTTTTTTTTTTTGGTGGGGGGGGGGGGGGGGGGGGGGGGGAGTTTGCTTTTTAATATTTTTTTCATTCTTATGGAAACAAACAAAAATTATGTGTACATGAAAACCAAAAGCCAGTTTTCTTGCATAACAACACCAAGATGTTTGTGTGTGTGAGTGCGTGCGTGCGTGCGCGCGCGCCTCCTCCCACCTCCTCCGGTTTGTAAATTCTTGTAAAACTTTAACATTCAGTTAGACTGTTTATGGATGTGTGTGCGCGTGCGTGCGCGGCTTATTGTGATGTGCGTGCGTGTATGGTTTGTGGTGTGCACGCGCGCGCGCGCGAAAGTGTGTGTGTGTGTGTGTGTTCAAACATGCGCCCAGTAAAGTTTGTAGCCCCAAAGACTGATAATTATATAGCACGATTAAGCCCCTTTGCGCTGTCCAATTGTTGCCAGTTGTTTTGTTTTTGTTGTTTGTTGTGTGTGTGTGTTGTTGTTTTTGGGTTTTGGGTTTTTTTTTTGGGGGGGGGGGTCCCTTTTAGTTTTAGTGTTTGGATTTTTTGTTTTTTTTTGAAGAAACGCGGAAAAGTATGTTTAGGAAACCAGGAATCACCGTTTACAAATTTACACAGTATTGCCAATACAACAGCCCCGGAACAAAGGGGGAAAAAAAGATGTGTAGAAAGGTCGTGCACGAATTTCACGTGGTAGCATACAAAAAGCACTAAAAACAGGCGCGCGCGCGCGCCGCCGCAGAACACGACAACACACGCACACACCACACACACACACCACACACACGCACCACACTGAGTATGGGTAGTTAGATTTGTTATTGATCAAGTTGGTTTTTTTTCTAGATGATGGTTGTTTGGGGGGAAAAAAAAAGCAAATGCATTGCTTGTTCGATGTACCCTGTGGAAATAAAAATTTCACTTTACTTCACAACAACAACCCACACACACACCACACACACACTACACACACACACACTGTGAAAGGAAAAAATTTGCCCCCCCCCCCCCTCCCCCCCCCCCACACACACACCACAAACACAAACACACAACACTCACTGTGTGAAGGAAAAATTTGGCCACTTTTTCCTTTTTTTAAAAAAATAAAATTTTTGACTGCCTGAATAACACTCCATATTAATTTTTTATAACCTCTTTTTTTCTCCCTTTTTTTTCTTTTTTCCTCCCCCCTTTTCTTCTCTCTCTCTCCTCTCTCTCTCCCCTTTTTTTTCTTCTCTTTTTTCTTTCTCTCTTCCACTGTGCACACCTGATACGTTGGTGATTGCTTTTCCCCAAACCCCACACCCACACCCACCCATACCGCCCGCCGCCCCCCCCTCTTGTCCTTAAATGGCCTCGCCCCGGGGGAGTAGGGCAGGCAGGGCGGCATTTGTCCCTGATTACATAAAAGAGGGACACTCACACAACTCCTTTCCCCCTTTTATTTTATTTTTTTGGAGGGCCCTTTGTAGGAAAGTGCGTAGGTGGGGTTTTTGCGGGTGAAGTGTTTATCCCCTATACTGGCTACATCAACAACAACAACGACAGCGAGAAGAAAGTGTAGGCCTATTATATAGTAGTAGTAGGCCTATATAGTAGTAGTGATAAGTTCACAGGCTGTTGTGTTTTGGTTGTGTATGTGATGAGGTTTGGACAAACTCAAGTTGCCGAATTGTTCTTTTAGTGGAAATGTTTGTGTGTACGTGTGTGAGTGAGTATCTGTGCTGTGTTTGTGCCGAACGGAAATTTCTCAAAGACGGGAGTAACGTTTAAGTGTGTATGTTGTGTGTGAACATTGAAAATCCGAAGTGTATGGGGAAAACACCGTTGGATTACGTGAAAACGAACACTGGAGTAAACAAAAACACAAAAAAAATTCTACTGTGACAGTGCGTGTGTTCTTTTTCTTTTATTTTGGTGGGGTTTGAACAATCAAAAACTGTCTCCAAAACTTGAGGATGGAGAGCGGTGGTGGTGGTGGATTTGTAGTTGCTGCTGCTGCTGCCACGGCCGCCGCTGCTAACCCCCAGTCGGGAGGAGACCCCGCATTAGACCCCGGGTCCCCTCCCCCTCCCCTCATCCCCACCACCCCGGGTTTGCGACGGCGACTGACTCGGCAGATTGTGTATACCCCTGTGAAGCATAAGGTGAAGGTTTGTGCCAGCACGGTGTGTGTGTGTCTGTGTGTGTGTTCTTGCTTATTTGCTTGCTTGTGTGTGTGTGTGTGTGCTTGCTTATTTGCTTGCTTGTGTGTGTGTGTGTGTGCTTGCTTATTTGCTTGCTTGTGTGTGTGTGCTTGCTTATTTGCTTGCTTGTTTGTTGGTTTGTTTACGTCAGTGAAGCATAAGGTGAAGGTTTGTGCCAACACGGTGTGTGTGTGTGTGTGTGTGTGTGTGTGTGTGTGTGTGTGTGTGTGTGTGTGTGTGTGTGTGTGTGAGCTTGCTTATTTGCTTGCTTGTTTGTTGGTTTGTTTTATCAGTGAAGCATAAGATGAAGGTTTGTGCCAACACTGTGTGTGTGTGTGTGTGTGTGTGCGTGCTGTTTGCGTGCTTGTGCGCGCGCGCGTGCGTGCGTGCGTGGGTGTGTTTGTGTGTGTGTTGTGTGTGGTGTGTGTGTGCTCTTGCTTGCTTGTTTTGTTGGTTTGTTTTATCAGTGAAGCATAAGATGAAGTTTGTGCCAACACGTGTGTGTTGTGTGTGCTTGCTTGCTTACTTGCTTGTTTTGTTGGTTTGTTTTATCAGTGAAGCATAAGATAAAGGTTTGTGCCAACACCGTGGTTGTGTGTATGTGTGTGTGTGTGTGTGTGGTGTGTGTGCTTGCTTATTTGCTGCTTGTTTGTTGGTTTGTTTACGTCAGTGAAGCATAAGTGAAGGTTTGTGCCAGCACTGTGTGTGTGTGTGTGTGTGACGCGCTTGCTTATTTGCTTGTTGTTTGTTTGTTTACGTCAGTGAAGCATAAGATGAAGGTTTGTGCCAACACACGTGTTGTGTGTGTGTGTGTGTGTGTGGTGTGTGTGTGTTTGTGTGTTGTGTGCTTGCTTATTGCGTGCTTGTTTGTTTGTTGGTTTGTTTTATCTGTGAAGCATAAGTAAGGTTTGTGCCAACACGGTGTGTGTGTGTGTGTGTGTGTGCTTGTGTGTGTGTGCTTGTGTTGTGTGTGTGCTTGCTTATTTGCTTGCTTGTTTGTTGGTTTGTTTACGTCAGTGAAGCATAAGATGAAGGTTTTGTGCAAGCACCGTGTGTGTGTGTGTGTGTGGTTTGTGTGTGCTGTGTGTGTGTGTGTGCTTGCTTATTTGCTTGCTTGTTTGTTGGTTTGTTTACGTCAGTGAAGCATAAGATGAAGGTTTGTGCCAACACCGTGTTGTGTGTGTGTGTGTTTGTGTGTGTGTGTGTGTGTGTGTGTGGCGTGTATGTGTGTGTGTGTGCTCTAACTTGCTTGCTTGTTTGTTGGTTTGTTTTATCAGTGAAGCATAAGATGAAGGTTTGTGCCAGCACAGTGTGTGTTGTGTGTGTGTGTGTGTGTGTGTGTGTGTGTGTGTGTGTGTGTGTGGTGTGTGTGTGTGTGTGTGTTCAGTTTTACGTTCGTTCACTTAAAGTGATATTTAGACGAAAATGTGTGTTTGTATGCTTGCTTACTTGCTTGTTTGTGTGTGTGTGTGTATGCGTTTGTGTGCTTGCTTACTTGTTTGTTTGTTGGTTTGTTTACGTCAGTGAAGCAGTAAGAGGAAGGTTTGTGTACTTGCGTTTTGTTTTGTTTGTGTTTAGGCCTGTGAAGGTTTTTGTGTGCCTACACTTTGTGTTATGCTGTGAAGAAAAAGTGAAGGTTTGTGTATGTATATTTTTTTTGTTTGTTTGTTTACGCCTGTGAAGCATATGATGAAGGTTTGTGTCTGTATTATGTTTGTTTATGACTGTAAGCATAAGATGAAGGTTTGTGTCTACGGCTGTATTACGTTTGTGTGTTTACACTGTGAAGAATAAGGCGAAGAAGGTTTATGTCTGTATTGTTTGTTTGTTTACGTCTGTGAAGCATATGATGAAGGTTTGTGTCTGTATTATGTTTGTGTGTTTACACCTGTGTAGAATAAGATGAAGAAGGTTTATGTCTATTGTTTGTTTACGTCTGTAAAGCATGTGATGAAGGTTTGTGTCTGTAATATGTTTGTACCTGTGAAGCCTATGATGAAGGTTTGTGTCTGTATTATGTTTGTTTACGCCTGTGAAACATAAGATGGTTTGTGTCTGTAATATGTTTGTACCTGTGAAGCCTATGATGAAGGTTTGTGTCTGTATTATGTTTGTTTGTTTACGCCTGTGAAGCATAAGACGAAGAAGGTTTGTGTCTGTATTATGTTTGTTTATGACTGTAAGCATAAGGTGAAGGTTTGTGTCTACGGCTGTATTACGTTTGTGTGTTTACACCTGTGAAGTATAAGATGAAAAAGGTTTATGTCTGTATTGTTTGTTTGTTTGTTTACGTCTGTGAAGCATATGATGAAGGTTTGTGTCTGTATTATGTTTGTTTATGACTGTAAGCATAAGATGAAGGTTTGTGTCTGTATTATGTTTGTTTATGACTGTAAGCATAAGATGAAGGTTTGTGTCTGTATTATGTTTTGTTTATGACTGTAAGCATAAGATGAAGGTTTGTGTCTGTATTATGTTTGTTTGTTTATGACTGTAAGCATAAGATGAAAGTTTGTGTTGTATTATGTTGTTTGTTTATGACTGTAGCATAAGATGAAAGTTTTGTGTCTGTATTATGTTTGTTTGTTTATGACTGTAAGCATAAGATGAAAGTTTGTGTCTGTATTATGTTTGTTTACGCCTGTGAAACATAAGATGATGGTTTGTGTCTGTATTATGTTTGTGTATGACTGTAGGCATAAGATGATGGTTTGTGTCTGTATTATGTTTGTTTATGCATGTAGGCATAAGATGATGGTTTGTGTCTGTATTATGTTTGTTTGTTTTGACTGTAAGCATAAGATGAAAGTTTGTGTCTGTATTATGTTTGTTTGTTTATGACTGTAAGCATAAGATGAAAGTTTGTGTCTGTATTATGTTTGTTTACGCCTGTGAAACATAAGATGATGGTTTGTGTCTGTATTATGTTTGTGTATGACTGTAAGCATAAGATGAAGGTTTGTGTCTGTATTATGTTTGTTTACGCTTGTGAAACATAAGATGATGGTTTGTGTCTGTATTATGTTTGTGTATGACTGTAAGCATAAGATGAAGGTTTGTGTCTTATGTTTGTTTGTTTATGACTGTAAGCATAAGATGAAGGTTTGTGTCTGTTTATGTTTGTTTATGACTGTAAGCATAAGATGAAGGTTTGTGTCTGTATTATGTTTGTTTGTTTGACTGTAAGCATAAGATGAAGGTTTGTGTCTGTATTATGTTTGTTTTGACTGTAAGCATAAGATGAAGGTTTGTGTCTGTATTATGTTTGTTTGTTTATGACTGTAAGCATAAGATGAAAGTTTGTGTCTGTATTATGTTTGTTTGTTTATGACTGTAAGCATAAGATGAAAGTTTGTGTCTGTATTATGTTTGTTTGTTTATGACTGTAAGCATAAGATGAAAGTTTGTGTCTGTATTATGTTTGTTTGTTTATGACTGTAAGCATAAGATGATGGTTTGTGTCTGTATTATGTTTGTTTGTTTATGACTGTAAGCATAAGATGAAAGTTTCTGTCTGTATTATGTTTGTTTGTTTATGACTGTAAGCATAAGATGAAAGTTTCTGTCTGTATTATGTTTGTTTGTTTATGACTGTAAGCATAAGATGAAGTTTCTGTCTGATTATGTTTGTTTGTTTATGACTGTAAGCATAAGATGAAAGTTTGTGTCTGTATTATGTTTGTTTACGCCTGTGAAACATAAGATGAAGGTTTGTGTCTGTATTATGTATGCTTGTTTACGCCTGTGAAACATAAGATGGTTTGTGTCTGTAATATGTTTGTACCTGTGAAGCCTATGATGAAGGTTTGTGTCTGTATTATGTTTGTTTATGACTGTAAGCATAAGATGAAGGTTTGTGTCTACGGCTGTATTACGTTTGTGTGTTTACACTGTGAAGAATAAGGCGAAGAAGGTTTATGTCTGCATTATGTTTTTGTGTGTTTACACCTGTGTAGAATAAGATGAAGAAGGTTTATGTCTATTGTTTGTTTACGTCTGTAAAGCATGTGATGAAGGTTTGTGTCTGTGTTATGTTTGTACCTGTGAAGCCTATGATGAAGGTTTGTGTCTGTATTATGTTTGTTTCCGTCTGTGAAGCATAAGCTAAAGGTTTGTGTCTGTATTATGTTTGTTTGTTTGTTTGTTTGTTTGTTTACGCCTGTGAAACAAAAGATGAAGAAGGCTTTTGTCTGTATTACGTTTGTTTATGACTGTAAAGCATAAGATGAAGGTTTGTGTCTACGGCTGTATTGTTTGTTTATTTACGCCTGTGAAACGTACGAGGAAGGTTTGTGTCTGCATATGTTAGTTTCTCTGTTGTTAGTTTGTGTGTTTATTTTGTTTGTTTGTGTACACATGTGGAGCATGTGATGAAGGTTTGTGTCCGCATTGTGTTAGTTTCTCTGTTAGTTTGTGTGTTTATTTTGTTTGTTTGTGTACACATGTGGAGCATGTGATGTAGGTTTGTGTCCGCATTGTGTTAGTTTCTCTGTTTAGTTTGTGGTTTATTTCGTTTGTTTGTGTACACATGTGGAGCATGTGATGAAGGTTTGTGTCCGCATTGTGTTAGTTTCTCTGTTAGTTTGTGTGTTTATTTTGTTTGTTTGTGTACACATGTGGAGCATGTGATGAAGGTTTGTGTCCGCATTGTGTTAGTTTCTCTGTTAGTTTGTGTGTTTATTTTGTTTGTTTGTGTACACATGTGGAGCATGTGATGAAGGTTTGTGTCCGCATTGTGTTAGTTTCTCTGTTAGTTTGTGTGTTTATTTTGTTTGTTTGTGTACACATGTGGAGCATGTGATGAAGGTTTGTGTCCGCATTGTGTTAGTTTCTCTGTTAGTTTGT
>CM054156.1:40104926-40107426 GCA_028751875.1 Rapana venosa
TCCCCCAGCCAAGTTAAGCAGCGTCGAGCGTGGTTACCAGTTGGATGGGTGACCGTTTGAGCGCCTTGGCTTCAGTACAGTTCCCCCAGTTCACCCAGCTGTATAAATGGGTACTGCCCTCTTTAGGGTCAGGGAAGGTAAAGCAGCGAGGGAGAGGAGATGGGCGCCACCGCTCTCAATATGCTGGCCCTAGAGAAGTGAGGTCTCTGACGCCTGGCTCCCCTACGACCTTATAGGGTATGGGACTCCTTTACTTGTTCTTTTTACTGTCTCTGCAGTAATTGTACCTACCACAGCGGGGGGGAAAAAAGGGGGGGGGGGGGGGGGGGGGGGGGGGGGGGGGGGGGGGGGGGTCGTGCCAGAAGCACACAAAGCTGTGGTAACTCAGGACTTCAAACTGCGTCATTCAGGAAAGGAAAACATGTCAAGACGGGATGTTGTATCGGGATCTCATTTCTACCTCCTCCTCCCTTAGGGGAGAGGAGAGAGGTTAAGTTGTAGGATATGTTGTTGTTGTTGTTGCTGGTACAAGTGGGACACACAAGAGATATTATTGTCTTGTCTCCTTTACAGAGGGAAATGACTTAAGAGAGGGAGGAGGGACCCTTCACCTACAGACGCTATGGGGGAGGGGAGGAGGGACCCTTCACCTACAGAATGTGTCCACATAACCCACCTACACCTTTTCCTTCCCAGTGGAAAACTAGACTACCCTGGCACTGACAAGGACGTGGGGTGGGAAGGGAGGAGGTGGGGGGGGATGGGTGTGACCTGACGATGACCTGCTGGCGATGTTTTTGCTCCCAGGTAGTTCATGATTCTCACCTCTATGACTCTTTGTGTGTGTATATATATCTATATCTGGTGGACCCTCCAGGGTGGCATACCTACCTATCTGCCTACCTACCTGTGACGTCTACCTGCTCTGACAAGCCCCTTTACCTTACCCATGGAAACCTGACCAGATGAGAAGCGGGGTGGGGGTGGCTGCGGGGGTGGGTGGGGTGGGTGGGGGGGGGGGGGGGTGGTGGTTGATGGAAGGACATTGGTCAGTTTGCGTTAAAGGGGACAGAAAACTAACACCCCCACCCCCTAAAAAAACAACAAAAAAATACACACACACACACACAAAAACACCGAAATACCCTCCCCCCCAAAAAAACAACAACAAACAAACAACAACAACAACAAACACACACACACACACAAAAACCAACCCAACACAACAACAAATAACAACCACCAAAAAACGACCCCCACCCTAAAAAAACAACAACCCCAAAACCAAAACCAAACAAAAAACTACACCACTTTAATGTTTGAAAGTAAAAGGGTGTAGATAGCTTTTGCCTGGAATTGGACTCCCTTGTGGTTTTTTAAAATTTTTTTATTTCTATCTTTTGAAAACTGAAGTAGGCCATAATATATGGGAAGAAAATGTTTCATTAAATGGAAATACTAACTAACACACTAGTGTTGATGAGTTTTTGACATCATCATCATCATCATCCTCGTCCCTGAAGGCGGATTATGGTGACCCAAAGATGGGGTTGGGGAAGAGGGGTGGTGGGGTGGGGAGACGGTTGTACCAAGAAAAAAATTTGATAAGCTATCAACTTTGGATTCCTTCCTTCACCTTCACCTATCCCGAAGTCCCGTGGACCGTGGGGGGCACCACTGAAGATTTTGCAACCAGCTTCCTCCACTCCCTTTGTTTGGATTAGTTGTAGGGAAAATGAAGCTTTCTGTCTGTCCCCTTTAAGCATCTGACTTGGGGGGGGGGGGGGGGGGGGGGGGGGAAATGAGTCAGTAAATGAAGTGTCCGAGCTGTAGTAGCATCATTGTGTTCACTTGTTGTGAAGACTTCCAGCGCTATTCCTGTGTGTGTGTGTGTGTGTGTGAGCATGCATATATGCCTAACAGACATACACGTGATTGTATGTGTGTGTGAGTATGCACTCGTGTCATGTGCGTTTGCGCTCGCACGGACATATGTGTGAGTATGTGTCTGTGTGCATGAGTGCGTGCCTGTGTGACATGTGTGCGTGTGTGTCATGTGTGCGCGAGCGAGCGCACACAAATGCACGCGCGTGTACTGGCGCGTGATTACGGGCTATAATTGTGACGGGCGTGGTGGAGGGTGCTGTCTTGCTGGGCTATTTACCTTTCCGCCACTTCGGGATAATGTTATTTTCCTCAAAATATCACCTCGTCCTTTTTCTCCTTCCTTCCTCCCTTCCTTCCTTCCTGCCTGTGTGTATGTTGAGCGCTTTGATTTGTTGCTTTACAAGATTCAGCGCTATATAAATTCCATACATTATTACTATTATTATTATTATTATTAGGTTCACAGTCGTGTTCTGGTCCCCTGTAACAACTAGCTCTGACATTTTCTTCACCAGCCAGAAGTAAATGATAATTTTTGTTAAAAAGAAGAGTTTGACAAGTTAAAGTAGCCATAGAGAAAGCCGTGGAGTTTATGGGGTGGGGGGGGTGAGTG
>CM054156.1:40112426-40114926 GCA_028751875.1 Rapana venosa
GTAGCAGCAAGCAGCGCAGCAGCAGTAGAGTTAGTAGCAGCAGAGTAAGTAATGGGGTAGGTGGTAGCAGCTAGCAGTAGTAGTAGGAGCCAGCGCAGCAGCAGTAGTAGTGCAGTCGTAGTTGTAGCAGCAGCTGTAGTAGTGGTTAAGTCAGTAGCAGCAAGCAGCAGCAGTTGTAGGTAAGGAGCAGCAGTAATAGTGGGTTTAGTAGGTTAGCAGCTAGTTGTAGTGGTAGTATGTAGCGTAGTAGTAGAGCTGCAGTTTGGTAGCAGCAGCAGCAGTGGTGCAGCCAGCAGTAGTAGTTGGTAGTAGTGTAGCAGCAGTGGTAGCTGCAGCAGCAGTAGCATACGTAGCAGCCAGCAGCAGCAGCAGTAGTAGCTGCTAGCAGCAGCAGTAGTAAGTAGCAGCAGCTCAGTAGTAGTAGCAGCAGTAAGTAGTGGTAGTTTAGTAGTAGACAGCAGTAGTGTGATTAGTAGTAGCAGCAGTAGTAGTAGTAGTAGCTCGCAGCAGCGCAGCAGTAGTAGTAGCTAGGAGGCAGTAGTAGTAGCAGCAGCAGCAGTAGGAGCAGCAGCAGCAGTAGTAGTAGTAGCAGCAGCAGCATCAGTAAGTAGTAGTAGGAGGAGGAGCAGACAGCAGCAGCAGTAGTAGTAGGAGCAGCAGAGCTGCAAGCAGAAAGTTGCCAGTAGTAGTTGTAGTAGCAGCAGCAGTAGTAAGTAGTAGGAGCAGCAGCAGCATAGTAGGCGTATTTAGTAGCCGCAAGCAGCAGTAGTAGTAGTAGGTGCAGCAGAGCAGTAGTAATAGTGAGCGCACCAACAGCAAACAGCTCCTGCCATCTCTCTGTCCTCCCTCCCCCTCCCTATCTCTTCTCTTCTCTCTCTCTCTCTCCTCTCTCTCTCTCCCTCCCTCCCTTCTCTCACTCTCCCTCTCTTCTCTCTCTCTTCTCTCTCTCTCTCTCTTCTTTGTCCCCTCTCTCTCTCTGTCTCTCCTCTCTCTGTCAGCAGCAATTGAATGATATCCTAAACCTACTTCTGTTGTTTTCATTCTTAGCACAAAAATATGGACAGACAGGTGTCCCTAGAGGTGGGGGTGTGGGTGTGGGGGGGTTGAGTGGGTTGGTGGGGAGGGGGGTGAAGAGGGGGGGGGGGGTGGTGGGTGGGTGTGGTTGTGTGAAGGGGAGGTGGTGTGCGTGATGAAAAGTATGCCAGAGAGATATATAACGTAAGTGGACAACAATAAGCCAAAAGAGCCTTCCCCCCCCCTCCCCCCCCCCCCCGCCCCCCCCCCCCTCCCCCCCCCCCCACCCCCCCACCCCCCCCCACCCCCCCCCCCCCCCCCCCCCCTACCCCCCCCCCACCCCCCCTCCCCCCCCCCCCCCCCCTCCCCACCCCCCCCCCCCCCACCCCCCCCCCCTCCCCCCCCCCCCCCCCCCCCCTCCCCCCCCCGCCCCCCCCCCCCCCCCCCCCCCCCCCCCCACCCCCCCCCCCCCCCCCCCCCCCCCCCCCCCCCCCCCCCCCCCCCCCCCCCCTCTTCGGACAGCCCAGATTAGGTGAAATGGAAAAGAGAAAGAAGGTCTGATCTGTAGATTATAAAGTCAGATGGAATGACGTATGATAAGGTTTGGGGTTGGGTTTGTTTTGGTTTCTTTTTTCTTACTTTTTCTTCGAAGTGATTATTTTTTTTTTTGGGGGGGGGGGGGGGGGGGTTGGGTGGGGGGGGGGGATGGCAACAATCAGTGTTGTTCTATCAGCTGGTTTTTGTTTTGTGTATTTGTTTTTGTCTTGAGACGATCTTTTGCTTTATTGTGGTTCTCTCTCTCTCTCTCTCTCTCTCTCTCTCTCTCTCTCTCTCTCTCTCTCTGTTCTTCTCTCTCTCTTCTTTCTCCCCTGATGAATTCTTTCTGATGTATATTTTAGTCTTTATGTGCTTTTGCTATCTTCCTTATCCTATTTATCAGTTCGGTATCCTCATCCTTTGGGGGGTGGGGGTAAGAGAGTGTGTGTGTGCGCGCACACAGACATACAAACACATGCACGCACGTGCGTGCACGTGTATATGCATGCATATCTGCGTGCGTATGTGTGTGTGTGCGCACGCTTCTCTCTCTCTCTCTCTCTCTCTCTCTCTCTCTCTGTCTCTGTTGTTTTAACCTCATAGACTAAATAAGATCTGCTTTAGAAGTGTGAAAACGTGGGTGATGGTGACGTCATGTGGTTGATGACGTTTTCCGGTTGATGAACGGAGTTTCTCGGGTTCGCCACGCTGCCGTGGACAGGTCCACAGAAAGCTGTCCGCAGAGGATTCAGGATTACCTTGTGGTCGTTGGTGAGTGTGTGTGTGTGGGGGGGGCGCGGGGGGGGGTATGTGTGTGGGGGGTATGTAGGGGGGGGGGATGATGCGGGGGGGGGTGTAGGGGGGGGGTGTGGGTGGGAGTATGTGTAGGGGGGGTGTATGTGTTTGTGGGTTGTATGTGGGGGGGGGGGGGGTATATGTGTGGAGTGTG
>CM054156.1:40129926-40199926 GCA_028751875.1 Rapana venosa
TTGGGGGGGCGGGGTAAGGGGGGGGGGGGGGGGGGTACGTTCGCTGAATGTGTTTTGCAAACATGACCTCGGTTTATCGTCTCAACCGAATGACTAGCATCCAGAAGCAGAAAAACTACCTGTCTTTTGAATATTTTTTCACCACTCAAATAGATACGGGTAGATGACATTTTCTATCTGTTCTCCAAATCACGAAGTTTCTCAAAACCTACTACCTTTTTTGCGGACGGGGCAGCTCAGTGGTCAGAGCACTCGCTTTCCCCACGCTAAGGTCAAGCAGCGTCGAGCGTGGTTACCAAGTGGATGGATGACCGTTTGTGAGCATGGCTTCAGTAAAGTTCCCCCAGTTCACCAAGCTGTAAATGGGTACCTGCCCTCTTTAGGGTCAGGGAAGGTAAAGCAGCGAGGGAGAGAGGAGATGGGCGCCGCCCTCAGTATGCTGGCCCCTGGAGATGCTGAGGTCTCTGACATCTCGCTCCCCAACGACCACATAGGTTATGGGAACACCTTTACCTTTTATTACCTCTCATCATCTTCTTCTTGTTTGCGTTGCCTGGGTTATGTTGTGAGACCAGATCTTCTGAGGAATTCAGCAGTTGCCTGCAGGTCATCCACCGTGCCGTATTTCTCATCATGAAGATTATCAGAAACCTTTTACAGGAGGAAGAATATACCGTTTCAGATACATACATGATATCAAACACTTCCCACCAGTACATGTCCAACGAACACCGTGCGCATACTTTTATTTTATTTTTATTTTATACCACTTTAAGTCACGAGATTTCTCTGCGTGAAATTCGGGCTGCTCTCCCCGGGGAGAGCGCGTCGCCACAAGAGCAGCGCCACCCTTTTTTTTTCTTTTTTTTTTGGTCTGCAAATGTATTTGTTTTCCTATCAGAGTGGCTTTTTTCTAAGAATTTTGCCAGGGACAACTCCCTTGTTGCCGTGGGTTCTTTTACGTGCGCAGAAAATTGTGTGTAACACACGGGACCTCGGTTTATCGTCTCATCCGAAAGACTAGCGCCCAGACCACCACTCATGGTCTAATGGATGGGGAAAAATTTCGGGCCCAAACGGGGTACGAACCACGCACACACCCGACCCGGACTTTTCGCATTCTAGACAGGCGCGTTACCTCTAGACCACCGATCCACATAAAATACACATGACACAGCCAGCCCCCACCTAGTAGTACTGCTGATGATGATGACGACGACGACAACCCAAGGCTCCATCAACAGCCAGTGACATACATATGTCTGAAAACGTCAACACCCTTACCACCACCAGCTTATCCCATGCCTTCAACCATGATATACATTATACACATACATACACACACCTGGGCCACAATGACAGCCTCCCCTCTCTTCTCTCTCTTCTCTCTCTCCTCCCCTCTCTCTCCCCCCTCCTCTCTCTCTCTTCCCTCTCTCTCTCTCTCTCTCTCTCTCTCTCTCTCTCTCTCTCTCTCGCTCTCTCTCCCTCTCTCTCTCTCTCTCGCTCTCTCTCCCTCTCCCCTCTCGCTCTCTTCTCTCTCTCTCTCTCTCTCTCTCTCTCTCTCTCTCTCTCTCTCTCTCTCTCTCTCTCTCTCTCTCTCTCTCTCTCTCTCTTCACCTCCACCTGACCTGCCCGTTTAATCCACGAGGCTACACGGGTCACCGCCAGCGCTCGCATTGCTCCTAGGCTAGCTATGGACATGGTGGATTACATTCGCCACTCTCATGATCTACCTTCTGCTCTCTCTCGTCAAGTCTACAAGACACTTGTACGTCTTTGGCGCTTAAATTGAGCGTGTCCTTTACAAAGTCAGGGATGAACGAACCATCAGAAAAAAAATGTGCTGATGAAACAGAGGGTAGGGTAGGGTAGGGTAGGGTTAGGGTTTCACTTCTTTTTTGTCGGTCAGCTTTGTAGTAACTAGGGCAGGAGGAATTTGGGTTAATGACGGAACAGTGTGTGGTGGTCTGATACGTTATAGACACCAAAAAAAGCAAGCGCACAGTTGATTTGGGAAAAACTTGTTGCCTGATAGGAAAACAAACACGAATTGAAGAACATTGTGGTCTGATACGTTATAAAACAAACACAAATTAATTAGGAGAAATTGTGGTCTGATGTGTTAGGAAAACAAACACAAATTAGGTAACATTGTGGTCTGATACGTTACAAAAACGAACTCAAATGAAAGAAAAGTGTAGTCTGATGCAAAACGAAATCAAATTGAAGAAAAAGGCTGTCTGATACGTTACAAAGCAAACGCAAATTAAAGAAAAGTGTAGTCTGATACGTTACAAAATAAACACAAATGAAAGAAAAGTGTAGTCTGATACGTTACAAAAACGAAATCAAATTTAAGAAAAGTGTGGTCTGATACGTTACAAAAACGAAATCAAATTTAAGAAAAGTGTGGTCTGATACGTTACAAAAAAGAAATCAAATTAAAGAAAAGTGTGGTCTGATACGGTACAAAAACGAAATCAAATTAAAGAAAAGTGGGGTCTGATACAGTACAAAAACGAAATCAAATGAAAGAAAAGTGGGGTCTGATACGGTACAAAAACGAAATCAAATTAAAGAAAAGTGTGGTCTGATACGTTATGAAGCAAACATAAAGAAAATTGGGGCCTGGTTCGCCACAACAGCCACCCCCCCCCCCCCCCCCCCCATGCCCTTCCAGATAAAAGAAAATGGTGGTCTGATGCGCTAAAAAATAAATACAACCTTTTTTTTCAAGTGTCGTCAGATGTGTTACGAAACGAATACAAAACAAAGACAAATTATTATGCATAACACAACTGTTCATCTTAACCAGATCCTGTCATGATGATGGTTACTGCTCCCTTGCATCACAAAATGGAGATAAATACAAACTGTAAAGTATCAATAGTATCTTTATAGAAAATTTGGTTATGTCGAATACGTAATTAATGTGTTGTCACCAGCTTCTCTGTTATTAATCTGTATGGTATTGCATAATCATTCTTTATCTCTCTTTTTTATCCCGTCTATGTGTTGTGTCCTGGTCATTTTCTATGCGAGTATTAAGATGGGCTTTTTCTTTTTTGATTATTTGGTTTTGTTTGTTTGTGGGAATGGGGGGGGGGGGGGGGGGGGGGGGGCAGTATGTGGCTGTTGGTTTTTTTGGTGGTGGGGTTGGGTGTTTTGTTTGTTGCATGGTTTGTTTTTGTTTCGTTTTGGGTTGTTGTTGTGTGTTGTTGGTTTTTAATTATGTGGCCCCAAAATACTAACACGACGATAGGTCTCTATCTAGCTCCAGAACTATATTTCATATGTTTGAGAGGTTCTCTCTCTCTCTCTCTCTCTCTCTCTCTCTCTCTCTCTCTCTCTCTCTCTCTCTTTTTTTTTTTTTTTAAACTTTTGCATTTCCTGTAAAAAAAATTATAGGCCTACCTCTTGTAACGAATCAGTTTAGAAAACAAACAAGTTTTTTTTTAATAAAGTTCAGTTCTCTTACGTTTCGGATTGATTAATATGTGTGGTGCGTGCGTGCATGTGCGCACGTATGTGTGTGTGTGTGTGTGCGTGCGTGCGTGCGTTTGCTGGTATATGTGCTGATACGCGCGTTTGTGCTGTGCTGTGTGTGTGTGTGTGTGTGTGTGTGTGTCCCCCTCTACTGCCCGCAGACACAGTGAACCGCACGGTGTCGATCGAGAAGAAGCAGCTGGAGATCGAGGAGAAAGGTGTGAGGGTCAAACTGACCATCGTGGACACGCCGGGCTACAACGACGCCGTCAATGCCGAAAACAGGTAGACACAACCAGCAAAGCGCTTTCCTCGTGGTTTTTATCTATTTATCTATCTATTTATTTATTTATTGTCATTTTACTATTTTTTAATAGTATTTTGTTATAGTTTCTTAGAATTGTTCTTTTTGTTTTCGAGGATTGTGGAAATAAGCACTCGTGTGTGGCTTTTTTGTGGTTTTAACTCTAGTTTATTTTATTTTATTCTTTTATATGGATGATTATGGAATAAGCACTCGTGTGTGGCTTTTTGTGGTTTTACATCTAGTTTATTTTATTTTATTCTTTGATATCGAGGATTATGGAATAAGCACTCGTGTGTGGCTTTTTTTGGGTAGGGTGGGGGGGGGGGGGCGGGGGGGTGTTACATCTAGTTTATTTTATTTTATTCTTTGATATCGAGGATTATGGAATAAGCACTTGTGTGGCTTTTTTTTTGCTTTTTTTTTTGGGGGGGGGGGTTACATCTAGTTTATTTTATTCTTTGATATCGAGGATTATGGAATAAGCACTTGTGTGTGCTTTTTTTGTGTTGGTTTTACATCTAGTTTATTTTATTTTATGCTTTTATATCGAGGATAATGGAATAAGCACTTATGTACTTTTTTTTAAACATCCAGTCCCAGCGTGTAGGCAGTTTTGTACATGTTTTGCAACCGTTCCTTCCAGGCACAAAATGGCCTACTCTTCCGAAAAGCGGAGCGGGTTTTAACGTGAGCGCAAGATGTTCTGCGTGAGTTCGCAGAACACGGGACCTCGGTTTACAGTCTCATCCAAAGGACTTTTTTGAGAGAGTGGAGTCGGCACTGATGTTAACTCCAGAGGAAAAAAAATCCTCTTGAACGAGATTCGAACCCGGGTCAGCAGATCACGAGCGCATTACTGTAACCACCAGGCGGAAAATTTTGAATTTCAGTTCTTTTATTTTGAGGACAACGACTAAGCATTCGTGTACTTTAAATTTTTTTTTAAAAATTTTACATCCAGTCCCCATGTGCATGTGGCTTTAGTTTTAAAAAAATTTCTCATCTGTTCCCACAAGCACACAATGGCCTACTCTTACAAAAAGGCAGAACAGGTTTTAACGTGTGCACAAGATGCTCTGGGTTTGTTCACACACCTACGGGGTCGTCCTCGGTTTATATAATACACGGGGACTTAATCAAAGCACCATGTGTGTGAATATACACAGAATGGCTCGCACGCATGTTAACCACCCCCCTCCCCCCCCTCTTCCCCCACCCGGTGTCCATCTGTGATATTTATTTATTTATTCTTCTATTTCGAGGATATTGGAATAAGCACTCATGTACCTTTTTTTTACATCCAGTCCCCGTGTGTATGCAGTTTTGTCATCCGTTCCCACCGGCACACAATGTCCTAACTCTTTCGAAAAGCGAAACAGGTTTTAACATGCGCGCAAGATGTTCCGCGTGCGTTCGCACTCAGGACCTCGGTTTATAGTCTCATCCGAAGGACTGTAGGGGGAATGGAGTCAGCACTGATGTTTACTCCAGAGGAAAAAAATCCTCTTGGACAAGATTCGAACCCGAGTCGGCAGAGAGAAGAGTAGTAGCCATGCTAGCTGTGTCTGGTGCAATGGATGACAAACATACCCAGCATGCACCCTGCCTCCTGGGGAGGGGATGGGCTCCATCGTGTACACTTTTTCTTTGTTTGTTTACTTCTCTGTCTGCCTTCTTTCATTCTGTGTCTCTCTGTCTGTCTGTGTGCTTCTTGGTTGTGGCAGCCACGCTGCTATCGTGGACTATGTGGACCAACAGTTCCAGCAGTATTACCAGGACGAGTGCGGCCTCAACCGACGCAACATCGTGGACAACCGAGTCCACTGCTGCCTCTACTTTATCTCCCCTTACGGGCACGGGTAAGTTTGGGGTTTACGGCCTATGCGAGCAGCTATGCTTTCGTTCATCCTTTGTTGATTCATTTATCCCCCCCCCCCCCCCCCCCCCAAACCACACACACCCACCACCCGTGGGGATGCTGGGGGGGTGGGGGGGGGGGGGGGGGCTGTCAGTATAAATAGCATACCCACCTTCTGGAAATTCTGTGCTAAACATGTCCTCTTTTCTGTCACTCTCTTTGTTTCTGCTATGTTCCTGCCTTCTCTTCATGTCACCACCTTCTTGTCTATTTTCTGTCTTCTATGTCCATTCTCCTGCCTTTTTTTTTTTTTTTAACCCCCCACAGAAAGACTTAAAAGATAACAATTCTCTCTTCTGCCGAAGTCGGATGCGCAGGGCCTGACTTGTCAGGCGCTTAACGGCAGCGTGACACTTTTTTTGTGTGTGTGGTTCATATAACGAAACAACGTCAAAACAAATTATGCTAACTGGTTCTGCCTGTTTTGAAAAAAAAAATGTTGTTGGTCATTAGCACGTATTAGAAAGCGCTTTCCAGCAAAATCTTGTTCTGATGATGATGGTGATGATGATGATGATGATGATTCTTCTTCTTCTTCTTCTTCTTCTTCGCAATTCTTCTTCTTCGCAATTCTTCTTCGCAATTCTTCGCAACGCAATTCTTCTTCGCAATTCTTCTTCTTCTTCGCAATTTTTCTTCTTCTTCTTCGCAATTCTTCTTCGCAATTCTTCTTCTTCTTCGCAATTCTTCTTCGCAATTCTTCTTCGCAATTCTTCTTCTTCGCAATTCTTCTTCGCAATTCTTATTCTTCTTCTTCTTCTTCTTCTTCTTGCGTGGTCTGCAGCTTAACACCCTGTTATAATTATTTCGTTCCTTGGCTAGAGCTCCGAGGTTCACCACCAATGGTGAGATTTTTTTCGTATGCGACCGTTTTTATTCCACCACCATCTAGGTAGCCGCATTCCGACTTCGGGGATATATAGATTATAAGCTGGATCAGTCCTTCAGTCTTTAAAACCACCCAGAGCCATTAAAAAATGACAGTTATAAGCGTCAGATACAGTTATAAGCGTGTCAAGTACAGTTATAAGCGTGTCAAGTACAGTTATAAGCGTGTCAAATACGGTTATAAGAGTCAAATACGGTTATAAGCGTCAAATAGTTATAAGCGTGTCAAATACAGTTATAAGCGTCAAATACAGTTATAGTAAGCGTCAAATACAGTTATAAGCGTCAAATACAGTTGTAAGCGTCAAATACGGTTTTAAGCGTCAAATACGGTTTTAAGCGTCAAATACAGTTACAAGCGTCAAATACAGTTACAAGCGTCAAATACAGTTACAAGCGTCAAATACGGTTTTAAGCGTCAAATACGGTTTTAAGCGTCAAATACAGTTACAAGCGTCAAATACAGTTACAAGCGTCAAATACAGTTACAAGCGTCAAATACAGTTACAAACGTCAAATACAGTTATAAGCGGCAAATACAGTTATAAGCGGCAAATAGTTATAAACGTCAAATACAGTTACAAGCGTCAAATACAGTTATAAGCGTCAAATAGTTATATTCGTCAAATACAGTTATAAGCGTCAAATACAGTTATAAGCGTCAAATACAGTTATAAGCGTCAAATACAGTTATAAAGCGTCAAGTACAGTTATAAGCGTCAAGTACAGTTATAAGCGTCAAATACAGTTATATTCGTCAAATACAGTTATACGCGTCAAATACAGTTATAAGCGTCAGATACAGTTATACGCGTCAAATACAGTTATAAGCGTCAAATACAGTTATAAGCGTCAAATACAGATATAAGCGTCAAATACAGATATAAGCGTCAAATATAGTTATAAGCGTCAAATAGTTATAAACGTCAAATACAGTTATAAGCGTCAAATACAGTCAAATAGTTATAAACGTCAAATGCAGTTATAAGCGTCAAACACAGTTATAAGCGTCAAATACAGTATATGCAACCTACAGCACAAAGCCACCCTTCAAGTAAACATGATCTTACACAGCTCATGTTAGCTTATATCTAAAAATAGCCACCATCTACAAGTGTACGCACAACCCTTTCAAGGGGACATAAGTCCAGTCATCCCTCTTTCATTAAAATAGTTTGCACAGCTATTAAACTTGCCCTGGTTTGTTTGTTTGATTCTTTTCTTCTTTTATCCCTCCCCCTTTAATTGAAATAGTTCACACCATTTGTTATTAAACTTTGCTCTTATAAAACAAAAAATTGTACCTTAGTTTGTTTGCGTTTTTTAATCCCATGCAAAGCATGTGATGGGGGTAATTATACTTGTGTGTTGTGTGTAACTTGTAGGTGAAGAATTTATTTAGGTAGGTGTGATGTGGTCTGAGTTCATGTAGTCTGACATGGTAATCATTAATCTAGCTCTTAAAAAAAAGAACATTGCTCTTAGTATTATAGTAGATGAGTACAGTGTGTGTGTGTGTGTTGCGCACGCGCGTGTGTGTGTGTGTGTGCGTGCATGTGCTTGTGTGTGTGTGTGTGCGTGCACGTGCTTTTGTGCTTGTGTGTGTGTGTGTGTGAAAGTCAAACTTATATTTTCAGGTGGTACATTGAATAAACAGTGCAATTTCTATTTTTCATCGAGCCATCCATCTAAAAAAAAAATTTTTTAAAGTGTATGTGTGTGTGTGTTTATGTGTGCTTGCATGCATTGCTTGTGTGTGAGGAGTGTTCATGTGTGCATGTACATAATTATGTGTGTGTGTGTGTTATGTGTGTGTGTATGTGTGTGTGTATGTCTGTGTGTGTTGTGTGTGTGTATGTCTGTGTGTGTTGTGTGTGTGTTATGTGTGTGTGTGTGTTATGTGTGTGTGTTGTGTATGTGTGTGTGTGTGTGTGTGTTATGTGTGTGTGTTATGTGTGTGTGTTATATGTGTATGTTATGTGTGTGTGTGTTATGTATGTGTGTGTGTTATGTGTGTGTTTGTATGTGTGTGTGCGTGTGTTGTTGTGTGTTATGTGTGTGAGTGTGTGTGTGTTATGTGTTGTGTGACTGTGTGTGTGTGGTGTGTGTGTGTGTGATGTATATATGTGTGTGTGTTGTGGTGTGTGACTGTGTGTGTGTTGTGTATGTGTGTGTGACTGTGTATATGTGTGTGTGTTGTGTGTGTGTTATGTGTGTGTATTGTGTGTTGTGTGTGTGTTATGTGTATGTGTGTGTATATGTGTGTGTGTGTGTGTGTGTGTGTATATGTGTGCTTGTGTGTGTGTGTGTTCAGGCTGAAGCCAGCGGACATGGAGGTGATGAAGAAGCTGCACCACAAAGTGAACATCGTGCCCCTGCTGGCCAAGTCTGACATGCTCACCAAAGTGGAGCAGAAACGCCTCAAACAGAGGGTCAGTACTGATGGCTGGCTGGCTGCCTATCTGTCTGGCTGTATCAGACTGGCTGTCTATCAGTCTGGCTGGTTGTCCATCTGGCTGGTTGTCAATCAGGCTGGCTGGCTATCAGTCTGGCTGGCTATCTATCAGTCTGGCTGGCTATCTATCAGTCTGGCTGGCTGGCTGCCTGTCTATCTGGCTGGCTGTCATCTGGCTGGCTGGCTATCAGTCTGGCTGGCTGGCTGTCCCATCAGTCAGTCTGGCTGGCTGTCCCATCAGTCAGTCTGGCTGGTTGTCCATCAGTCTGGCTGGTTGTCCATCAGGCTGGCTGGCTATCTGGCTGGCTGGATGGCTGTCCGTCAGTCAGTCTGGCTGGCTGTCAGTCTGGCTGTCCATCAGGCTGGCTGGTTGTCCATCAGTCTGGCTGGTTGTCCATCAGGCTGGCTGGTTGTCCATCAGGCTGGCTGGCTATCTGGCTGGCTGGTTGTCCATCAGGCTGGCTGGCTGTCCATCAGTCTGGCTGGTTGTCTATCAGGCTGGCTGGCTATCAGTCTGGCTGGCTATCAGTCTGGCTGGCTGGCTGTCCCATCAGTCTGGCTGGTTGTCTATCAGGCTGGCTGGCTATCAGTCTGGCTGGCTATCAGTCTGGCTGGCTGGTTGTCCATCAGTCTGGCTGGTTGTCCATCAGGCTGGCTGGTTGTCCATCAGGCTGGCTGGCTATCTGGCTGGCTGGTTGTCCATCAGGCTGGCTGGCTGTCCATCAGTCTGGCTGGTTGTCTATCAGGCTGGCTGGCTATCAGTCTGGCTGGCTATCAGTCTGGCTGGCTGGCTGTCCCATCAGTCAGTCTGGCTGGCTGGCTGTCAGTCTAGCTGGATGTCCATCGGTCTGGTTTGCTGGATGTCCATCTGTCTGGCTGGCTGTGTGGCTGGCTATCAGTCTGGCTGGCTTGTCTGGTTCTCTTGCTGCCCTTACAAAAGTACGCTACTAACTGCGTGCTGCACACAGGACGGGATAGCTCAGTGGTCAGAGCTCCCTCTTTCCCCCAGCTAAGGTTTATTAGCAGCGTTGAGCGTGGTTACCACTTGGATGGGTGACCGTTCGTGTACCTTGGCTTCAGTACAGTCCTCCCACCAAGTTCACCCAGCTGTAAGCGGGTACCTTGCCCTCTTTAGGGTCAAGGGAAGGTAAAGCCGCGAGGGAGAGAGGAGATGGGCGCCGCCCTTATTAAAAAAAAATGCTGGCCCTAGAGAAGCTGAGGTCTCTGACACCTCGTTGCCCAACGATGGTATAGAAACACCTTTACCTACATCTGTTTTTGGGGGGTGCATTTTTGTACTTACTGGTAGTGTTGTTTTGTTTATTTCCATAATTTAATAATGATAATAACATATGGAATTTATATAGCGCTGAATCTTGTAAAGCAACAAATCAAAGCGCTCAGATGACTTTTTTTTTAATGCGTGTGTATGCGGTTTTTTTAAATTCTGTCATCCGTTCCCACCGGCACACAATGGCCTACTCTTTCGAACAGCGGAACAGGATTTAACGTGTGCGCAAGATGTTCTGCATGCGTTCGCACACGGGACCTCGGTTTATAGTCTCATCCGAAGGACTGTCTGGAGAGGGCTAGGATGGGTACCACCTAGGTTCAACATTGCCCAGGAGACACTGCATGGAAAAACTACCGACAGTACCAGGGCGTGTACCCCCAACTACACTCTCCTCAGGCACTTACAGGAGAAGAGAAGAACTCGGTGTATCTGTGTTAGTGAAGCAATGTGGATCGGTGATAATAATATTAATAATAATGTATGGAATGTATATAGCGCTAAATCTTGTAAAGCAACAAATCAAAGCGCTCAGATGACTTTTTTTTATAATTTTTTATTATTATTTTAATATCGAGGATAATGGAATAAGCACTCATGTGCGTTTTTACATCCAGTCCCCGAGTGTATGCGGTTTTGTAAATTTTGTAATCTGTTCCTACCGGCACACAATGGCCTACTCTTTCGAAAAGCGGAACAGGATTTAACGTGTGCGCAAGATGTTCTGCGTGCGTTCGCACACGGGGCCTCGGTTTATAGTCTCATCCGAAGGACTTTGACATTCAGTTCGATTTTTTGTGTCAAACTGGGAAGAAGAAAGGGCGGGGCTGGGAATCGAACCCAGAACCTCACGGTTTACTTGTTGGCAGGCAAACGTCTTAACCATCCTGCCACCTTCCTTCCTAATCTAGAGGTAACGCACCTACTTAGAAAAACCCAAGTTCGTGTTCGAAGTGTAAGGTGGTTCGATCCCCAGTTGTGACCAACACTTCTCCTCCCCACCCACGAGACCGTGAGTGGTGGTCTGGGTACTAGTCTTTCGGATGAGACGATAAGCCGTGTGCAAACATGCATTTAGTGCAGGTTAAAAGAACCCACGGCAAGAGAGTTGGTCTCTGGCACAATAGAAAAAAAAATTGCTTTGGTAGGGGAACACATACACATGCAGACAGGATAAAATAATAATAATAATGCGTGGCGATGCTCTTGTGGTGACGCTCTCTGTCTCTCTCTTTCTCTCTCTTTCTCTCTCTCTCTCTCTCTCTCTTTCTCTCTCTCTCTCTCTCTCTTATCTGTCTCTCTCTCTCTCTCTCTCTCTCTCTCTCTCTCTCTTTCTCTCTATCTTCTCTCTCTCTCTCTCTCTATCTGTCTCTCTCTCTCTAGCTCAGGGGAGAGCAGCCCGAATTTCACACAAAAATCTGCTGTGACTTACCAGTGGTATACAACACAACACAACACCACACACTACAACAATACAACACATCACAAATCCAGTACGATGCAACACAACCCAACACACTGCCCAGAACACAACACACCACACTAAAACCTCACCACTGTACTACACTACACTACACTACACTACACTACATTACAATACAATACAATACAATACAATACAATACAACACAATTTATTTTACACAGTACTTCAGCTTGTTGGCAGCTGTACATACATGGCAATGACACTGACAAAATTCTTTTATTTCGAGGATAATGAATAAGCACCCATGTGCTTTTTTTTACATCTAGTCCCCGCCCTTAGGGATAATTATAAAGCCCATACCAATACACTCACACAGTAAACGGGAAAAAATATATATACACCCCAAAACCCCCCACAAAATTCACCGGAAAGGAGAGAGAGAGAGAGAGAGAGAGAGAGAGCAACAACAAGTAATAAAGAAACGCACACATGCCTGTGGCCAACTAGCTGTGTTTAGCCAAAGTCCTTCGGATGAGACTATAAACCGAGGTCCCGTGTTCAAACGCATGCAGAACATCTTGCGCACACGTTAAATCCTGTTCCGCTTTTCGTAAGCGTAGGCCATTGTGTGCCGGTGGGAACAGATGACAGAATTTACACAACTGCATACACACGGGGACTGGATGTAAAAAAGCTCATAAGTGCTTATTCTATTATCCTCGAAAGAAGAAGAAGAATCTCTCTCTCAGGGGAAAAGCAGCCCAAATTTCACCGCACAGAAATCTGCCGTGACTTACAGTGGTATACAATACAACACAACACCACACAACATTATACAATACACATTTAGTTTACACAGTGCTCCAGCTTGTTAGCAGATGTACATGTATGCATGAGGCTAGCTGTGTGTGTACGTCTGTCTGTTTGTTTGGGTTTTTTTCAGATTATAGAGGAAATCGACAACCATGACATTCACATCTACGAGTTCCCTGACTGCGACAGCGACGAAGACGAGGACTTCAAGCAGCAGGACAGAGAGCTAAAGGTCTGTGGCACAATCAGAACTCCTTGCATTTGTTGCATACATGTGTCTGTTTCGTTTGTTTGGTTCATTTTGGTTTTTTGCTTTTTGTTCGAATTCTTTGTTGGGGGGGGGGGGGGGGGGGGGGGGGGGGATTTGTTCCTAGGCAAGAGCTTTTGAGGTTCATCAGTGGTGACATGTTGCGTGTGCAACTTTAAAAAAAATGTAACCCACCATGAAGGTAGCCGCATTCTGACTTCGGGGATGTATCATCATCATCATCATCATCAACCATTACACCCAGTGGTGTGTAGGGCAGCAACAAAGCGCTTCCACGCCTGCCTATCCTGGGCTAACCTAGTCACTGATCCCCAAGAGTGCTGCTGCATGGCCTTCATCTCACTTTCTACAGTCCTCCTCCTCCACGTTGCTTTTGGTCTTCCTTTCTTTCTCCTTCCTTCTGGGGTCCAGTGCAATGCTGTTCTTGTGATTGACTGTGGGTCTCTTCGGAGGATGTGCCCAATCCACTTCCACCGTCGTCTGGTGATGATGGTTCCCATGTCTTCCTGCCTGCATCTCCGTAGTAGGTCTTCATTGGAGATCTTCTCTGGCCAAAAGATCCGGAGAATTCTTCGGAGGCATACGGTGTGAAAGGATCGAAGTTTGGTAAGATCCGCTTCCGTCATCCTCCAGCACTCAGAACCGTACAGGAGATGTATGCTGGGTATACTATTCGTGTTTCTGTAACACCCACAAAATGCTGACATGAATTACGGGGATCTTTAACGCACATAATTATGTGATCTTCTGCATGTGCATGATATACATGAAGGGAATGCAGGCACTGGCGCGTCTGCTGCTTGAAGTTGACATGGGAAACAGTAAAATAAATCCCCATCTTTAATTTACCAGACACCTCCTATCTGCCGAGATTCGAACCCATGACTTCATGAACCCATGGGGTTGAAGTTCACTGTTCTTTACCACTTGGCTAAGATGTCCGTCCATCCTAGCGCATAATTATGATAATTATATACATTGCTACTTTTTCTGATTACGGCTGCAAGGGCCCATACACAGAACCATAATTATTATTTCAAATGCAGGCGTAAGATCTGTGTGGGGTAAAGGATTTACACAATTTGAATAATTACATTTTGTGGATGCTATTCAGATTGCTACGACTTTATCAGGAGTGAAGGCTTAACCTCTCTTTCTCTCTCTTTGTCTTTGTCTCTGTCGCTCTGTCTGTCTGTCTGTCCCTCTCTCTATCTTCATCTATCTGTCTGTGTCTACTCACCCCCCTACCTTCTTGTCTGTCTGAGCATCTACATTTCTCTGTGTGTGTGTGTGTGTGTGTGCGCGCGCGCGCACATGCGTGTGTGTGTGTGTGTGTGTGTTCATGCGTATATGTGTGCCCACGCACGCGAGTGTGTGTGTATATGTGTGTGTTTGCTTGCGTGCGTGCATGCGTGTTTGGACACATATGTGTGTTATGTACGTATCTGCTCTGCTGCAGATACCTTGTGCTTACGAACACCTAGATTCAAGCAATCCACTGTTAGTTGTCGCTCTTTCTCTATTTCTGGTCCGTCCATCTGGAACGATCTTCCTCTCTCTCTTCGACAAAAGCCTACATATTATGACATTTAATTAAATCCAGCCTCAAGACATATTCATTTCAAACCTAACTTTCTTCCCTCTTTCCTCTCAAAACTGCGCTTGCCTTCAACAGCCAAAATCCCATCACCCTGCCAAAGCCTACAGCCTGTGTGTGTGTGTGTGTGTGTGTGTGTGTGTGTGTGTGTGTGTGTGTGTGTGTGTGTGTGTGTGTGTGTGTGTGTACATTTGAATTTTGTTTAAGCTGTTGATAGCTATTGGCTGCATGACTCTGTAAGAATAATGTTGAATGCAAGCGCTCTGATTTTTTTTTTATACCACTTTAAGTCACGCAGATTTCTCTGCGTGAAATTCGGGCTGCTCTCCCCGGGGAGAGCACGTCGCCACAAGAGCAGCGCCACCCTTTTTTTTCTTTTTTTTCTGTCTGCAACAGTATTTGTTTCCCTATCAGAGTGGCTTTTTCTACATAATTTTGCCAGGGACAACTCTCTTGTTGCCGTGGGTTCTTTTACGTGCGCTAAATAATTATGTGCAACACACGGTACCTCGGTTTATCGTCTCATCCGAAAGACTAGCGCCCAGACCACCACTCATGATCTAATGGATGGGGGAAAAAGTTTCGGGTCCAAACGGGATACGAACCACCGCACACTTCCGACCCGGACTTTTCGCTTTCTAGACAGGCGCGTTACCTCTAGACCAACACCATCCATTTGTCTTTGCAAGATATAGCGTTATACAAATTCCATTGATTATGACTATTATTATATGCTATAATCATGTACCTGTGCAGTCAGTGGAGGCGAGAGCTGTAGTGTGTGACTCAATGACTCAGTGTCTGGGGTGGTGTGGGTGTTGCAGGCAGCGGTACCCTTTGCGGTGGTGGGGTGCAACACGGTGGTGGAGCTGGCCGGCAAGAAGATCAGAGGCAGGGCCTACCCCTGGGGCATCGTGGAGGGTCAGTGCCCGCCTGGCCTTCCTTCCTTCCTTCCTTCTGTTGTGTAGTGTTGTTGTGTTTTGTGTCGTCATTACATGATAGTCCCTCTCTCCAAGGTTGTTCTTTTAAACTGATGTTATGTTAAACTGCATCGCACCATGTTTGTAAATATCTGTTTGTTTAAACTTTTGATTATTTATCATTGATTGCATGACTGTGTAAGATTAGGTTGAATGCATGCGCTTTGATTTGTCTTTGCAAGATATAGCGCTATATAAGTTCCATTTATTATTATTATTATTTATGTTACCATTGAAGGGGGACAAGGTAGCTCAGTGGTCGGAGCACTCGCTTTCCCCCCACAGCCAAGTTAAGCAGCGTCCAGCGTGGTTACCAGTTGGATGGGTGACCGTTTTCGCTCCTTGGCTTCAGTACAGTTTTCCTCCAGTTCACCCAGCTGTAAATGGGTACCTGCCTTCTTTAGGGTCAGGGAAGGTAAAGCAGCGAGGGAGAGGAGATGGGCGCCGCCCTCAATACGCTGGCCCTAGAGAAGTGAGGTCTCTGACGCCTCGCTCCCCTACGACCTTAATATAGGTTATGGGACACCTTTACTTTTACTTTTTACCATTGAAGCGAATGTTCGTTCACGGTATGTATATTTTTTATTATGTTCTGTCCGTCGTGTTTCAAGCACGATGTACTTCCAGAACAGCAGAGGAGGCAGCTGTTGTTTCAGAAATGTGGGCAGAAATTTTGATTATAGTGGAGATGCCTTGCCCGCAGTACATCCCCACTCTCTCGGCCAAGTGGGTATTTGGAAAGTCAGCATTGGAGATGTTCTGCAAAGGCTAACTAGCCCTCAGGGCTGCAGCGCTTAAGAACTATAAGCCACCTAGTCAGAGAGTCATATTAGTCACTAAAGACTTAAGTTGTAAAGTGGAATTCCATGAGTGGGAAAGCCACTGGTCATACAGCCTCTCACTTTGCTGTTGCCCCCAGCGTCAATGGTTAAATCAAGAACTGTGATAAAATCCAGGCGCTGAAAGTGGAATATAATAAAATACGACATTATGTGTGTGTGTGCACTTACACAAATATATACATGCATACAATCATGCACATACTCGCATACACATATCACAGGCATGCATGCATGCAGAACACACCCACATGTGCATGCACGTGTGCATGCATGCATATGCATGCACACATGTGTCTCTTCCCCACTTTCTCTCATTTCTCTCTCTCCCTCTCTCTCTCTCTCTCTGTCCCACTCTTCCCCCTCTCTCTCTCCCTCTCTCGCCCCCTCCCTCCCTCTTCTTCTGCATCAGTCCTTTCATCTCCTGTCCCTTAACGATTTATTCATGTAGATTATACATACATATAAACCCCCACCCTCACCACACCCATGCACCCTCCCCCCCCCCCCTCCCACACACACACACACACACACACACACACACACACACACACACACACACACACACACACAAAACTACTGTTGTGTGTTCTCTTTTCACATGAACTATTTCACATTGTTCCGGTGATTTCATTGTGACTGTTACAGTGGACAACCCCAGTCACTGCGACTTTGTCAGGTTACGGCAAATGCTGATCAGGTAAAATAATGCAAGACTTTTTTGTCTGTATCTCCTTTTTTTTTCTTCCTGTCTTTCCTTGTCCTCGTATGCAAGATATAATATATATTGAAGGGATCGCCATGAACCATCGCCATACTTTCTAGACTCAAGAAGAGGTCAATGAATCATTTCCCGTGAGAACAAACTATGTAAAAACAACTAAAACCCCCAAAAAAGTGTGGCCATGCATTATTTTTTTAACAGCAAAAATTTTTTTTAACTTAAGTTCCACGATAAGACATTATCAACCTAGCAATAAGAGCAAAACTTGTGCCTGACAAACAAACAAAAAAATGCCATCACTAAAAAGCAACACAAAAAACCCCTCAGAAAAACTTTTTTTTTTAAATTAAGTCAGAAAACTACCAAAGCCACCTTTTTTCTTTCTGAATGAAAAACAAGCAGCAGAAAAAAATAAAAATAAAAAAAATTCTGTCAAAAGTTAATTTTTGTCAAACTTTTAAGAAACAAGAAAAAAAACGGACTTTATGCTTCAAAGTAGCGCAGGACTTCAACCCCTCCCCTCCCTCCCCACTACCCCCACCCCCCCACCCTCCCCATCTGGTGGTAAATTGAACTGCCAAAGCACCTGCTGTGCATTGTTTCTTCTTCCAGCACACACATGCAAGATCTGAAAGACGTGACAGCAGACGTCCACTACGAGAATTTCCGGGCTTCCTACATTCAAGAGTCCATGGCTGGGCAGCAGAGAGAGCGAAGGTAGGAGGAGACTTTGGGATTACATTGTGGTGGTGGTGTGGGTGGTGTTGGTGGTGGGTGTGGGTGGTGATGGGTGGGGTGGTGGTGTGTTGTTGGTGGTGTTGGTGGTGTGGTGTGGTGTTGTTGGTGGTGTGTGGTGTGTGTTGTGAGTGTGTGTGGTGGGTGGTGTGTTGTTGGTGGTGGTGGTGTTGGTGTGGGTGGGTTGTTGGGGGTGGTGGGTGGTGGTTTGTTGGTGGTGGTGGGTTGGTGTTGGGTGGTGTGGTGGTGGGTGGTGGGTGGTGTTGTTGGTGGTGGTGGGTGGTGGTGGGTGGTGGTTGGTGGTGGTGTTGGTGGTGGTGGTGGTGGGGTGGTGTGTTGTTGGTGGTGGTGGTGGTGGTGTGGTGGTGTTGTTGGTGGTGGGTGGTGGTGGGTGGTGGTGTGTTGTGGTGGGGGTTGGTGGTGGTGGGTGGTTGTTGTTGGTGGTGGTGGTGTTGTGTGTGGTGTGGGTGTGTGTGGTGGTGGGTGGTGGTGGGCGGTGGGTTTGGTGGGTGGTGGTGGGTGGGTGGTGGTGGTTGGTGGGTGTTGGTGGTGGGGTGGTGGTAGTGTTGGTGGTGGTGTGTGGGTGGTGGTGTTGTTGGTGGGTGGTGGTGTTGGGGGTGTTGTTGGTGGTGGTGTTGTTGGTGGGTGGTGGGTGGTGTTGGGTGGTGGTGGTGTTGGGTGGTGGTGGTGGTGGTTGTTGGTGGTGGTGGGTGGTGGTGTTGTTGTTGTTGGTGGTGGTGGTGGTGGTGGTGGTTTTCGTTCCTCGGGCTAGAGCTCTGGGGGGTTCACCGATGGTAGGATGTTACGTATAATTATGACCAGCTTTTTGCCCGTCATTCATTAATTAAAGAAAGAAGCAGCATTCCCACGTTTTGGGAGTGATGTGTAGACATTACATCAGAGCGCTTGTATGTGTGTGTGTGTGTTTGTGAGCATGTGTGTGTGAGTCTATGGTTCTTTGTGTGTGTGAGCGTGTGTGCGCGCGCGTATGCATGTGCGCCTTCGTGTGTGTGCATATGTGTGTGTGTGTGTTTCATTTATTTATTCATTTATATCAAGGATAATGGAATAAGCACTCGTGTGCTTTTTTTACATCCAGTCCCCGTGTGTATGCGGTTTTGTAAATTTTGTCATCTGTTCCCACCGGCGCACAATGGCCTACTCTTACGAAAAGCGGAACAGGATTTAACGTGCGCGCAAGATGTTTTGCGTGCGTTCGCACACGGGGCCTCGGTTTATAGTCTCATCCGAAGGACTTTTGGGGAGAGCGGAGTCGGCACTGATGTTAACTCCAGGGAAAAATATCCCCTTGAATGGGAATCGAACCCGGGTCGTCAGATTGCGAGCGAAATGTTCCGACCACTAGGCTATCCCGTCCCCCTTTCTTTAATTAAAGAAGGAAGCGGCATTCCCACGTTTTGGGAGTGATGTGTAGACGCGAGATCAGATTGCTTGCGGTTTGTGTGGGGTGTGTGTGTGTGTGTGTGTGTGTGTGTGGTGTGTGTGTGTGTGTGTGTGTGTGTGTGTGTGTGTGTGTGTGTGTGTGTGTGTGTGTGTGAAAGAGAGAGAGAGAGAGTGTGTATGTGTGTGTGAGAGAGTATGTATGTGTGTTGAGAGAGAGTATTTATGGGGTGTATGTTTGTGAGCATGTGTGTCTATGGTACTGTGTTGTGTGTGCGCGCGCTCGTATGCCGTGCGCTTCCATGTGTGCATATGTGTGTGTGTGCTCGCGCATGTGTGTGTATGCGTGCACGCATGAATGCATGCAGAAAATGGGATTTGTGTGTGTGTGACTCAAAGATCAAGACATCATTGTAACAGCATCAGAGTGTTAACATACTCTTCTGTATGTTGGTTTTGTTGTGTTGTTGTGTTATTGCAGCAAGCTGAAGAGAGATTCCAAACCTAGCTACGACGACATCGCTGACACTGACAAGTTGCTGGAACAGAAAGATGCTGAGGTAAACAACATTGTTATAAGAAATAAAGACAACTTCATCATCATCTTCTTCTAGGTCTTCTTCTGCTTCTGCAACTATTTCTTCTTCTTCGACTTCTTCTTCTTCTTCTTCTTCTTCTTCGCAATTCTTCTTCTTCTTTACTACTACTTCTTCTTCTTCTACTACTACTTCTTCTGCTTCTTCTTCTTCTTCTTCTTCTTCTTCTTCTCCTTCTTCTTCTTCTTCTCCTTCTTCTTCTTCTTCTCCTTCCCTTCTCCTTCTTCTTCTTCTTCTCCTTCCCCTTCTCCTTCTTCTTCATCTTCTTCGAACGCTCACAGAGCAGCTATGTTTGTCTGCCATATGAGTGAAAATCCTTAAAATGGGTGCCTCAATGGTGGCTCGAACCCAGGCCATCAGATCGCGAGCAAAACGCTCTAACCACTAGGCTATCTCCTCTCTTCCTCACCTTGATGCATTTGTTTTGCTGTGTGCATCTGTGTGATAACAGCTTTGTTTTTTTAATTCCCCAGCTACTTTATTTATTTATTTATTTATTTATACATACCACTTTAAGTCGTGAGATTTCTCTTCGCTGCTCTTACTGGGGAGAGCGCGTCGCCACAAGAGCAGTACCACCTTTTTTTTTTTTTTTTGGTCTGCAACTGTATTTGTATCCCTATCAGAGTGGCTTTTTTCTACAGAATTTTACCAGGGACAACTCTCTTGTTGCCGTGGGTTCTTTTACGTGCGCTGAATAATTATGTGTAACACACGGGACCTCGGTTTATCGTCTCATCCAAAAGACTATCGCCCAGACCACCACTCATGGTCTAATGGATGGGGGAAAACTTTTGGACCCAAACGGGATTCAAACCACGGCACACTTCCGACCCAGACTTTTTGCTTTCTAGACAGGCGCGTTTCCTCTAGACCACCGTCCAATGCTGAGATTTTGCGTATGCGAACGCTTTTTTTTCCTATCATGAAGTTAACTACATTCCAACTTTGTGGGATGATAACAGAGAATCCCATCACAGACATATTAGTCAGTGAATTTTTTTATATACACTAAGTGATGTTCAACTCAAGGGAAAGTACTCAGGCCTGTAGGGCAATCATTTTTCTAAACACAGTTGCTCGCCTTGACCATAAGCTTGCCTAGTTTGTGTCTGTTGGCTAATTTTGTTTGATATGTCAACAAGTGATATCTTTGGGATTTCAGGCTCTCCAGTGTTGTGATTCTTTTTAAAAAATCTGTTGTACAAAAAGTGACATCAGATGGATTCAGCCAGCTTCAGGGAACTTTACTTTGGTGAAAATCATCACATTGCTTCAAGGGGACTAGTTGATGAACAGTTCAAGGCATGTAAGATACGCAGCCCGAGTTTTCAAAACGTTTTATTTTTCAGCATTCAGTGACATATTTTGAAAATTTGTAAAAAATAAATACAGTCATCTATTGAAAAACTGAAACAATCTCAAAAGTAGACATTATTAACTTTTCAATGATGTTTAATTTGTATGTCTTTATTATGTTGGGTAAATCTGCTGAATTTTTCAAATATAGCCAAAATCACGCGTCACCACAAAATGGCAAGATCCATTTCACTGCGACTCCATTGAGTTGAAAGATAACAATTCTCTCCCATGCCGAAGTTGGATGCAATGGGCCTGACTTGTCAGCAGTGCAAATGCATTTTCGCTCATAATTATGACAGACAACAATAGTTGCTGTCTGAGCGTTCGTCGACAAAGAAGATGAAGAATCCAGTTATACACGCAAACCTCTCATTCATTTTGCAATTTCAGTCTCACAGTGATTCCCAGGTGGGATGAGTGAGTCAGAGCGCACATTCTGTATGACCCCCCCAGAGTGTTAAGCCCAGGAACACACAACAACTGGTTTCCTTTCTGTGCAGATTCAACGGATGCAACAGATGCTGGCTAAGATGCAAGAACAGCTAGGCAAACAGCAACAAACGCAAGTGAACGGTAAGGTGTGACGTGGCATGACATGGACATGACATGACATGACCACAGCAGGCAGGGTTCATTCTAGGAAGAGCGAAAGCTGTCCTCGAGGCAACAAGTCGCCACCACCACCACCCCAGACAACTTGTTATGTACACCACTTCAACAACAACAACACCACCACCACCGTCTGTCTTCTCAGTGTCTGTTGTGCAGCTTTTGATGTATGGTCAGATTTTGTATTATCGATGATATTATTCTTCATCATCATTTTTGTAACGAGATGATTATAAAAGTTCACAAGCTGTATAAAAGTATCTCAACAAAAATAATAAAAGAGCCTTTGAAAAAAACCAAAAAACAGTGTGATATTTGCCCACACTGTGAGAGTGTGTGTGTGTTTGTGTGTGTATTTTTGTAGGCTGTATTTTTTTGTGGTCTATTGGTGTGGTGAAGGACGGGAAAAGTTTGGAGCAGTTAGATCAGTGTCCTCCTGGCTTAACTGCTAGCGGCACTTGTTGTTTGAAGTGATACAGACTTTGACCTAAGGCAGATAGGTAGATGACTGTCTCAATACTGCTACCACAAAACATGGCTTGCAGATAATATACTAAGACCTGATTACTTCCCTTTGCAAATGCTTGGTTGGGGGAGGAGGGGGTTCTTTCAGTACAATTGATAATGTTTCCATTCTTGAAAAACTAGTGTAAAAATTGTCCTCTTCTCTATCACTTTTCTGTTAATTTTTTTCTGTGATTTCTTTCTTGCTTCATTTTTTTGGTTGGGTTTTTTTTTTTTGGTTTTGTTTTTTTATCTTACTGACTTATTCATATTTCACTTTTGTCATTACATTGGGTGTTGTTGGTTTTTTTGTCTAGAACATATGAATTGCTTACTGTTAAGTTTTATTTCCAGTTTGTATCTCCTACTCTTCTTCATTTTAGGTTTGCCTTTTTTTTCTTTTTCTTTTTTAAAATCTTTTGTTGGTTCATTGGCCAACAAACAACAAAAGACATCTTGTAATCACATACCAAGGGCATTCTAAAGTTTGATTGCATAAAGTGATTGGATCATTGAACCTAAATTTCATGTTAAACTTTTTTTTCTTCCTGGTTTTCAGTCCTTAAATGGTCACTGAATTATCAGTGAGCCAGCTTGTAGCTCTAGACAGTAAAAAACTACGTACATCTTGAATTGAAAAAGAAAATTAATAATGCGGTTAATTTGTTCCCATGTTCGTAATGTTGAGATGGACTGACTGCCAGGCTGCTCTCAGTGTATAACAGCTTGACGAAGAGAGAAAGCTCCCAGCCAGTAGTATCGTTCCTGGACATGTTGATATCTAAAAGGAACATGAACATTTTTTTTCTTCAGTTATTTACTTTACTTCGCAGTCTTTATTCCTCATTAAGAAGGGGAGAGACTGCTTTGGCTAGCTCAGTCTCTAGTAGACCGTGAAGTTCTGGGTTCGATTCCCAGCCCCGCCCTTTCTTCCCAGTTTGACAAAAAAATCGAACTGAATGTCAAAGTCCTTCAGATGAGACTATAAACCGAGGCCCCGTGTTCGAACGCATGTAGAACATCTTGCGGACACGTTAAATCCTGTTCCGCTTTTCGGAAGAGTAGGCCATTGTGTGCCGGTGGAAACAGATGACAAAATTTACAAAACCGCATACACGCGGGGACTGGATGTAAAAAAGCACATGAGTGCTTATTCCATTATCCTCGATATAAAAGAATAAATAAATAAATAAAGTAGACAGATACAGTGAAGAATTGACCGTAATCTGTTAAATGACCATAGATCCCTGAAGTTGGAATGTGGCTACCTTAGTGGTGGGCAAAAAACTGGTTGTATACCCAAAATCTTAACATTGCTAAACCTCAGAGCTCAAAGGGTGGGTGAGGGGGAGGGGGGGGGGGGATGACCATAGAGTTTTGGCAGGAAGGAGTCCTTTATCTGTCACTGTCACACCAACGTCTGCAGGGATTCATGATATTCCTTTGTTTCATCTTCCTTTCAGTCTGAATTCCCCCTTGAGGCCAGTATGACGTTGGCCTTTGTCGCCTTAGTCTGTGTGAATCTAACACGTAGTGATTTAGGAGTCGTCTAATAACTGAAGTCTATTCACAGTGTCTTTTCATACATTGAAAAAAATCGATGTAATTTCAAAATGTATTGAAATAGGTAGAGCATGTTGTATGTTCCTCGGGTGTTTTTTTTTGTTTCTTGCTGAAATATTCCCAATCTGTCCGAGTTACATTTTCACTGATTCTCATATAGTCATGAACAGGCGTGCAGCTTAAGAATAGACCTGAGTTGTACTTTCTTCAATCATTTTGTGTTCCAGACTGTTTTCAAATCTCCTTTCAGTTCACCCGATATCGCAATTCTTTATATTTGATACAGTGATGTTAGATACAGCTTTTTAAGCACAAATGTAAATCATCAGTGTTGGATACACTGGTGAAGCAACTGAAGGGGGACGGGATAGCCTAGTGGTTAGAACATTGCGCTTGCAATCTGACCACCCAGGTTCGATTCCTGTTCAAGGGGATATTTTCTCCTGGAGTTAACATCAGTGCAGACTCCACTCTCCCCAAAAGTCCTTCAGATGAGACTATAAACCGAGGCCTCATGTGCAAACGCACGCAGAACATCTTGCGCACATGTTAAATCCTGACCCGCTTTTCATAAGAATAGGCCATTGTGTGCCGGTGGGAACAGATGACAGAATTTACAAAATCGCATACACACGGAGACTGGATGTAAAAAAAAAAAGCACATAAGTGCTTATTCCATTATTCTCAATATAAAAGAATAAAATAAGTAAGCTCAGTTTGAACTGATTACAGCTTTGTACACACACAAAAAAGTATTTATAAACATTGTACATAGGATCAAGAAGTATCATCATCTCATGCTAGGTACGTTTGCATTGATGGAATCCTCCCGATAACAGTTTTGTATAGAAGAAAAAAAATTGGGTGCCTGTGAGTCCAAGTCATTTGTTATTGTCTGCTCTGCTCAGGTTGGTTGTATGGGCCATATAAACATATATACATCTGTCTTCACCGTAGTGTGCAAACCAGCATTTTGTCGATCGACCACAACATGCCTTTCGTGGAAGACCTGTTGCATGTGCGAAGAAAGGGAACAAGACAAGTGTTCTGGCATTTTACTCCGCGTGGTGTCTGTCATAATTACTGCATTGTTGGAAATTTTGAAGTCAAGGCTAACGTGAATGGTATCAGACTGTGACTAGGAAGCGTGTCTGTGTAGGAATTGCATAAAGATGCCTTTAACCCCCCCTTTTGTTTGGAGAAGTTTAAGATGGTTGTATAATTTTTTTTTTTAAGTTCGCAGCAAATTTACTTTCCTGAGATACTTTGAGTTCTTTGTGTTTTTTTAAGTAAATTTTTTGCGTGCTTATAATTATTGAATTGTAACCTTTTTTTTGTTTTGGTTTAAATAAGGTGTAAACAAAATACAAAAGGTTACAAGTCAATAATCTTGTAACCTTTTTTTTTAAAGGTGGGGGGGGGGGGGGGGGGTTGAAATGTCAAAAATGTCAAAGAACTCATTTCTGATGATATTAACCATTGTCTTGAGAAGGTACATAAGTACAATACGGTTTCAAAGATAAAAGCAAAACAAGCCCCATTAAGTCGGGAATTAGCTACCGGTAGTTCATAGTTTGAATCTATAGGGGAATTATTTTTCTCATCAAAGCAATTTTTTAAAATAAATTTTTTTTTAAACACCTCAAATAAACAAACAAAAAGAAAACCACAGATTTTACAGATGTTACCAAAACCAATAGCATGAATAAATGTGAAGGATCAAATTTTGTTCATTTAAGGGTGGGATGGGGGAGTTTTTTGCATTAAAAAAACATGAATATGAATTATTTTTGTCAATGTTGTAATATGGGTTGTATCAACTGGTTTATAATAATTAAAAAAAATGTGTCGGTGTGGTGTATTGGGTTTATGACATGCAAGTATGCATTAGTAGTTCTGTTCTGTTCATATTACTATTGTGTGAAGTGTCTGGATTGTAAACGATGTACATTAAACTGTGGGTTCCGTCTTGAAAATGTGTTCCTTGCTTTAGATTTGGCATGCACAAATAAATACGTTTTGTGTATGCATTTGCATATGTTGCTTTCAGCTTAACAGATAAGTTAATTTGCGGAAGGGATGGTTATGACATGCATTCCATGCAAGTAGTCTGCGTTCATACTATTATGTTAAGCCGGATTGTAAATGACATTAAACGTGGTTACCATTGAAAATCGTTCCACTTGCTTGGATTGGCATCACAATAAATCACGTCTTTGAGCACGCATTGTTGCTTCAGCTTACAGCATGTACAAAAATGTACAACACACATGCTTTCCTATAGCAAAGTGCCGCTTTCTTTTTCCAAACATCGTATGTATTCAATTTGGGAAAAAACAACACATTAATAAACACAAAAGTCCTATACACAACAAATGCATTGCTACAGAAAAAAAATGATCTGTTCCACAAATGTAGAAAAGACTGTGGAATTTTATGAGAAAAATGACCTTTTCTCCTTTGAACATCATACACAAAAAAACACACAACAAAAAGTAAATTGTCTATACAATGAATTCGGAAATAAAAAATTTGATTTTCACACAACACACACACATACACACACAACTTTAGCACTCACACACACACACACTCACACCACACACACACACACACACACACACACACACACACACACAAGCAAATGCATTGCTTATTTAATGCCATCTGGAAATAAAAATTTGACTTGACCACACACACACACACACACACACACACACACACACACACACACCTTCATATTATATAGGACACTGGGAAAAGGAAAGAAGGGGATGTCTTACGATTTGTTTTTCTTTTCTTTGGTAGGGATGTGGCAGTGGATACATTAAAAAATAATGTAATTAAAGTGATGAATGTTGAGCTTTCATTTTCTTTTTTTCCCCGTTAAAAAAAAAAGTTCTGTATGAAGTACTTTTTTGGTGGAAAATTAATTAAGCATGTGATACTACTGTGTGTGTGTGTGTATACTTATTTTGAGTGAGAAGAGAGATGAGAAAAGGTTTTTCCAATTTTTTTTTTTTAACCAAAAATGTAGCGAGAACACTGCATCTTCCATGTATGTCTGAGTTTGTCGTCAGGTATTTTTTTGTAAAAATGACTCGATTATGAAAACAAAAGAAAAGTAAAATTTAATGTAATCTCATCAAATGTCAAATATTTCGGCGCTTTCACATAACTGTCCATGCTCTTTTGCATATTTTGCTTCGTCAGTTCGCCGTCTGTACGATTCTTTCTGTTTGCAGCATTTTTTTCGTGAGTATATTCTGTCTGTCGTTAGTTGCAACAAGTTTGCCAACAGGTGCTGTGAACTCTTTTTTTTTTTTTTGTGGTCTGTGAATAATTATGCTGTTGTTTATTCTTGAATAAATATCTTTCAGTTTATACACTGGTGACTGAAGTGACTTTGAAATATTGTGATCCAGAAAGAGAGAGAGAGTGTGTGTGTGTGTGGTTTTGTTTGTTTTGGGTTTTTTTAAGTTCTAGATGGTACATTGAATGAGCAATGCATTTGCTTTCTTTCATCAAAACATAGAAACAAAACAACTCTGCGTGTGTGTGTTTGCATTCGTGTGTGTGTGCATGTATGTGTGGGTTGTTTGTTTAATGAAATGAAATTAATATAGCCCCAGACAAAGAAAAAAAAATATACAAGTTCTCCAGCAGCTAAAACCTTGTAGTTGGTTTCACCAAACTTGAGTTCTATCACAGAGCATTTTCAGGTAAACAGGATCAGAAAATTTTAAAAAGGAAAAAAGTTTTAAAGTTGTTCTTATTTCTGTCTTCTTCAAACATAATTATTTTCTTTAACTTTTTCCTACAATGCTATTGGGTAAACCAGCCATCTAGCCTACTAACCCTTCCTTTCTCATCACCCACTACTGGGTTAGGGTTGCATACAAATGTACATAGTGCGCGTGTACTGGGAAAGAGGGGTTCTTAAAGTAGGGATAGTGTTTTAACCACATCATAAGAAGGAAGGTTAAAGGCTGCACACCGGTATTAAGTTGGTCATGTAGTATCTTGTATAGAGTGAGCAACACAAAAAATGTTGGTTATTTTCACAGATTTTTTTTTTTAGTATGAAAAAATGGACTGCATACATGTTTGGGGGATTGAGGACATAGAGCAATACCAGGTAATCATGAGAAAGTTGGAAATAATCATCAAATGAGGATTGCCTGTATTCCTACAGCGTTGACCCCTGCATGCATATTTCGGTAAGGAAGCTAACATACAACTGATGGGGTACAGTGTTTGCTGGAAACAATTTTAAAATTCAAACCTACCAACTTTGTTCAAAATCACATAAGTTTTGAGTCAGAGACTAGACTTTCACAAAAAGTGGTTTTTATTTATGTGGATGCCTTAGTACGTGCGGTACGAATATAAGAGTCACATAGAAAAACAGAAGGAAAAGAGTGATTTTTTTTGTTATACCAGTGTGCGGCCAAAATGTTTTCTTGCCTTACAAGTAAACTGTCAGGTTCTGGGTTCGATTCCCAGCCTTGTTTACCCCTTCTGTCCAGTTTGACGAGAAAATCAAACTAAATATCAAAGTCCTCCAGATAAGACTATAAACCAAGGCCCTGTGTGCGAATGCATGCAAAACATCTTGCACTCGAGCTCACATTAAAAACCTGTTCAGCCTTTCAGAAGAGTAGGCCATTTCTCCGTACCAGTAGGAACCTATGGCATTTGTGTGTGTGTGTGTGGATAAAACACATACACACACACACACACAAATGCCATAGGTTCTAATGGTGTCATGTTTTAACACTATCCCCGAAATCAGAATGGGGCTACCTAGGCCTACATGGTAGGGGGAAAAGGTTGCATATGCAAAAATCTCATCATATGTTAACCTTGGAGCTCTAGCGGAGGAACAGAAAACAACCAAACACACACACACACACACTCTCTCCCTCTTCTCTCTCTCTCTCTCTCTCTCTCTCTCTCTCTCTCTCTCTCTCTTTGGTTTGGTTGTTATTCTTTTTGGTTTTGTTGTTGTTTCTTTCTCTCTTTTTTTCTTCTTTTGTTGGTTTGGATTTTCTTTCTCTTTTGTTTGTTTTGATTGTGGGTTGTTGGGGTTTTTTTTTTGGGGGGGGTGGGGGGTGTTTTTAGGGTTTTCTTTTATTAGTTTGTTTTTTTTTGGGGGGGGGAGGTTTGGGGGGGGAGGCTGCTTTAAAAAGGGTTATTTCCCCATGTTTCTACTGTGAGACTGTATAAGTGTTGGGTTATTATTAAGATGTATCCCTACGGGCGGGGACTGGATGTAAAAAAGCACATGAGTGCTTATTCATTATCCTCGAAATAAAAGAATTTGTCATTCTCTCTCTCTCTCTCCTCTCTCTCTCTCTCTCTCTCTCTCTCTCTCTCTCTCTCTCTCTCTCTCTCTCTCTCTCTCTCTCTCTTATGGGGATGGGATAGCCTAGCCTAGTGGTTTGAACATCTCCGGTTTGAATCTCATTCAAGGGGATAATTCCCCCCAGGAGTTAACATCACTGCAGACTCCACTCTCCCCAAAAGTCCTTTGGATGAGACTATAAACCGAGGTCTGGTTGAGAACGCACGCAGAACATCTTGCCCGCACCTTAAAACCCATTCCGCTGTCGGAAGAGTAGGCCATTGTGTGCTGGTGGGAACTGATGACAAAATTTACAAAACTGTATACACACAGGGAGTGGATGAAAAAAAGCACATGAGTGCTTATTCCATTATCCTCGAAGTAATAAAAAATAAAATAAAATATTGTCTGTCATATGAGTGAAAATGTGTTGATCTGCTGTTAAAGTGCCTGACAAATCAGGCCCAGTGCATCCGACTTTGGCATGGGAGAGAATAGTTATCTTGTAAGTTCTTCAGGAAAATAAAAAGCAGGAGAATGGACCAAGAAGGCAGAAAATAGACAAGGAGGAGGTGACAAGAAGAAAAAGGAACAAGGCAGAAACAAAGAGAATGATAGAAAAGAGGGAATTCCTAGCACAGAATTTCCAGAAGCCAGGGATGCTATTTATACTGACAGCCCCTTGGCACCCCTGTGGGGGAAAGCTTGCTCTCAAGACATAACAATTTATATTGTCACTAACTGTGTGTGTGTATCACACTGCAATAACTCAGGGGAGGGGTGTGTGTGTGTGTGTGGGGGGGGGGGGGGGTGTTGCTATTCACTGGAACACACAGGTAAGAATAGGAAGTAAGGAACATGTCTAGATATATCGACGTACGAGCCACTAGCTAACCCTGTTTATGGTCAGCTATCATTGTTAAAGAGACTTGGTTGGGTAGGCAAAAACAGGGAAATTGACTGTCCTGGTGTGGGTTTTTTTCATTCATGCTTTTGCCCAGTACCTGTCTGCTCTCTTCTTGTCTCTTCGAACTTGTGAGGAACATTTCTCTCTGTAGCTCTGTGTTATAGGGGCTGGGTCAAACTTGAAGATGTCAGCAAAGAGACTGATGCATGTAATGTATTGAAAAATTTGATAGTTAATCTTTATTTCTCTTCAACACCACACATATTAATCCAAGGGAAACAACCTCTGTTGTGAACTGTATTAATGTTATAATAAAGGGGATGACTTTTTAAAGATTATTTTGAGCAAACATTCATTGATGTTAGAAAATAAATCAGTGGAACATTGTTATTATCAAATGGTCTATCATTGCCTGGTTGTGTCCATCCACACAAGCACTTCAACAAACAAATAAATCTATCAGAACTCAAGTAAACCCATCACAATGACAATACTCTGATGACATCTTTATACAATCTTGAATAAAGACACTGACATCTCTTGAAGTGCATGTGCCTTCTTGGAATGACAATAATTCTGCAACTGGCATGTTCTACAATCTATGAAGAACAAGTTGATATATTGATTTATACACGTTATACTACTGAGTTTTACATCTTGCCAGCTGCCAGGCAAGGGAAGCAACTCAAGAAAGAGAGAGAGAGAGAGAGAGAGAGAGAGAGAGAGAGAGAGAGAGAGAGAGAGAGAGAGAGAGAGAGAGAGAGAGAGAGAGAGAGAGAAGAGAGTGTGTTCAAAGTAATAAACTCGAAGATCATAACGATACACCATATTATACTACCAAAGAATAGCAAAATAAGCAACAAAATCATTAACACTATACATTTGTTAGATAACAACTACTGATCTGTGTAGAAGTTTGGTTTTGTGATTATATTAATGTCCCAGTGGAGATTTCCCATTAATTTTAGGGACTGTGAGTAGGGGGCTTAGGCCTAGTGTCTAAAAGCAGAGAGGTTAGGCTGATGAGGTAGCAGTAGGATGGTCTTATGGATGGGGCTGTTTCATAGACATCCTATATAAAGGTAAAAGGTAACGGTATCCCATAACCTATGAGATCGTAGGAAAGTGAGGCCTCAGAGACCTCAACTTCTCAAGGAGCCAGCAAATTGAGAGGGGGGCCCATCTCCTTTCCCTGGCTCCTTTACATTTCCTGACCCTAAAGAGGCAGGTATCCATTTACAGCTGGGTGAACTGGGGGACTATACTGAAGCCAAGGGGCACAAAATTAATGCTCACCCATACAAGTAGTAACCAAACTTGATGCTACTTAACCTTAGCTGGGGAAAGCGAGTGCTCCAACCACTGAGCTATCCCGTCCCCACAGACATCCTATAATTATATTATGGCTGCAATATCTTTGGTAGCTCAGTGGGTTGTGCTAATTAAGAGATGCATTACAAAAAAGTGTTGATCAGCTTATTGAATGGACCAAACTGAACCATATGTCTATACACCCACAAAAAACAAAATGCATGCTTATTACCACTAGACAAAAGCGTCAAAACTTAACCCACAAACTTACTCCCATCAAAATTAAAAAGGAAGTAATTGAACAAACCCATCACCACAAGGTTTTAGGGGTAACAATTGATGAAAATCTCAGTTGGTTCTACCACATATCTCAACTATGCAAATACATGTCCCAAAGAGTATACCAACTTTCTAAAATCAAGCACTTTCTTGACTTTCATTCAAGGAAACTATTCTTCCAATCTTATATACAATCCTCAATAGACTATGCTTCTACCCTGTGGAATTCTGCTAGTGCAAACACTATGAAACCGTTACTGAGTCTGTACAAGCGTGCTCTCAAACTGGTCCTTTTAAAAAAGACAAGCTTATTAGAAGCTGACTATACTCAATTAAATATTCTCCCCTTACACCAACGACTAAAATATAACAAAGGAGTTATGATGTTCAAGATCATGACAGGAACCGTTCCATCATACTTAAAAGACAAATTCCCCCTAAACCAATCCAGAAATACTATAAAGCCCAGTGTCCCTATACCGAGAATAGACTTATTCAAATCTAGTCTACTTTACTCAGGCCCTATGCTGTGGAACTCCCTTCCAGATTCAGTTAAACAACATCAATCAATAACAATCTACAAAACTCAATTATCAACTCACTTGATACATCAACAATAACAAACCACAGTCCATAGCCTTAAAAACAAAGTTGCATTCCTCCTTACCTATCTGCCCTTTCCATCTTACCTATCTGCCCTTCCCTTTCCCTTCACCTGTCTGTATGTCAGACTGTTGTCCTCTCTCTCTCTCTCTCTCCTCTCTCTCTCCCCCTTTCAAATTTTCATTGTAATTGAAAAAGTGAGTTTAGCAAAGTGTAAGCTTTTTAAAAAAAAATTTATATTATTTTTTTTTATTCTATATTAATTTTTTTTAACTACACTATAGTTATAAGAAATATATCTATCATAACAACAATATGTGTTAATCTGTACGAGTATAATGAAAAAGAGTGTTGACAGTGATGATGTGCTGTTTTTAGAATGATATTCAGTATTTTTTTTTCGATGTCCTTTTTGTTTTGTTTGTTTACAAACAAAAAGCATTAAATCTTTAACACACACACACAAACACACAAACACAAACACACACACACACACACACACTCCCCCCTCTCTCTCCCACTCTCTCTCATTTCTCCCCCCCCCCCCCCACCCCCCCTTTTCACCCCCATCTCTCTCTCTTACTCACAATGTATAGATGTCCATTTTATGGCTTTCGTGATTTTTTTCTCCTTATTGTAAGAGTGTATTGATATTGGGCTTATTTCTTTTTCATGGCGTTCAATTTGTACGAGTATATTCGAAAAGAATATTGATGGTGATCCTGTGCTGTCTTGAGAATTATATATTTAGTATTATCCTTGAAACACACACACACCCTGTGCTCAATTTTATGATCTATAAGTTCTTTTCTCTCTCTTCTCTCTCTCTCTCTCTCTCTCTCTCTCTCTCTCTCTCTCTCTCTCTCTCTCTCTCTCTCTCTTCTGTTGTTATTGCTGTAGTTGTTACTTTGTTTTAGTTTTTTGTTTGTTTGTTTTTTGTTTTGGTGTGTGTGTGTGTGTGTGGAGGGGGGAACGGTGTTGGGTTTAAAAAAAAAATTTTTTTTTGGTTTTGTTTTGTTTTGTTTTTGTTTTTTGTTTCTTTGTTGTTGTTTTTTCTTGTTTTTTGTTTGTCTGTTTGGGAGGGTGCTTTTGTCTGTTTTTTTGTTGTTGTTGTTTTTTAAAAAAAATTTCTGTTTTGTTTTTTGTTTGGTGGGTTTTTTGGTTTTTTTTTTTTTTAGGGGGGGGGGGGGGGGGGCGTTTCTGGGGTTTATTTTGTCGTTTGCTCGTCCAGGGTTGTTTGTTTGTTTGTTTGTCTGTTTGTTTGTTGTTTTTTTTCTTTTTCTCTCTTTTCTTTAAAAAAAGTTTTTTCCCTTTGCTTCTACTGTTTGAAAATATGAGTACTGAGTGCATTTTCAATGTGACCCCACGGGCGGGGACTGGATGTAAAAAAGCACATGAGTACTTATTCATTATCCTGAAAAAAAGAATTTGTTTCTATTACTTACAATGTGTAGATGTTCTTTTTAGGACTTTATTGGCTTCCCCCCCCCCCCCCCTCTTTATTATGTGAGTGTATGGGTATTGCACTTATTTTATTATCATGACATTCAATTTGTATGAGTATAATTAAAAAGTTTGTGTTGATCGTGTGAGTATTACATATTTAGTATTATCCCTGAATTCCCCCCCCCCCCCCCCACACACACACACACTCACACACACACACACATACATACACACACTCACTCACTCACTCACTCATATTCTCTCCCTCGATGACTGTATAGGTTTAGATTTCTTCTTTGTTTTGTTTCTTGTTTTTATTGTGTGGATGTATGGGTATTAAATTTATTTCGTTATCATGACATATAATTTGAAACGAATATAATCTAAAATGAGTGTTGATGGGATCGCATACTGTTTTGGGAATTATATATTGGATATTATCTCTGAAATACACACACACACTCTCTCTGTCTCTCTGTCTCTTTCTCACCTTTTATCGTCTCGCTTATAGTTATAGTGTATCCTGATGAAGGATTCATATTTTATACTTTCATTACTTTATTGGACTTGCCTCTGTACATAAGTTTTAATGAGTGCCCTATTTCAATTTCTTATAGTTATGTGTAACAAGTATATGTACCATTTGACATTGTGTAGATGTTTATCTTTATGACTTATTAAGTTTGGTTGTGTTATTTTCTTGGCTGTGTTGTTGTTCTTGTTGTTGTTGTTTGTCTGTTTTTTCTCTTTGTTATCTTCTTCTGTTGGTTTGGTTTTTCTTTCTCTTTTGTTTGTTGTTTGTTTGTTTTGGTTAGGGTTTTTTTTTTGGTTGGGGGGGGGGGGTATTTTAGGGTTTTCTTTTATTTGCTTGCTTTGGGGGGCGGGGGTGGGAGGGGGGGGTGGTTGTTGGGGGGGGGAGCTGTTTTGAAAAGGGTTATTTCCCCTTGTTTTTATTGTGAAACTGTATTAGTATTGGGTTATTATTATTAAGATGTATCCCTAACGGGCGGGGACTGGATGTGAAAAAGCACATATGTGCTTATTCATTATCCTCGAAATAAAAGAATTTGTCATTGTCATTGTCATTGTCATGTCTTGAGCCAGGGTGCAACCTGTTTACATAGGCTAGTTGTCTTCTATAGGCTACCTTTTTCCCAGCACTCTTCTACAGGTTACACTCTAGTATTAGTTTGCAGGTCATGTAGTATAAAGTACTAGTTGGAAATTTTAGAATAATTTTTATTTAATGATTTTCACATATTTTTTTAACGTATGAAAAAAAAGCACGGTGTACTTGTTTTTGGGACTGAGGACATAGGGCAATACCAGGTAGTCACGAGAAAGTTGGAAACGATCATCAAAATTAATGAGGATTGTATATGTTTTGACAGTGTTGACCCATGCACATGCTTATTGCGGCTAGGAAATAATTATAAGAATGAATAGGAAGCTAGCAGATGACAAAGGAATGAGGGGGTACAGCGTTTTGCTGGAAAAAAATCCCTACCAAATTTATGCAAAATCACATGAGTTTTTAGTCAGAGTCTACTCTTTCACAAAAACGTGGTTTTTATTTCTGTGGATACCTTAGTACGTGCAGTATGAATGTAAGAGTGATATAGAAAAACAGAAGGAAAGGTAACACGTAAGAATTAGCTTTTCGCAAGTTTTCCTTCTATTTTCATATATCACTCTTGCATTCGTACTGCACGTACTAAGGCATCCACTGAAATAAAAACCACTTTTTGCGAAAGATTATCCCCTGACTCAAAACTCAGGACAATTCGAACAAATTTGGTAGGTTTGAACTTTATAAAAAAAAAGGAAGCAAATACTGTACCAGCGTACGTAAAAGAACCCATGGCAACAAGAGAGTTGTCCCTGGCAAAATTCTTAGAAAAAAGTCACTCTGATGGGGAAACAAATACAGTTGCAGACAAAAAAACAACAAAACAAAAAAAAAAAAAAAGGGGGGGGGGGGGGGGGGTGTTGCTCTTGCAGTGATGCGCTCTCTCCCCGGGGAGAGCAGCCCAGTTTCACGCAGAGAAATCTCATGACTAAAAGTGGTATAAATAAATAAATAAATAAACAAATAAGTCCCCTCAGCCCTTTGTCATCAGTAGCTGCCTCACTGCAGGAACACAAGCAATCCTCATTTGATAATCGATTCCCACTTTCTCATCACTAACTGGTTTTAATCTATAGCCTCAACTCCAAAAAGAAGTATACAGTGCATTTTTACCATACTTAAAGAAATCTGTGAAAACCAGCAAACATTTTACTGACTCGCACTCTATACAGCAGCACTCTAAAGCAGCGAGGGAGAGGAGATGGGCACCGCCCTCAATATGCTGGCCCTAGAGAAGTGAGGTCTCTGACGCCTTGCTCCCCTACGACCTTATAGGTTATGGGACCCCTTTACCTTTACCTTTTACTCTATACAAATACTACGTGATCCCTAACCTAACCCTTATGTGTAACCAAAAGTGGCAAAAGCTAACTGTAATGTGTACCCTTTTGTATTTCCGGACATGTGACAATCGAAAATCGTGCAGTTCGTCACTTCCGTTATAGGCCTACCATCGTTTACAGTGCGACTGAGTTTACTGGACTGAGGACTTACACTAAGTCACAGCATTGGAAAACAGGTATGTTGCTCAAAGTACATTTACATAGAGCTAATCTATAGTGATTTGATCTATATTTAATTCTTTCTTTCTGTAAATGTGTCAAGTGTACCACAGACAACACAAATAGTTGAAATTGGAATTGCACTGACCAAATGTTACTATTTTTTCGAGAGCTCCTTTCCACTTCCAAGAAAAACAATTATATATTTTGAATTTCTCGTAATGAAATGTGCTGTATGAGTCTGACCGATAGTATGATATATGCTACGACTATGAGCTGTGAAAGAGTTGATTGATATCAACTGGTCTTCTTCTTCTTCAAGTGTCCGGTCTGGTCCTGCAGACATCGACGATCATGGCTCTCCATTCTTCCCAGTTCTCGGTCCCTCTCATGAGCTCATTGTTGGTGCCCTCTTTATTCGTTGCGAATTTGTTCAAGCTGTCTGTGAATTTTGTGCGTTGTCTTCCTCTGCTCTTGTTTCCACAGATTTTGCCACTCCATAACAGTTTCTCTAGTCCGTCAGCCCTGATTATATGGCCGAAAAATTTTAGCTGTCTTTCTCTGATGGTGTTGAGAAGGGATCTCTTGTAGTTGTATTCAGCCATTTCCATTACTTCTGCATTTGTTTTTCTTTTTGTCCATGAGACTTTCATGATTCTCCGGATGAACCACATCTCCACTGCTTCTAGTCCCGTGTCCTTGGCTAGGGTCCAGCACTCACATCCGTACAGAAGAATGGACCATACCTAGGCTCTCAAAACATGGATCTTTGTCTTGAGGCTTATCTTACTGTTGGTAAAAATGCATTTCATGTTGTTAAAAGTTGCCTTAGATTGACCGATTCTCTTCTTGATTTCTGTGTCACACTTGCTGTCTGGGGTGATAATACAACCAAGGTATTTAAAGGTATTTACTTGTCTGATTCTCTCTCCTTTACAGGCTATGTTGCATTGTGGTATAACAGCATTTTTCAAGATCACCATGCATTCTGTCTTCTTTGCATTGAGCTGTAATCCTTTCTTTTCGCTTTCGTCTGTTACTGTTGTTAAAATCTTTTGCAGTTTTTCTTTAGAGTCGGCGATAAGGACTGTGTCATCTGCATATCTCAGGTTGTTGATGTTGTGGCCACCTACACTAATTCCTCATGATTCTCAATATTTCGTAGAATTATTTCACTATATACATTAAATAAATCAGGTGACAACACGCAGTCCTGCCTCACACCCCTGCAGATTGGTCTATATTGACTGATGTCATTGTCGACTCTATTGGCTGCCTCCTGTTCCCAATATATGTTTCTGAGAACTCGAAGATCTTTCCCGTCGATGTATAGCCCTGCCAGAATATCAAACAAGTCGGAGTGTTGTACTTTGTCGAACGCTTTTGAGTAGTCAATGAAGCAGAGGTACAGGTCTTTCTGGACCTCGATGGATCTTTCCATGAGAGTTTTCAATGTGAAGATTGCATTTCTGGTGCTTTTGTCTGCCATGAATCCAAATTGCGTTTCTGATATTTCTGGGAGTATTTTATTTCTCATTCTCTTCATGAGTATTCGTAAAAGAACTTTGGTGAGGTGACTCATCAGGCTGATTGTACGATGTTGGTCACATTCAGCTGTGCCCAGTTTCTTAGGGATCACAATGTAGATGGACTTCTTCATATCTGTCAGAATCTCTCCTGTGTCAGATATATTGTTTAGTAGTTTTGTGACTGCCTTAATTTCCACTTCATCCAGGGCTGTTATCAATTCAGATGGGATATCATCAGGTCCTGGCGCCTTACCACTTTTCATCTTGCTGAGTGCATGCCTCACTTCGTCTTCCATGATTATGTGGCCATCTTCGTTGCTAATATGAGGAGGTGGACCTCTGTCGTCGTGGTATAACTCTTCGATGTATTCTGACCACCTGTTAAGAATATGTTCTTTTTCCATGAGTATATCTCCATCTCTCTCTTGTGGGTGGTGGGGTGAAATTATTTCACCAACAGGAGAAGTAATGTGCCTCCTTCCCTCCGCTAGCCTGTGGGAGATCCTTGGGCAAGGTCGAGTACCCACTTAGCCTCCCGATCAGGAAGTTATGGAAGGCAGGTGGCGGATGATGTGTTGAGCAGCCGAATAGTTTTTGGGAACTGGTCAGCACTTCAATGTGTTAGGCAGATGATACTATATGAGTACAATGGCTAAGACAATCCGCTCAGTACGAGCACTGCTCCTATAGAAAGTAATTGCAGCCTACTATAGGTATACTTCTGCAAAGAATGTCATGGTAATCAGAAAGAAACAGAATACAGATAACAGCGTGAAGGGGGCTTCCAGTTTATCTGGAAGTTCCTCGCTCGGTTGGGTGGATTATGTGCGACAGGTAACCCTCGATCGTCATCCAGCGACTGTCCGCATCAGAAAACTTCTCAGAATGGGTACATGGAACGTATGGACTATGCTACAAAAAGGAAAATTGGAAAATCTCAAACAGGAAATGGAAAGAATGAACTTCAATATTACTAGGACTTTCAGAAGTGAGATGGAAAGGAGCAGGCTGCATAACATCCAACAACTACACCATTCTTTACTCAGGAGGAGATCAACACCAGAAAGGAGTTGGCATGATTCTAGATCAAGAAACCTCAAAGACCATCAAAGGTTTCTGGACTGTAAATGACAGAGTCCTGATAGTAAAACTTAAGGGTACACCTTTCAACATTGGAATAGTACAAGTATATGCACCAACAGCTGATAAAGATGACGCAGAAATTGAGGAGTTTTATGAAAATATCGAAAAGGCAATGAAGCAACTGAAGTCTCAAGATATCAGAATAATAATGGGTGACCTCAATTCAAAGGTAGGAAAAGGGAAAAGATGAAACCACAGTTGGCCCATTTGGAATAGGAGTGAGAAATGAAAGAGGAGAGCGGCTCACGGAATGGTGTAAGGAACAAAAGCTGGCTGTCATGAACACATGGTTTGAAAACCATCCAAGAAGATGCTGGACGTGGAAAAGCCCTGGCGACAGAACCAGGAATCAAATAGATTACATCCTGATTCAAGAACGCTTCCGTAACTCTATAACATCTTGTAAGTCCATGCCAGGTGCAGACTGTGGAAGTGATCATGTCCCAGTTATCGGGACAATGCGACTAAAATTGAAAAAGTTGTCAAAAGCAAAAAGAACACCAAAACTGCATATGAACATGCTACAAACTGACGAAGAAATCAAAGAAAAATACAAGATCAAAGTTGGAAACAAATTCGATGGCCTAGATCAACTCACCACTACAGAAGAAAAATGGCAGATGATGAAAGATAGCATCAGCGAGGCAGCAAAAGAATATATACCAGTCATAAATAGAAAGGAACATAAGAAGTGGATGAGCTCCGAGATTTTAAACCTAATGGAAAACAGGAGAAAGGCAAAAGTAGATGAAAAGAAGTATAAAGAACTCGACAAACTGGTTAAGAAAAAGTGTAATGAAGCCAAGGAAGAATGGATAAATATGCAGTGCAAGGAAATTGAAACGAATGCAAATTTTGATAGCAAACTTATGCATGAAAAAATAAAAGATGTGACAGGGAAGAAATCATCTGCAAAAACAGGTTGTATAAAGTCGAGAGATGGAGATATCAACTGGTACAAATTACAATAGGGGACGGGATAGGCGATAGCTCAATGGTCGGAGCACTCCCAGCCAAGTTAAGCAGCATTGAGCGTGGCACCTTACCAGTTGGATGAGTGACCGTTTGCGCGCCTTGGCTTCAGTACAGTTCCCCAGTTCACCCAGCTGTAAATGGGTACCTGCCCTCTTTAGGGTCAGGGAAGGTAAAGCAGCGAGGGAGTGGAGATGGGCGCTGCCCTCAAAATGCTGGGCCCTAGAGAAGTGAGGTCTCTGACGACACGCTCCCCTACTACCCTGTAGGTTATGGGACACCTTAACCTTACAAATGACTTATGTTTTGACTATGACATGAACAGTAAAAGAGTTTATTTAGAAATTGTAGCACAATTATTATGTTATTTGCCTATGCCTTCATTGCCATCATCATCATGCATAGACTGAGAATAGCAAGTAATATTATAGTAGCTAACTAACTACCAGGACCAGGTTCTGAATTTAAACTAGTTAGTTTATTGGATAACAATATTAACATAGATCTATACTAAGAATAAGATTAAGTCATTTAAGATCAAATATGGTGACAACTAGTTACAGCATCGATCTTGAATAAAGCTAGTTACTAAGTTAGTTATTCCACATGAGGCCAACAGCAGTATCAGTATTTCTCTAGTTGCAACAGCAGTACTGCCAGTACAGCAGTAGTAATGAGAGAAAAAAGCTAACCAAATTTAAAAAACACAAAAAACTCCCACAAACCACTAACTAACAATGATTATTTACTGTTCAGCAGAACACTACAGGCTACAGTTGCAATTGTAGTAGTAGCACTAGCAGTATACTAATACTGTGGTGTAATAGTAGTCGTTGAATGGTGGTTGCCCTTTGAGTCGAAAGAAGACATTGTATAATTTATTATTTCATAAAATTGACAAAGTGACAAATTCATTGACCAGTACACTTTAGAGTACAGACCACAGTACAGTTGAAACCAATGGAGGTGGTTAGACTACAACCCCAGTCTGAAGAAAGAGTCTGGAGCAGTGAGGGCACTGGAAGTCAGTTGTGTCTACTCAACATCAGTACATACATGCATGTATACATCATTACATGTCAGGATTGGTTTGCAGTGGCTTTCTGAGTTTCTCTTGTAAAGTTGTAGCACTTGTTAAAATCTTGGCACTGAGTTTCTTCAAACGAATCAAAGCTGATAATATCATGTCTGATGGACAGTTTATAGTTCACTGATCTAGTAAGAGTCTTGGTATACATTAAACTTTAGTTTTTGCCCTCCTCCCCCCTCCCATTCCTTGGTTTGAGTTTGGAGGTTCCACCAATTTATGTATTTTTGTGAGATTTTGCAACCATTTTATGGTATTTATTTTGACATTGGGAAAAGGAAACAAAACAAGAACTAAAAACCAAACTCACAACAACAGCAACTAACCCAAATACTAAAATACCCACCACCTGCCCCATAACTGCCTAAGATTTTAAAAAAAAAAAAAAGTAATTTGGAATTACTGTACATCAGAGAATGTCAAAGAATTTAGTATTTACCATCTGCTTGAGTCAGAAGGCATCTGTGATGTGTTTGTGTAGACTGTAGTGTGACTTAATATAGAACTTTTCAGAGTGTAAATCCAGTCAGTATTAACATTTGAATTATCTAATAATATCATTATTAAATATCTATAATCTGTCGATCTATTACTAGTAGTAGTACTAATACTAGACTACTTTATAATTTATATCTATGTATTGCTAAGATAGTGTTAATCTCAATGCCAATAAATTAATGGTGTGTTGCTAATACACTATACAGTCAATTGTCATGCACAAGAGTAAACTCTGTCCATGTGAAACGTTTGGGGGCTGGAGATATGGTTTGTGTGTGTACATGTGTGTGTGTTTTATTCTTTTATTTATTTTATTTTACTTTGAGGATAATGGAATAAGTTCTCATGAGCTTTTTTACTTCCAGTCCCCGTGTATATGCAGTTTTGTAAATGTTGTCATCCGTTCCCACTGGCACCCAATGGCCTACTCTTCCAAAAAGCTGAACAAGTTTTAATGTGTGCGCAAGATGTTGTGTTAGCACTTGGGACCTCGGTTTGTAGTCTCATCTGAAGGACTTTTGGGGACAGTGGAGTCGGCACTGAAGTCAACTCCAGAGGAAAAATCCTCTTGAACAAGATTTGAACGCTGGTCAGCAGATCAGATCACAAGCGCAATGTACATCACTCTGACCACCAGGCTATCCCATCCCCTAAACGTGTGTGTGTGTATGTCTGTTTATGTTGTGTGTGTGTGAAGTTCTGTTTTCACATTTTGGTTTTGTTTAAGTTTTTTTTTAAAAAGTGTGGATGATGATATCTTCTTCTTTTACTAGCTGCATTACTTTCATTCATAACCAAGCTACATTAATACTTTTGAATCCCAGCTTAAACAGAATTCATTGTTTGTCGTTCCAGAGGGTTTGAGACATCTGAACATTCAAGATGTACAACGGAATTGGTCTGACCACCGCGCGAGGCAGTGGCACCAACGGCTTTGTGCAGAGGAACCTGTCGTCCGTGAAGCGAACCAAGGATCGCGTCAGTTACAAGACGGATGAGGATGTGGCCCGTCTGGAGAAGCAACTGAACCGACAGCCAAACGCCGACATTCTGGACCACGATCGGAAAAGACGGGTGGAGCTGAAATGCATGGAGATGCAGGAGCTGATGGAGGAACAAGGGTGAGGTTTACTGTTTAGTTCATTTCATTTTCATACTATTTATAATACTCTAAGTCACGAGATTTCTCTGCGTGAAATTCGGGCTGCTTTCCCCGGGGAGAGCGTGTTGCCACAAGAGCGGTGCCACCCTTTTTTTGTTTTGGTTTTTTGTCTGCAGCTGTATTTGTTTCCCAATCAGAGTGGCTTTTTTTCTAAGAGTTTTGCCAGGGACAACTCTCTTGTTGCCGTGGGTTCTTTAATGTGCGCTGAATAATTTTGTGTAACACACAGGACCTGGGTTTATCGTCTCATCTGAAAGACTAGCGCCCAGACCACCACTCATGGTCTAATGGATGGGGGAAAAGTTTCGGGCCCAAACTGTCCGTTTGGCTGTTCTTGTTTTACTGAGCTGTGTGGTATGAGGGTAGATGAAAATGACTGTGGTGCACAAGTTTGTAGATAATGATTAACAAATATGCTGACAGATTTTAAAATGTGTAACTTGAACATCATGAAGGATCAGTCAGCATTGGTGGCAGAATGATCACAAACCTCCGCTTCGCAGATGACATTGATGGAATAGCAGGATCAGAAAAAGAGCTTGCCAGCCTAACAGAACACCTGAATAAGGCCTCCGAAACATACGGCATGGAAATCAGTGCAGAGAAGACCAAACTGATGACTAATAACACCAACGGCATTAGCACTGATATCAGGATTAATGACCAGAAGCTGGAAACAGTTCAAAGTTTCAAGTACCTGGGAGCCATTGTATCAGACCAGGGATCCAAGCCAGAAGTAGTATGCAGGACTGCACAGACAATAACAGCACTGTCAAAACTAAACACTATCTGGAGAGATAAACATATCTCACTTATCTCCAAGATCAGACTAATGCGCTCCCTTGTCATATCCATATTTCTGTATGCCTGTGAATCATGGACCCTGACTGCAGATTTGGAGAGAAGAGTACAGGCGGTGGAGATGAGATGCTTTCGGAGACTCCTTGGCATCTCCTACAAAGACCACATAAGCAACAAAAGTGTGCATAACAGAATCCAGCAAACCATTGGACCCTATGAGAACCTTCTAACGATCGTGAAAAAGCATAAACTTAAATGGTATGGGCATGTCACAAGATCCAAAGGACTTGCAAAGACAATTTTACAAGGCACTGTTCAAGGAGGAAGAAGAAGAGGCAGACCAAGGAAGAGCTGGGAGGATAACATCAGCGAATGGACAGGCCTAGAACTCAACAAAACCCTGAGAAAGGCAGAACAGAGAGAGGAATGGAGGGAACTGGTTGTTGAGTCTTTGAGGGTGCCCCCACGGTTGTCAGGCTACGGGACAGATAGATAGATAGATAGAACTTGTAGCAACTTATGTTGTGCAGACATACTTGTGTTAAGTACTCATGCTCATACACTACATAACCGTGGGGATCCCCCACACACACATACAGACATGCACGCACTCACACACACTTGTGAGATGCATTTGCGCGTGCACACACACACACACACACACACACACACACACACACACACACACACACACACACACACACACACACACACACACACACAACACACACACACACATATATATATATATATATATATATATAAATTCTCTCACACAGCAAAAGGAAAGGACAGATTGGTAGGTCACTTTGAAACTAGACCTTTCTCTGCACATGTGATCTTTAAATCCCCACCATTTGTTTGTTGTTGTTTTTTTAACAGCTACACAGAACAACAAACAAGAGTTTGTACAGTAACCTAACTCATAATCATATTGACCACTGTGTGTTTTCTAAGGGGAAAAAAGATGAGTTGTTACACATAAGAATGTGTTTTCATCACATGTACATGTACATATAGATGTTTTGTTTTTTGCTGACAAGCAGTAGTAGTTGTGTGTATATAATAACTATATATAATGTAAAGTGTTCTGGTGCTGGTGCAGGTACTCTGAGGGTGAAATCGGTGAGAAGGTGTCCATGTTTCGCAAAATGCTGATGGAGAAAGAAGGGTCAACTGAGACTTCTTTGGACAAGGATGAGTTTGGAAGACCACTGTAAGCTGGTTTGGGGTTTTTTTTTTATTTTATTTTAATTTATTGATAGATCTACTGGTATCTTAGTTTAGGTCTTGTAGGTTTTCTTTTTGAGTTGTGTTTGTTAATTTTTTTTTTAATTGTCATTTAAGCTTGATGTATTAAATAAAAAGACCAGGGTTGTTTTTATGTATGAGATAATTATATCATCATGAATTATTTGCTGTAAAGCCTTTGGCCTGAAATTTCAAGACAGATCAGGCATTTGTGTTTGTGGTATAATTTATTTCTTTGCCTATGTCATTATAAGTTTTATTTGGAAGCAATTAATTCTTCTTTGTCTTCTTTTTCAAATGTTCAGATAACAACAGTTGTCTGTCATATGAGTGAAAATGTGTTGGTTGCACTAATAAATCCGGCCTAATGTATGCTACTAAGGTGTGGGATAGAATTGTTATCTTTTAAGTTTTTCTGGAAAGGAGGCAGGAGAATGGATCAAGAAGGAAAAAAAAGGATAAAGTAGGAAGGAAAGGAACAAGGCAGGAACAAAAAGAGGGATATAAAAGAGTGCATTTGTAGCACAGAATTTCCAGAAGGTGGGTATGCTGTTTATACTGACAGGCCCCTGGCATCCTCACAGTTGAAAGCAATTGTTTCAATATTGTGTGGTAGGTGTTCCTCTGGTGGTTATAAATATAAACTGTGTAAAGTTAACTCCATAAGTGACTCACTCTGGTAATAAGAAAAATGTTTTAAAAAAAATTCAAATTACTGACATTTTCTAATGGTAATTCCCAGGTAGTCGAAATGATTGTAATTGAACAGGAGATTGTTAAATTAAAAAAACAGAATAAAAGATCTTCAACAAATAATAATTTTCAGTGTGACTTGCTATGTACCTCATCGCAGTGTCTTTTCAGTCAGCTTGAGATGTCTTCATCGGTATAGTCACCGTTTCTTTCTTTACCTTTATCACCAGTTTGGCATCTTTCTTCTTTCATGATCAGAACATGTTCATGTCGGGGTTTTTTTGCCTGACCTGAATGGTATAAATCAAAATGTAGAAACACTGCAGATGTACCATTCTGGCTCAAATCCCTCAGGTTTTTGTTGTTTTTGTAGTTGTTGTTTTTTTGTTTTTTTACAAGTGAACATGTGTTAAAAAAAAGAAAGTTATTGGTTTCTTATTACAGCTGTCAGTTTCCCCCACTTTCAGCTGCTCCCAGCTGTAAGCCATTGTGTGCCAGTGGGAACGGATGACAAAATTTACAAAACTGCATACACACGGGGACTGGCTGAAAAAAAGCACATGAGTGCTTATTCCATTATCCTCGAAATAAAAGAATAAATAAAAGTAAAATTTAAAAATATCCAGCCCAGCCCAGCCCAGCCCAGGTGGTGCTATTTGTAGCAGGAACTGACCACCCTAGACTGCTAGGTAAAAGGAAGGGGCGTGCTAAATCTATCACTCTTGACCGCTGAGTGATGTTGTATTTGCACACTGTGGTTGTTGGGGTTTTTTTTTGGTGGTATTCTTTTTTCTTCTTCTTTTTTTGGTGAAAGCGGTATATCGGGCACCAATAGCGAAAGAGTTAACTCACCAGAACACCACCGAGATTTGTTATTTTTAAAATTAAAAGTTTTGTTAATTCTTTTATATCAAGGATTATAGAATAAGCACTTGTGTGCTTTTTTTACATCCAGTCCCCGTGTGTATGCAGTTTTGTAAATGTTGTCATCTGTTCCCACCGGCACACAATGGCCTACTCTTACGAAGAGCAGAACAGGATTCAACGCGTGCGCAAGATGTTCTGCGTGCATTCGCACACAAGGCCTCGGTTTATGGTCTCATCCGAAGGACTTTTGGGGAGAGTGGAGTCGGCGCTGATGTTAACTCCAGAGGAAAATATCCCCTTGAATGGGAGTCGAACCCGGGTCATCAGATTGCGAGCGCAATGTTCTAACCACTAGGCTGTCCCGTCCCGTGGATTTGAATCCATGACTTCATGGACCCACGGGAATTGAAGCCAGTCTTAACCCCATCCCTATGTTAAAGGAGAGAGAGCCCCTCTTTCCCAGTACACGTGCACTGTGCGCATTTGCACGCTACCGTCGTAACCCAGCAGTGGGTGATACGGAGGAGGGAGAGAAGGGTTTTGTAGATGGTTGGTTACCCTTGTAGCAGGTTACCTGTAGGGAAAACGGTTAACCCTTCTGGCTTTTTTTGCTTATTTTCTTCTTTTTCCGCCCTGCAGAGCCAAAGAAACCCATCAGCTGGCGGAAGCCAATCAGGAGAAGAACCAGCGACTGCGCGAGGCCTTCGGTCTGGGGGACTATGTGGACGGCAGTGCCTTTGACCCCAACCGCAAGGCCAAGGAGGAAGCTGCCAAGGCCACTGCCATGGCAACCAAGAAATATGGGTCAGTCAGTAGCGTCGTGTGAGTGATGTTTAGAGTGGCCTGATTCTTGTTCAGTCCTTTTGTAATCCAAATTTTTTTAAAGTTAAAATTCTTTAAAAAAAAAAAATTTGGGGGGGGGGGAGGGGGGGAACTGTGACTATTATTCGTAATACTTTATGCTCACAGAAGGCATATGTGTGTGTGTGTGTGCATGCGTATGTGCATATGCTTTGTATAAACATGCACATTGATGGAAGCAACAAGACATCGGTCGCAGAGTCACTTTTATTGTCAGTTTAATAAATTGAAGTTGATTGTATCAACACTTATCGTTGTGTTGATGTTGAGTGTATTGACCCTTATCATGGTTTTGATGTTGATCATATTAGCACTTATCATTGTTTTGTTGTTGATCGTATTAGCACTTATCATTGTTTTGATGTCTATCGTATTATCACTTACCATTGTTTTTATATTGATCGTATTATCACTTATCATTGTTTTGATGTTGATTGTATTATCATTTACCATTGTTTTGATATTGATTGTATTATCACTTATCATTGTTTTGTTGCGGATTGTAACATCACTAATCATTGTATTGATGTTGATGGTATTTTCACTTATCATTGTTTTGATGTTGATCATATTATCACTTATTGTTTTGATGTTGATTGTATTATCAATTATTGTTTTGTTGTTGATCGTATTATCACTTACCATTGTTTTGTTGTTGATCGTATTATCATTTATCATTATTTTGATGTTGCAGCATTGTCCAGAGCTCTGAGTCTGAGGAAGGGGAGGAGAGTGGAGAGAAGACGCCCCCGAAGAAAAAGAAGAAGAAGAAGAAGTCCAGGTGAGTGTTGTGTGGCTGCTGAACGTTATGAACCTCGAGTGTTGTCAGGGAAAGAATCGTTTGCTGATCAAATCATAATGATAGGAAAAGTGGGGTTTTTTTTGCATGCAGAGGTGAAACAGTGACTTCCCCATGGGGATACTGGGGGCCTGTCAGTGTAAATAACATCCTCACCTTCTGGAAATTCTGTGCTAGAAATTTCCTCTTTTCTATCACTCTCTTTGTTTCTGCCTCGTTCCTTTTTTTTTCTCCATGTCACCCCCTTCTTGTCTGTTTTCTGCCTTCTTTTTCCATTCTCCTGCCTTTTTTCAAATGCAGTGGAATAAAAAATGGAACAAAGTGTGGGAACTGTTTGAAAATGAAGGGTGGTGTTGTTTTGTGACCAGTTTGAAAAATGAAGGGTGGTGTTGTTTTGTGACCAGTTTGAAAAATGAAGTGGGGTGTTGTTTTGTGAATATTTGAGAAATGAAGTGGGGTGTTGTTTTGTGAACAGTTTGAAAAATGAAGTGTGGTGTTTTGTGAACAGTTTGAAAAATGAAGAATGGTGTTGTGTTGTTTTGTGAACAGTTTGAAAGATGAAAGGTGGTGTTGTTTTGTTTTGTGAACAGTTTGAAAAATGGAGGGTGGTGTTGTTTTGTGAACAGTTTGAAAAATGAAGGGTGGTGTTGTTTTGTGAATATTTGAGAAATGAAGTGGGGTGTTGTTTTGTGACCAGTTTGAAAAATGAAGGGTGGTGTTGTTTTGTTTTGTGAACAGTTTGAAAAATGAAGGGGTGTGTTGTGTTGTGAACAGGAGTGACAGCAGTTCCCCAGAGAGGAAGGAGAAGCACAGCAAGAAGCACAGCAAGAAGCACAAGGACAGCAAGAAGTGAGTAGTGCCTTGCCTCTTAGAGTTCCTCCATCAGTGCTACACTGACTGGTCTGGTGGATTCTTGAGCCACATCATTTTCTCTGATGAATAATATGTTTATGTGATTTTTGGGTTGTTTTTTTAGGGGGGGGGGGTGTTTTTAATGATGTGGGTATGTTTTACATACGATAAGAACGATATATATGCACACTCATCATCAACCCCCTCCTGCCCCCTGAAACCAAAGAAAGAAATCGACACTTAGTAAAGACAAATTTTCTCCCAGAAAACTGCCTGAGCCTAACCGAAATCTCAGTCAACATGGGCAGACTTTCGTCTTTCCAGGGGAGTGATGATGTGTGTCTCCCATGTCTTTGGCCCCATAATTATGTTAGCATCTTTCTTCCCATCGTCACAACCGGTTTCATTAGTGAGACTTTCTTTCCAGATTCTGCCATGAAACTGCCGTACAAAGCTAAAGGTCTGGATTTCTTTGCAAACAATTTTAGACGTAAAATCTCCATGGGAGGTGAAAAAACTTGTTGACTACTGAAAAACTAATAATGAATCTCAGAGCATTGTGTCAATGGCCGCTGTCTTGTCTCATGACAAGAGTTCTGCTCCAAATTCGTCTTCCACTCCAAAATCGTCTTCAGTTATGAATGCTCTGATAGAGACACTACATACATTTGTTTATTTATTTATTCTTTTATATTGAGGATAATGGAATAAGCACTCATGTGCTTTTTTTTTACATCCAGTCCCTGTGTGTATGCGGTTTTGTAAATTTTGTCATCTGTTTCCACCGGCACACAATGGCCTACTCTTCCGAAAAGCGGAACAGGATTTAACGTGTGCGCAAGATGTTCTGCATACGTTCGAACACAGGGCCTCGGTTTATAGTCTCATCCGAAGGACTTTGACATTCAGTTCGATTTTTTTGGTCAAACTGGGAAGAAAGGGCGAGGCTGGGAATCGAACCCAGAACCTCACGGTTAACTTGTTAGCAGGCGAACATCTTAATACATGGGGTAGCTTGCCCTTCATTCGCCAGATGCCATTTCTGAGATTCAAACCCACAACTCCATGGGCCCACAGGACTGAAGTTAACATGTGATGCTCCACCATAAAATGAGTCGTTTTGCACCTGACCCATTTTTAGCCATTTTAGGCAGGTGGGGATAAAGTTGGCAATTTTGAGATTTTAATTGAATATAAAACTGAAGCCATTTTCTACCTTGTAGTGAAGTATCAACGCATAGTTTTGTTTCGTTTTTGCCTTTAAAAACGCATTTAAAAATCACCCAAGCCCTCATTCTGACCCCATATTATGTTGCAAAACTTGTCAGTTTCTCATTTGGCCACTTTTTGCAGTCTACCATTTCAATATGTCGAGTCAAGTCAAGTCAAAAACACTTTAATCCTCCCATGAAGGGCAATTACAATAATATAATAATATTATTGTGATAACTTTTCATAGAATGTCCGATTTACAATCGTGTTTTCTGTATTGAATGGCTTATTTATTGCAAATGAATAACATTTTAACTGCTAGAAGAACTTAACCTCTGGTGCGGTGTGACTCATGATATGATGTGGTGGAGGGTCACCAGTGGGGCTTGTCCAGCGAGTTGTTTTGTGGGTCACTTCAAGTCCTATTTGTGTCAAAATGTGAGGAAACATCAGTGTATGGTTGTGTGCTGTGTCTGTGTAGGTCTGAGCACAAGAAATCAAAGAAGAGCAAGAAGAAGAGCAGTAGTAAAAGGTAATTGTTAGACTCGCTGTGTTCTTTTCTCAGCAGTTCGTGCTCTGATCACTCTATGTGTGTGTGTGTGTGTATGTGGAGAGGGGGTGTGCTCTTGTATGCCAGTGTGTTTGGAATGCTTATGTGTAGAACTGGTTTTTCATAAGTGCATATGACACTTATCGACATTAAAGTGAGCTTGCTAAATTTATATTGTTTCTTTATGGTAACATGAGGTATCCTTGTCATTTTTGAAACTGAGATAAAAACTTTGGGATTTCTTTAGGCTTTTCAGTAGGGTCATTTTGTGTGAGTGTGCTTAGAAAGTACTATGTTCTAAGATTTTGTGTGTGTGTGTACAAAGTACCATGTAGTAATATTCCATAGTAAGAACAAAGTAGAGCAGCCAATGTGCTTTTTCGCTTTTAGAGGGGGGCGGCAGAAGAGGGAATAATGTGTGTGGTGCAGGCAGAGAGGGAGAAAACAGACGACGAGATAAGAATTGTAGTTACATTGAAAATGGTGTAGCAGAAAGAGGTGTGAAAGCAGTTTATGCTGTAACGGTCTGTGTGAAAGATGTTGCTGTTGCAGGACGGACGACAAACCCAAAAAACGACCAGAGCCAGAGTCCTCCAGCGACTCCTCGGACACGGAGAGTGAATCAGACAGCGGCAGGTAAGACGGCACTGTTGGTGTAACATGACACATATTATGTTGTCCAGCTTCATCAGTACTTCAGCAGCTTGTATTCCCCACCATCACTGCGATCGAACCTATCATGCAGTCCAGCTTCCATTCTGGGCTGCACCAGTACTGATGTCTGTTTTCCTTACCCTCACTTTCTTCTTCTTCTTTGTCGAACGCTCTGACAGCAACTGTTGGTGTCTGTCATGTGAGCGAAAATGCGTTAAGCATTTGACAAGTCAGGCCCAGTGCATCTGACTTGGGTGCGTCCTTCACTTTTGAACCATGCGCATTTTAAAAACACGGGATTCCCCAAGTCGGAATGCGGCTACCTTAATGGTGGGCGAAAATGGTCGCGTCCACAAAATCTCACCATTGGTGAACCTCAAAGCTCTTGCTGAGGAATAAAAAAAAAAAAGAAGAAAGAAAAAAGAATACCAAGAACCGATGGGAAACGGACAGACTGTGATAATGTGACACTGCCAGTGTTGAAAAACTCAGACGTATAGATATGCTGCCTATTGATGGTGTAATGACATTTTTCATTTTGTTTTGAAAAGCGATCAGATATAGGTAACCTGCAAATAAAATGAATTTGTAGATTTTATATTTGAAAAAAAGTGGAAATATAGAGAAGGTGTAAGAATGTTATGACGCAGTTCATGCATGTATTTGAAAACATGTGTGTTCTGACTGTGTACGTGAAAGGTAAGGATTTTGAACCTGTAGGGTTGAGTTGTGCTGTGTTATGTTGGGTTGGATTGTGTTATGTGTGTGTGTGTGTTCCTGTTAAGTAAGTCTTCACACAAAATGAATACTTAATAGTGGAAGTAAACAGCGAATGAGCAGTTCAGGGCTTATTCAGCTCTTCAAATGTAATAATAGTAATAATGGAATTTATATAGTGCTATAACTTGTAAAAACAAATATTCAAAGTGCTTGCATATAACCTATTCTTACACATGCAATCAATAACAATAGTTTCAACAAATTCACATGCATGCATGCATGCACACACCACCACACAACACACACACTCACAGGGACATACACACACACACACACACACACACACTCACTCACACACACACCTACTCACTCACACACACACTCACTCAAACACACACACACACACACACACACACACACACCCACCCTTTCAGTGTTACTCTTCCAAGCAAAAGGAACTCTTTACCTCCCATACAAAAGAACCACCACCACCATTTCTAGGACTGTCTGATAAAGAAAGGAACCACCATTCTCTTACCATTCCAGCAGCGACTCTGAGGAAGAAAAAGCGCCGCCGAAGAAAGCGTCGAAGAACAGAGAGCCATCTCCTCCTGTCCCCAAACGCAAGGCCTCGCCAGTCAGCAAGCGTCACGATTCCTCGTCAGACAACGACCCCCACAGGTAAAGAGATCAACAGCTACACAAGTGTCGGGTGGTCAGAAATGATCTGCAATTACACAGCTGTCATCAGTTCCCCCCCCCAACTTTCGGCTACTCTCAGCTGCTGCTATCTATTGCATCCCAGCTGGTGGTTATTATAGCAGAAACTGACTGGCACTTGGACTTGGTAAAAGGAAGGGGGGTAATTTTAGCACTGGACCCTTGACTGAGTTATGCTGGATTTGCACGTTGTTTTAGTTATTTATTTTATTCTTATATATCGAGGATAATGGAATAAGCACTTATGTGCTTTTTTACATCCAGTCCCCGTGTGTATGCGGTTTTGTAAATTCTGTCATCTGTTCCCACCGGCACACAATGGCCTACTCTTAAGAAAAGCAGAACAGTATTTAACGTGTGCGCGAGATGTTCTGCGTGCGTTCGCACATGAGGCCTCGGTTTATAGTCTCATCCGAAGGACTTTTGGGGAGAGTGGAGTCTGCGCTGATGTTAACTCCAGGGGAAAATATCCCCCTTGAACGGGAATCGAACCTGGGTTGTCAGATTGCGAGCGCAATGTTCTAACCACTAGGCTATCCCGTCCCCCCATACGGTTACTGGAAGCTGAAAATATTTTTCATGTTTTTGTAAAGATGTGCTCCCTGTGTATTTTTCCATAATTATTTGCTAAAGAAAAATGAAAAAAAAGAAAATGAAAAAAAAGTATTAAAAAAAAGGAAATGGGCAGAGTACGATCTTGTACATTAAAATTTGATTTTCACCAACAGAAAAAAAAATTGGAATAAAAGACTTCTGCGTAGTAAGTCGGTCAGTGAATTGTCTTTCATCTAATTTCTTTTCTGTTTGTTTCTTTTCTTTCCCTGTCCTGTGTAGGGCAGTTAGAAATATCGTATTGCCCTCGCTAGGAGTGATGATCAAGTGGACGTAAATTGCGTATCATTTTCACCTCCAAAGACCAGAACATTTAGAGCAATATATTTTCTCCGACGTACATGTTATCCTGCATGTAGCAGACATACACATGTATATTCCATACACTTTTTGGCACACTGGTGTAATGTATGCAGTTGTTTAAAAGAAAATCATTTTCTAACACTGTTATTATAGTCCAAGTACTTTCGTGTTTAAAGTATGTGTGTGTTTTATTTATTTATTTTATTTTATTCTTTTATATCGAGGATAATGGAATAAGCACTCATGTGCTTTTTTTCATCCAGTCCCCGTGTGTATGCAGTTTTGTATCCATTCCCACCGGCACACAATGGCCTACTCTTCCGAAAAGCGGAATGGGTTTGAACGTGTGCGCAAGATGTTCTGCGTGCGTTCGCACACAGGACCTCAGCTTATTGTCTCATCCGGAGGGGGGGGGGGTGTTCATTCACTTGACCAACGTTGTTCTTGTTTGTACACCTGGATGTTACTAACCACTCAACCCTCGCAGCGATTCCTCCTATCGCAGGTCCAAGAAACGGAACGGTCACACATCACCGCCGCCACGCGACAAACGCCGACGTCACGACAGCCGCAGTCTGAGCTACTCCCCCTTAGCAAGGAGAGAGGTGTCTCCCCCTAGGAGGAGCAGGAGAGAGGAAGAGCCCTCCAGAGATTCCAGGTGAGGTGGTTCAGAAACGTACCAGCCCGTTTCCAATCTTGTTCTCGATGTTTGTGTGTGTGTGTGTGTGTGTGTGTGTCTCTTTTCTGGGGGGGTTTTTTGTTCCTGGGCTAGGAGTCTAAGGTTCATCAGTGGGGAGATTTTTGCATGAGCAGCAGTTCCTCTGTTAGCAAGGGAATGTTTGCAGAAATGTCTTACGTTGTCAGTTTTTATCCTCAGGGAGTTAGCCCAGGCCAAAACCTGTGTCAGTTATTGATGTCAGCTAAGTGCCAAGGCCCACATTAAAATGTTGTTGTTATGTTGTAAAATGTTGTGTTGAGATTGCCTTCAACCATGACAAGCTCTTAACATAACAACCGACACTCGCCATTCCGTAGAAAAATCCTCTGAAGTCGGAGTATGGCTGCCTATATGACGAGATATTTGAAAAAGAGTCATGCACGCAAACTTCTCATCCTGGTGTACTTCCTATCTCACGGTGATTCCCAGGTGGGATGATGAGTGAGTCAGAGTGTGGCATGTTCTGGCTGACCCCCAGGGTGTTAAGCTGGGAAACGCACAACGACAACATCAAAATCTTCAGGGAGTATGGAGCCAAATAGTCAAATGCACGTAGAGGAGTGGGTGTTGCGATACACTTGCATGTTTACCACTTTGCTTTGGATTTGCGCACGCTGGACCGTTTCCAAACACATGTAGTAAGCGATATGCCAGTGTGTTTCCAGACTATCTTGTGGTGTGGTTTTTTTATAGTTAAAGTAATCTCCTGTGTTCAGGTCCAAGAAACGTAACGGTCACGCGTCACCGCCGCCACGCGACAAACGCCGACGTCACGACAGCCGCAGTCTGAGCTACTCCCCCTTAGCAAGGAGAGAGATGTCTCCCCCTAGGAGGAGCAGGAGAGAGGAAGAGCCCTCCAGAGATTCCAGGTGAGGTGGTTCAGAAACGTACCAGCCCGTTTCCAATGTTGTTGTTCTCGATGTTTGTGTGTGTGTGGGGGGTTTTTTTGGGGTTTTTTTCATTCCTGGGCTGGAGCTCCAAGGTTGACTAATGGTGAGATTTTTGCGTATGCGACAGTTCCTGTATCAGGAAGGGAATATTGGCAGAAATGTCCAACATTGTCAGTTTTCATCCTCAGGGAGTATGGAGCCATATATCCCGGTGCACGTAGAAGGGTGGGTGTTGCGATACACTTGCAGGTTTACCACTTTGCTTCGGATTTGCGCATGCAGGACCGTTTCCAAATACGTGTAGTAAAAAGTAGTGGATCGGTGGTCTGGAGGTAACGCGCCTGCCTAGAAAGCAAAAAAGTCAGGGTCAGTAGTGTGCGGTGGTTTGATCCTCGTTTGTGCCAGAACCTATTCCCCCATCCATTAGTCCATGAGTGGTGGTCTGGGTGCTATTCTTTAGGATGAAATGATAAACTGAGGTCCATGTGTTACATAGAATTATTAAGAGCACTTAAAAATAAAATAAAAAGAACCCACGGCAATCAGGTAATTTTCCCTGGCAAATTTCTGTAGAAAAAGCCTCTCTGATAGGGAAACAAATACAGTTGCAGACAGGAAAAAAAAAAGGGTGGCGCCACTCTTGTAGCAATGCGCTCTCTCCAGGGAGAGCAGCCCGAATTTCATACAGAGAAATCTGCCGTGACTTAAAAGTGTTATCAAAATCCATAAATGATTGGAGGTCATGGTAAATAAGAAAATTGCTGTCATCACTGAATTGTCTCAACACCGTCATTTCTCCTATCAGGAAGGGAATATTGGCACAGATGTCCAACATTGTCAATTTTCATCCTCAGGGAGTATGGAGCCAAATATTCCAGTGCATGTAGAAGGGTGGGTGTTGCAATACACTTGTATGTTTACCACTTTGCTTTGGATTTGCGCATGCAGGATTATTTCCAAACATATGTAGTAAGCAGCAGTATGCCAGTGTGTTTCCGGAATATTTAGTTTTTGAAAGTTAAAGTAATCTCCTGTATTTCAGGTCCAAGAAACGTAACGGTCACACGTCACCGCCGCCACGCGACAAACGTCGACATCACGACAGCCGCAGTCCGAGCCGCTCGCCTGCAGCGAAGAGAGAGGTGTCTCCCCCTAGGAGGAGCAGGAGAGAGGAAGAGCCCTCCAGAGATTCCAGGTGAGAGAACTGGACAGTCGTCGTTACCTTCTTGTTGGTTTTTTTTTTATTAACCCGTTTGCTTATGTGTGTCTTGCTTGTGATTTTTAAATTTTTTTTTTATTGTTTGGTATTTTTTGTTCGGGGCTGTCATTTTCCCCCTCACTCTCAGTTGGTATCCATTCCATCCCACCCACCCCAGCCTAGCTGGGGCCAGCTGGCGCTAATTACAGCAGGAACTGACCACACTTGGACTTGGTAAAAGGAAGGGGCATGCTAATTTTAGCCCAGGGCCCTGGACCCTTGACTGAGTTTTGCTGGATTTGTGTGCTGTGTAGAACCATGGATCCAGTGTGTAGCTGGCTGGGGTCTAGCCGTGTGAACTCTTGAAATTGGAAAACTGTGATGAAGAAAACCTATGGTGGAGACTTGATGTGTAAAGTATTATCATAAGATGCATCCCTCTTTAATTAATGCAGTGTCCAGCATCTCTCTTGTTTCAACGATCAGTGTATCCCAGATGTAGACGTGCGTTTCCAAGCATGTGTATGCCAATATTTGAAGTCTTTTTAACTATTTTGAGGAGAATTTGTCTGTAAAATCGTAGTAGAGAATTGCTGCTAGTGTTTCAGTTTGATATTTCCCAAAAATTTGGGTCTGTGTGAAGAATATTCGAGTGTGTATGGAGCAAAAGATGTGGGGGAAAAAATCCATGCAAATATTGTTTAATACAAGTGTATTATGTATTCTTTTATTGCAAGGATAACAGAATAAGCACACGTGTGCTTTTTTACATCCAGTTCCCATGTGTATGCGTTTTGGTAAATTTTGTCATCCGTTCCCACCAGCACACAGTGGCCTATTCTTCTGAAAAGCGGAACAAGTTTTTAACGTGTCCGCAAGACGTTCTACATACATTTGCACGTGGAACCTCGGTCTAAACGACTTTTAGGGGGAATGGAGTCGGCACTGATGTTAACTCCAGGGAGAAAAACATCCCCTTGAACAGTATCAGAACCTGGGTCAGCAGATTGCGAGTGTAGGGATGTGCAGCCCGCTGAATGTCACCTCAATCCCTCTGCGTTTGTTGTTCAGGTCCAAGAGGCGTAACGAAGACGCGTCTCCCCCGCCTAAGAAACGCCGCCGTCAGGACAGCGACCGCGCTGTGGATACCAGCAGCCACAGAGAGGAGGTGAAGGCCTCTCACCATGACCACAGGGCAAAGAAAGCTAAGCAGGATGACAGGTGTGTTGTGTGGGTGTGTGTCTGTGTGTGTGGGGGGTTTTGTGTATGTGTGTGTGTGGGTGCGTGTCTGTGTGTGTTGTATGTGTGTCTGTGTGTTGTGTGGGTGTGTGTGTGTGTGTGGGTGTGTATGTTTGTGTGTGTATGTGTGTGTGTGTGGGGGGTGTATGTATGTGTGTGTGGGGGGGTGTATGTATGTGTGTGTGTGTGCGTGTGTATGTGTGTGTGTATGTTTGTGTGTGTGTGGGTGTTGTGTGTGTTGTATGTGTGGGTGTTTGTGTGTGTGTGTGTGTATGTGTGTGTGCATGCGGGTGTGTGTGTGGGTCGTAGATCACATAGAAAAGAAAAGTTGTCTTTTTGTGTCTTTTTGTTTTGTTTCTTGCTCGTAATTTTAGCCATGTTGACAATGTTGGGTGAGTGTGTGTATTTAATCGTGAAGACGCCTTTTTTTTGTTTTATTGGTGGTATTGAGATCGAAGTAAAAGAAATTGTTATCGTTGAGAAATCAGATTTATGCAAATATTCTATTACTTTCTTCTGTATATCTTTCTCTATATCTACATATTTGATGTATGTGTGTTATACATATATACATTTATACATTATATATATGCTTGTGTGTAATGTCTGTGTCTGTGCATGTATGGATATGCTGCATGTACGTAATGTGGGCCCCTCAGGGACAGTGTACTAGTATTTTCATTCGTAAAGTCATCCGGACTGCTTTCTCAAGACAAGGTGTACTTTGGTGAAAAGAAACAAGCAACCAAAAGAAACAAAACAAGGCTAAGATACCATAACTACCAAATGACACGGCAGTGGATTGAGGGAAGGATGCAGCAGAAAGGAGATATAGCAAGAATGGGAACTTGTGATGAATGATAAATTTTGTTATCAGCCTGTGTTCATTTTCCAGAGCAGTGGGGTTTTTTTCTTTTGGTCCTCAGCTAAAGCTTTGAGGTTTACCAATGGTGAGATTTTGCATATACGACTGTTTTTACCCACCATTAAGGTAGCTGCATCACAACTTCAGGTATGGTGTCTAAACATGACACCTGTGTGCGTGTGTGTGTAGTTTTAAAATAAATTTATCATCCATCCTACTGGCATGAAACAGCCTACTCTTTCAAACGGTGGAACGGGTTTTTCATTGATGCACATGTTCTGTGTGTGTTGGCACAAGAGTCCTCAAGTTACAGTCTGATTCAAAGGACTTTTTTCGGGGAGTAGAGTCAGTACTGACGCTAACCTTTACCCTGTGGGTAACCCGCTATAGGGTAACCAAGCATCTACGAACCCTTCCCTTCATATCGCCCACTAACTAGGTTACTGTAGCGTACAAATGTGCACAGTGCGCGCGGGTACAGGGAGAGAGAGGGGTTCTCTCCCTTAACGTAGGGATAGTGTTAACTCCAGGGTAAAATTCCCTCAAACCAGCACATCTTCTGTTGTGGCTAGATCCCAGGTCGTCAGATCACAAGTGCAATGCTCGTAACCACTAGGCTGTCCCACCCCCACCCTGTGTGTATGTTTGTCCGTCGTGTCCGACGATGACCTCCAAAACAGCAGAGGAGGCAGCTGCTGTTTTGGAAACTGGGCAGAAATTTGATTATAGTGGAGATGCCTTGCCCACAGTACATCCCCACTCTCTCGGCCAAGTGGACATAAGGACAGTCAGCGTTGGAGATGTTCTCCACAGGCCAACCAGCCCCCAGGGCTGCAGCACATTAAGGACTGTGTGAGTCAAGCCTCCTAGTCAGAGAGTCATAGTCGATCACTAAAAGACTAAGCTGTGAAGTGGAATTCCATGAGCGGGAAAGAAAGCCACTGGTCATACAGCCTCTCACTTTGCTGTTGCCCCCAGCGTCAATGGTTTAATCAAGAACTGGGATAAAGCCCAGGCGCTGACGCCCCCACCCTAAGGTCAGGTATAAAACCAAAATTGTTTTATTTTCAGGAGGCCACCTGCAAAAGATGATTCGGACAGTTCCAGTAGCGACAGCGACAGTGACAGCGACAGCGACAGCGACAGCAAGGAGAGAATGCCAGCCAGTCCCCCTGCCCCTGTGCGTAAGAGGTCACCTGCTCATAAGGAGAAACGTCGCGAAGCAAGGTGAACAAGACTGTTGTTATGTTTTGTATATGTTTCTTTGCTGGAGCTCTGAGGGAGGTTCAGTTTTGGTGTTTTTTGTTGTTGTTGTTGTCGTTGTTGCGTATGTCCTTTCGTTCTTAGTATCGTACCACCTCAGAATTTCTTCTCAAAATATTCATTCGTAAGGGTTGTTATGGAGATGCGTATTTATTGTGTGTGGGCATGTTTGCCTGTATGTGCGTTGGTGTATTTATTATGCATACTTCTTACTCAAGTTTCAGAATGTGTGTGTGTGTGTAAATAGGTATGTATGTATTATTTATGTGGGTTGAATATGTGTTTTGTGTCTTGTTATATCAATCGCTGTTTTGGAAGCGTTGTTTATGTACACATTATTTGAATCACTATTGGTTTAGTTTCATTTTTATTTTTTTACGTGTGGTATTGTGACATGTACAGTATTTGAATGTATTGCTTTTGACTTTTTTGTTATATAATGTAACACGCTTTGTGCTTCCCTTATACAGGGGAAGGAAATCGCTCAAAAAGCGTCCATTATTATTGTTATTATCATCGCACAATCTTCTTCTTCCGTTTTTGTCATGTTTCTCCCAGGGGAGGTTTGACATTGACCTTCTCCATCTCTCTCTGTTTTGAGCATTCCTCCTTATTTATGCCCCTTTCTCTAAGATCATCTGCAATACAGGCAGCCCAGGTCTTGCTAGGTCTTCTCTTTGGTCTCTTTCCATCCACTACGAAGTTCATTGCTCTTTTTATGATGTGGGTGGTCTGCTTTCCGTTGAACGTGCCCAAACCAGCGCAGTCTATTGCTACTAGCTTACAGACTTCAGATCATCAACTGTGCACATTCTCTATCATCATCGCACAATCGGTGCCTGTAAATATGTGCAAGAAGTAGATAACTCTTTTTTGTTGTTTTTAGTGTACATTGAAAGAAATAACGACAAGGTTTTGCAACACAAAAAAAACCAACCCACCATTATTTTCCTGTAACCACGTTCCTGACTTGCTGTGTGTGGCAAACAGGCGTCATCCCAGCTCTTCATGTTCCTCCAACGACGAAAACGAAAGCAGCAGTCGTCGGGACAAAAAGAAAAAACCCGACGCACGTCCCAGGCGCCGATCCCGATCCCGATCCCAGTCTCCGTACTCATCCTCTTCTCGCCGACACCGATCAGGGCACTGAACTCTGGCTCCACTTGATTGACAGTGACGTGACGGCGGATAGGAAAGACAGCTGGGTGGGGGAGGGGGGTGGGGGGGTTTGTGGTGGGTGGCGTGTTGAGGCGGCGTGGCAGATATGATGTTGGTTCCCCCAGCCAAGGTTTTTGTACATCACAACGCAACAACTAACAACTCCCAAGCTTTTTTTTTTTTTTAATAATTTTTTTAATTATTTTTTTTACAGCTATCGTCATCGTCACTTTTGGTTCTGACTGCAACCAAAAAAAAAAAAAAAAAAGGGAATGACGTTTCCACCCGTCCAGCATCTGTTTGGATCATTAGGACGAAATATATACACGTGCTGGTGAATGGATGGTTTGGGGGGGGGGGGGGAGTAGTGTGATGGGGGAGGGGTGGTGGTCGTGGTAACCTTTGTTGTCATTTTTTTGTGAACTACACAGCAGACCTATTGTTGTTGTTGGGCGACAAAGAGTTCCCTCCCTGACTGGAAGAGTGAGTGGTGCGGGGGGATGTGGGGGTGGGGGGGGTTTGAACTGCTTAGGGCAGCATTGTGTCATCATTGTGGAGCTCCATATATATATATATATATATATATATATATATATATATAATCTTGTTCATTGGACTGGATTGTGAGGTCGTGTCCTGTTCGGTTTTGTGTGAAAATGAAGAATGCTTGTCTTGTTTTGGGTTTTGTGTGAGGATGAAGAATGCTCGTCTTGTCTCATCTGGGTTTTGTGTGAAGATGAATGGTTGTCTTGTCTGGGTTTTGTGTGAAGATGAATGGTTGTCTTGTCTGGGTTTTGTGTGAAGGTGAATGGTTGTCTTGTCTGGGTTTTTGTGTGAAGATGAATGGTTGTCTTGTCTGGGTTTTGTGTGAAGATGAATGCTTGTCTTGTCTGAGTTTTGTGTGAAGGTGAATGGTTGTCTTGTCTGGGTTTTGTGTGAAGATGAATGCTTGTCTTGTCTGGGTTTTGTGTGAAGATGAATGGTTGTCTTGTCTGGGTTTTGTGTGAAGATGAAGAATGCTTGTCTCATCTGGGTTTTGTGTGAAGATGAATGGTTGTCTTGTCTGGGTTTTGTGTGAAGATGAAGAATGCTTGTCTCATCTGGGTTTTGTGTGAAGATGAAGAATGCTTGTCTCATCTGGGTTTTGTGTGAAGATGAATGGTTGTCTCGTCTGGGTTTTGTGTGAAGATGAATGGTTGTCTTCTCTGGGTTTTGTGTGAAGAATGCATGTCTGGGTTTTGTGTGAAACTGAATACTTTTCTTGTCTGTATTTTGTGTGAAGATGAATGCTTGTCTGGGTTTTGAGTGAACATGAATGTTTATCTGGCTCTGTTTAAGATTTTTTTGTTTGTTTGTTTTTTCAATTGCTCTATTAACTTTACCTTTGATCTTTAATTAATTGGTAAGTTGCGTCCTTTCCTTTTTCTATTTTAAGTGTGGTTTAATTTGAAGTCATATCGGCCACATAATATCTCTCTTCTCCATCAAATTTAGGCTTATATTTCGCTTTGGCCACATAATGTCTCTCTTCTCCATCAAATTTAGGCTTATATTTCTCTTTGGCCAAATAATATCCCTCTTCTCCATCAAATTTAGGCTTATATTTCTCTTAATCCAGTCTAGGCACATGTATTCATGGAGTAGTTATAAATGCGCGAGTGAGCTTAGATGGAATTAAAAAAACGGTTTAAGGCAGCAGGCTTTAACTTCATAGCCCTAAAGCCATGGGTTCCAAGTTTGAATCTTGTTAGCGCCCATAGGACAAAGGCTTGTGCTCATAGCACCATGCACAACTGTTACATAGTGGGGGGGGGGGGGGGGGGGGGAGTATGCATATGCGAAAAGGTGTTCCTATTTTTCAACACGCTTATGTCAATGAGGAAGACAGGAGATTAGAAGCTGCAAGTGTGCTGATAAACCTGTTTTCCGACGCGGCTGTTTAAGAATAGAACCTTTTTCTGACCTGGCTGTTTAAGAATAGAACCATTTTTTGACATGGCTGTTTAAGAATAGGTGCATCAGTCACAGTATGCTCAACTCAAGTCATTTGCCTAGACCAAAAATTATCTTGTTCGATAGACCAAGCAATTGGGGGTAGGTAGAAAAGTGTTTAGCTTTAAAAGGAAACACAGAAAAGTTTTGTACAGATTGCTATTAGCAGTGATGGTTATTTAGAATCTCTTGGTATGTGAGTACCATTCCTTTTTTGTTGTTGTAATTTTATGTTTGGCGTGTGTAATATTTGGTTTCATTTCATCATCTCTTTACGCTAGGAGAAGACATGGTATTAAGCGATAAAATGATAACCTGTATTTTTAACTCTGATAGGGAAACAAATACAGTTGCAGACATGAAAAAAAGAAAAAAGAAAAAAAAAGGTGGCGCTGCGCTTGTGGCGACGCGCTCTCCCACTCTCCCCGGGGAGAGCAGCCCGAATTTCACGGAGAGAAATCTGCCGTGACTTAAAGTGGTATGAAATGAAATCTGAGCGCTTTGATTTGTTGCTTTACAAGATTCAGCGCTATATAAATTCCATACATTATTATTTTTATTATTATTAACTCACTCGGGACGGCCAATTCTCTCCCTTGCTTTTCCCCACAGACGGCCCATTTGTAATGGTTTGTAAAAAAAATCATAAAAAATACAAAACACAAAGTAAGAAAATGAAATTTTCTGAACTTATGTATAACATACTGGGTTAGTACATATATAAAAATCGAAGCTCTCACTTTATTAAAACTCCGTCATGGAGACCTTATCGGATCCCTTCTATTTTGCTTCTGACACATATGCAAAGATGCTGGGCATGTCGGCTACTCTCTACAACTGCGAACAAAGAGCTCGGAACACACGGAATCACCCGACAACGCACTGCATTTGACCTTGGACAGGCTCACAAAGCTATGTTGAGCTGCACGAGTCATAGTATCATGCGGCCGCCACGTGAAAAATCTGCAAACAGCAAATCCACTATAGCGGCGAGTCGTCTGAAACCGTGGCTTTACACCGATCCGCTATAGCGGACAGCCGTCCTCTGAGAGTTAAACAATATATATTATCAATAATGATCTTGCAAGTTTCATTTCTTTTTCAGTTTAGCCATCTCTCTATTGGCTTTTACAAATTTTTTTTTTTTTTTAATGTATATAGAGAGTATAATGTACAGTATATGTGTGTACATAATGTTTACTTTCAGGGAGTCATTTCAGATAACAAGTATGCATGTGTACAAGACTATGTCAAAGAAAGTGAAATAATGTCGTATTTTTAAGTAATGAGAGTGCTATAACTAAAAGTCTTAAGAGAATGCTCGTGCAGTGCTGATCACAGATTAGGGTTTTTGACTACACATTTTTGATATTTACGTCTCGTTTGTTTGGGGCTTTTTTGTTGGGTTTTTTGGGGGGTGGGGGTTAAAACTTTTTGCACCTGAATAACAAATTCCATTTTCCTGTAGTTTTTAAGATAAAAGGTTGTAGTGAGAAAGTAAGCACTTTGAGAAAATTTTGAAAGTCAGACTTCAAATTCAAAAGCTTTATTATCTCAAAGACAGAGAAATTCCGGCAGCTTACTCGCCATACATAATAACAATAAACATTTACTTTTGCATTTTGTAAGCCAGAGAAGGGGGGGGGGTGATATGTTAGACAAGTGTGTTGCTTTAAAAGGAACATGTGCAATCTGTACGACTGACGTGAAAACAGAAGCATGCCCCAGGCCAAAAGCTTTGTCGGTTATTGCTGTGAGCGAAGCGCCATGGCCTGTATCAAAATGTTTAGATGTCGGGATTTTGTTTTTTTAGCCATGACAAGCGCCTAGCATAACTATGCATTCTCTCCAATAAAGGTGAAAAGTCCCCTCAAGTCAGTGTGGCTGCCTATATAGTAAAGTATTTGAAAAGAGTCATACATATATATATATATATATATATATATATATATATATAATATATATATATATATATATATATGCAAATTTCTCATCCAGTGTGTATTTCGAGTCTCTCCGTGGCTCTTAGGTGTGATGAATTTCTTCTTCGTCGAACGCTCAGACAGAAACTACTGTTGCCAGTTGTATGAGTGAAAACGCATTGCGATGTGCTGCTGAGCCTCTTACAAGTCAGGCCCTGTGCTTCTGCCTTTGGCTTGGGAGAGCATTACTTTTTTAGTCTTTCTGGGGAAAAAAATGCAGGAGAATGGATCAAGAATGCAAAAAAATACAGACAAGGAGGAGGTGGTGACAGGGAAAAAAAAGGAACAAGGCAGAAACACAGAGAGGGATAGAAAAGAGGGAATTTCTAGCACAGCATTTCCAGAAGATGGGGATGCTGTTTATACTGATAGGCCCCCAGCATTCCTGGCGTATTCTGGGTGACTGTACAGTGTTAAGCTGAGGAACGCCTCACGACAGCAGAAGGATAAGGGGTTGAGGGATGGGGGTTGGAAGTGGAGGAGAAAGGATGATGGGATTGGAATGATAATATCTTTTAAGGGGAAGAATGGGGGAGGGGGTTTGAGGGGAAGGGAGATGGTTGGAAACCTCCCCTACACCACACAAGCTGTAAGTGATCTTCCGATTTTCACTTTGCTTATTCAGAGGACGGGGACGGGATAGCTCAGTGGTCGGAGCACTCACTTTCCCCCAGCATGGAGCGTGGTTACCACTTGGATGGGTGACCATTTGTGCGCCTTGGCTTCAGTACAGTTCCCCCAGTTCACCCAGCTGTAAATGGGTACCTGCCTCTTTAGGGTCAGGGAAGGTAAAGCAGCAAGGGAAAGGAGATGGGCGCCGCCTTCAATATGCTGGCCCTAGAGAAGTGAGGTCTCTGATGCCTCGCTCCCCTACGACCATATAGGTTATGGGACTCCTTTAAAGACCTTTTACCTTTTTTCAAAGGACAGTGGGGTAGGGACACTGAACTTACGGTTGTGACCACAGAACTCTTTCATCAGACGTTATTTTTCCATGGTAGAAATCATGCGTCTTCTGGTGTGTCGTTTGTTCTGTTGAACTGTACCGGTGCTATCCTCAGTTCTCGCAACAGTGCATCTTTTCATGGGTCTAAGAGTTCCCCAACCCCACCACTTCTTCATCCAACCACCCACCCACACCTTCCCTCCTCCCCTCTCTGAAATTGACAAGATTCAAGATTTTCAAGATTCAAGATTTTATTTCATGAAAAAAAAAACCCCAAGGGGTACATGAAATTTAACAAAACCACAACTTGCGGATGTGGACGTGTGTGTGAAAAATACTCAAAGTACAAAAAGTGAGAATAAAGCAAGAAGAAAGTAAAATGTGACTTGGGATGGAAACTGGCACCCTGTAAAGTACGAGTCCAGTGTTATACCAGTTTAACTATTCGATAGCAGCTGGAAAGCAAGCCCTGTAGGGGTATTTGTACATCCTAGAAGTATTTAAGATATTGCGTGTGCGTGAATGTGTGTATACATGGATGTTGAGGTGTTTTTCTGTTCTGTTTAGAAAGTATTGAAATCAAAAAAAGAGGATTTTGTTACTTTTGTGACAGATTTTTTTCCATCTAGATTGGGATGTGTGTGTGGGTATGTATGTATGGGTGTTGTGTGTGTGTGTGCATGGTTGTGTGTGGGCATGCATGTGTGGGTGTATGTGTGTGTGCATGGTTGTGGTGTGTGTGTGTGCATGTGAAGTGTGTTTGCATGTGAATGTGTGTGTGTTTGTGTGACATGTTGAAAAGGTGGTATGAGTGTACATGCATGCGTGTGTGTGAGTGACAAGTTAAGAAAAAGTTGTATGCGTGTACGACCTGAACATGATTGTGTGTAAGTGTTGAAAGCTAGAGACACCACCTGTGCTATGGTATTTTGCATGATTGCAGAGGCTGTTTGATGGGGGAAAGTGTACAGTCAGTTTACTACTATACCTTTGCTGCGTGTATTTTGGAAAAGCACCTGTTCATTTTTTTGTGTGCGGAAATAAATGTTTGTCAACATGAACTTTGTGCTGTGAAACTTGAGTGTCTTCTATGGTGCAGTGAAGAAGTCTGTTTTAAATGTCTCCACAAATCTGCACCCTCTTATCTCTGTAATTATCTTCACCTGTACACTCCATCCCGTTCCCTTCGTTCAGCCGCAGATACTTTGTGCTTTCGAACACCCAGATTCAAACAAACCACTGTTGGCCGTCGCTCCTTCTCTTTTTCTGGTCCATCCACCTGGAATGACCTCCCTCTTTCACTTCGCCAAAATCCTTCACTTGATACCTTCAAATCCAGCTTCAAAACACACTTATTTTCTACCCGAGACTTTCCCCTCATATCTGTCCCTAATCTTCAACAGCATCCTTCACCTCCTAAGTGTGTTCGCGAGTGTGTGTGTGTGTGTGTGCGTACTTGTGTGTGCGCACGCATATATTTGAAATCTGTTGTTTATTATGTTTAAGGAGAGTTGCATGCGTGTAAATGATTTGAGTGCAAGTGCTTCGATTTGTTTGTGGTTTTTTTTACAAGATTCAGCGCTATATAAATTCCAGATATTATTATTATTATTTTGTATGGCTATATATCTTTCTTTGTGTTTTCCGCGTTTCTCGGCTACAGCTCTAGAGGTGAGATTTTTGCGTTTGCAACCGTTTTTACCCACCATTAAGGTAGCTGCACTCTGACTTCGGAGATGTATGTATGGCTTTATACTCGGGACATGACTCTCACAGACAGTCCAGCCAATTACAGAGACCCCAGTGTGGTCGGCAGGGCTATAAACAACAATAATAATAATAATAAATGGAATTTATAGAGCGCTATATCTTGCAATTACAAATCAGAGCGCTTCATTCAATCCGCTCCTACACATGCAACCAACAATGATTAACAATATTCTAACAACAAGGGTGGATTGAATTGGATTGGATTGGAGACCACAGTGAAAAATGTAAAGAATGAAAACTGAGGATGTATTTATAAGATGAAAAATCCCGTGATGAAAACGAACCATGACATTTACATCAACATGCATGGACAGAATCGTTTTGAGACTTGGTGCTTTTGTCGCAAGTATTAATGAAGAAGAATTTTGGATGGATTTAAATTCAGTTAAACTTTTCCCTACGTGTAACCCGCTGTATGGTAACCAACCATCTACTAACCTTTAACTACGTATCACCCACTACTGGGTTACGGTAGCATACACATGTGCACAGTGCGTGTGTACTGGGAAAGAGGGGTTCTCTCCCTTAACGTAGGGATAGTGTTAACTAATCATAGCTCTTGTAAAAAACAAAACCCAACCCCCCCCCCCCCCCCACCCCCCCCCCCCACACATCACACATCATCATCATCATCATCATCAGTCCCGTGACCTTGGCGGTCGTGGAGGAGACACGAAAGACGATGCCGTGGTAAGCCTCCTCCATCCATCTCGGTCCTCGGCTCTGCGCAGTAGTGCCAAGTCATTCATCCTGGTCCATTCTCTGATGTTATCCATCCATGACTTGTTCTGTCTTCCCCTCTTTCTGCCACCTTCGAGTGTTCCCTGCAGTACTGTTTTTGGCAGAGTGTTGTGGCGGGTGACGTGGCCGAACCATGTCAGCTTTTTTTTCTTGACGATGGTGAGAAGGGGTTCCTGTGGACCTGCCAGCCGTGTTATTTGACTCTTGACAAATTCATTGGTCTTTCGTTCTCTCCAGGATATGCCCAGCAGTTTTCTATGGCATTTTGTTTCAAATGCCTGGATTCGCTTTGCTGTTTCAGCAGTCAATGTCCAGGTTTCACTTCCGTACAGCAGGATAGTCTGAATTAGGGCTTTGTAGAGCTTTAGTTTGATTGGGAAACTGATCTCTTTACTTTTCCATATGGTGGTGAGTTTTGTCATGGAAGATGTTGCCATGGCTAGTCTGACTTTGATTTCTGTCGTCGATCGCCCGTCCTTTGTGAGTGTAGCGCCAAGGTATTTAAAAGCGTCTACCTCCTCCAGTTGCTGGCCGTTCATGTAAATTTTAGCAGTGGCGTTGCTCGTGCTGTTAACAAGTACTTTACTTTTCTCCGATCTCACCTCCATCCCATATGCTCCAGCTCTGTTCTCAAGTCTGGTCGTAAGATCTTGCAGCTCTGTGTTACTTCCGCCCATGAGGTCAATGTCATCGGCAAACCGCAAGTTGTTGAGGGGTCTGCCGCCAATGGAGATGGTAGAGTGGAAGTCATGAAGGGTCTCTCTCATAATGTTTTCCAAGAACAGATTAAACAGGACTGGAGATAACAGGCATCCTTGTCGGACCCCAACTGTGGTTTTGAAGTAGTCTCCGACCTGATTGTTCAGAAGGACTGCACTGCTTGCGGTGTTGTATAGTGCTTGAATGGTTTGCACTAGTCCTTCTTCAATGCCAAACATTCTGAGGACCTGCCACAGGCCTTCGTGCCATACTCTGTTGAAAGCCTTCTTGAAGTCGATGAAGTTGTGGAACAGGTCTCTCTGATGTTGAAGATGGTTTTCCATCAGGATGTGGCAGTTAAAAATCTGTTCGGTTGTGCTCCTGCCTGCCCTGAACCCAGCTTGTTCCTCTGCAAGGTGTTCTTCTGCCTCCTTGAGTCGATTCAAAATAACTTTGAGCATGATCTTGCTGGCGTGGCTGATGAGGCTGATTGTTCTATAGTTTTAGCATTGGCGTAAATTCCCCTTTTTGGGCAGGGGTATGATGAGTGATTGTGTCCATTCTGTTGGCCACTGTTTTGTCTCCCAAATCTTCTGACAGATAGCTGTAACATGTGTGATGACTGTTTCGCCACCATGCTTGAGCAGCTCTGCTGGTATGTTGTCTGCTCCTGGGGACTTTCCTACTGGTAAACTGCGGATGGCTTCTTCCACTTCTTCCCTCAGTATAGGTAATGGCGAGGGTACCCTTGATGTTGCTGCTTCCTCTTCTATTATGCTCTTGTCAGGTTGGATTGGGTAGTTGTATAGTTCTTGACAATACTCAGACCACCTGTTCAATGCAGCTGAGCTTTCTGTGAGGAGGTTTCCAGAGCTGTCTTCAATGACTGATGATTTGGTTTGAAGTGGTTTTGTGAGTTTCTTCAGGGTGTCGTATGCCTTTTTACTGTTGCCCACTTTTATGCTTTT
>CM054156.1:40204926-40209926 GCA_028751875.1 Rapana venosa
AAACGGGCACACAACTGAAGAAAGGAATGATTTGGTTTTTAATTTGGGGCCAGATGATGCATAGATATAGATGTTAGCTGTGTGTGCATTGCGGAATTTACATGGATGTCGTTAGCTACAGATAGCTCGTAGCTAGCTGAAGTTGTAACTTTTGGTTCGGGTGTGGTGTTGTGTTGGTAGTAAGACACAGTAAAGAATATTAATTTACCAAAGCATATGCAGTGTGTGTGTGTGTGTGTGTGTGTGTGTGTGTGTGTGTGCCTGTATCTGTGTTGTCCCCCAGTATCACTCAACCACATTTTAACAAGGATAGATTTTAAAAATAATTTATAACATTGCATAATATGATATAATGCAATACAATATGATATGATATGATACGATGTGATATGATATGATATGATATGACATGATATGATATAATATGACATGATATGATATATGATATGATTTGATATTATATGATATATTTGATATGACTTGATTTAATAATAATAATAATAATATATGGAATTTATATAGCGCTGAATCTTGTAAAAAACCAAACAAATCGAAGCGCTTGCACTCAATCATTTACAGGCATGCAACTCTCCTTAAACATAATGAACAACAGATTTCAAAAACCATGCGCGCGCACGTATGCACGCATGCACGCACACACACGCACACACACACACACACACACACACACACACACACACACACACACACACACACACACACACACACACACTCGGAACAACACTTAGAAGGTGAAAGATGCTGTTGAAAATTAGGGACAGATATTTGGGGGGAAAGTCTCAGGTAGGAAATAAGTGTGTTTTGAGGCTGGATTTGAAGGTATCAAGTGAAGGCTTTTGGCGAAGTGAAAGAGGGAGGTCATTCCAGGTGGATGGACCAGAAACAGAGAAGGAGCGACGGCCAACAGTGGTTTGTTTGAATCTGGGTGTTCGAAAGCACAAAGTATCTGCGGCTGAACGAAGGGAACGGGATGGAGTGTACAGGTGAAGACAGTTACAGAGATAAGAGGGTGCAGATTTGTGGAGACATTTGAAACATAGGGTATTGATTTTATACTTCAGTCTTTGTGAGACAGGCAGCCAGTGAAGAGATCGCAGAAGAGAAGTGATGTGTTCAGATTTTTTCTTTCTTAAGACCAGTCGAGCTGCAGAGTTTTGTATGCGTTGAAGAGAGTGGATAGATTATGCTGGTAGGCCAGCCAAAAGAGAAGTACAGTAGTCTAAACGTGAAAGAATGAGAGATGTGACAAGCTTGGAAGTTGCATCAGTGGACAGATACTTGCGAATCGCGCTTATGCGCCGTAATTGATAGTAGCAAGACTGGCAGGTCTGGGTGATGAATTTTTTCATAGAGAGTGTGTTGTCAAGAACTACTCCTAAATACTTCGCAGAGTTGGACAAAGGAACTGACGTATTTCCGAATTCTATTGAAGTTTTTGCGATAGAGGAAAGTTTATGTTGGGTCCCTATGAGCATGGCTTCGGTTTTATCGGCATTAAGTTGTAACTTGTTCTGAGTCATCCAGTTTTGAATGTCTTGAAGGCAGTAGGACATATTTGTCAGGAGGGAAGGCAAGTTTTCAACAGTATCACAGTATCATCGGCATAGAATTGATTTGATATGATACAATAATATATACTATACTATACTTTACGATACTATACTATAATAAACTATACTATACTATAATATAATATCTATCGTATTATATCATATCACATAATATCATTAAAAATATAATTTTTGAAAAAAAATTGAAAAAAATCTAGGAAAAAAATGTATGGGGATGAATCCCCCAATAGGGAATACCACTACATTTATTTTTTGAAAAAAACCCACCAAACAAAACGATCACCTACACACACACACACACACACACACACACACACGCACACACACACCATGACCTTTGGTGAACCTTGGAGCTGGGCCCAATGAAGGGGGGTTGGGGTGGGGGTGGGGGTGGGGATAACACCAAAAATATTTGGGGTTTTGATATACAGGTGAAACTTCTCGTCAAGTACGAAAGCAGACTTGTGAAGTAAACTTCAAGGCAGTGACTTCATCCCTCCACAACATCATCCTAGCAACAGTGAGAAGAAACTAACTCTCTCTCTCTCTCTCTCTCACACACACACACGCACGTACACACACACACACCACAAACACACACAGAGTGACACCCAGAGAGAGAGAGAGAGAGAGAGAGGGGGGGGGGAGAGAGAGCGCAAGCAAATTAAGGCTTATTTATTTATTTATTCTTTTATATCGAGGATAATGGAATAAGCACTCATGCGCTTTTTTTACATCCAGTCCCCGTGTGTATGCCGTTTTGTAAATTTTTTCATCTGTTTCCACCGGCATACAATGACCTACTCTTCCGAAAAGCGGAACAGGATTTAACGTGTCCGCAAGATGTTCTGCATGCGTTCGAACACGGGGCCTCGGTTTATAGTCTCATCCGAAGGACAGAGAGAGAGAGAGAGAGAGAGAGAGAGAGAGAGAGAGAGAGAGAGAGAAGACACACACACACACACACACACACACACACACAGAGCGCACACAAAGTTCGTCTATTTTAATTTTTTAAAAATATTATTGATTGAGTTATTATTATCATCATTATTACTACGGCGATACACGACAGATACAGAAGCACCATGGCTTCACTGAGCTGAAGATGATGCTCAGCTCAGCTTAGCTCATCAGAAGTTCTTGGCAGGTACCTGTAAAACAAAACAAAAATCATGATAAAAAGAACCGTAATAGTGATATTAGTATTGATAATAATAATGACGGTGATGATGATGATGAGGGTGATGATGATGATGATGATGATGATGAAATGATGATGGTGATAATAATAATAATAATGAAATGATTATCATGATAATAATAATGATGATGATATCATCATCATCATCATCATCATCTTCATCTTCTTCTTCTTCTTCTTCTTCTTTTGATTTTAGCATGTGTCAATTTTGTTTTCCGAGATGTATTCTATAGTATCTCCGACCTTGTTTTCTTGCCTTGAAGGCAGTTGGACAAAATTATTTGTCAGGAGGGAAGGCAAGTTTTCAACAGCATCACTGCCTTGAAGTTAAGTATCATCGGCGTATAAATGATGATCAATATGATGGTGGTTTATTATAATTATGTGAGAGTGGAGCAGTATAGAGACTGAAGAGAAGAGGGCCCAGAACTGATCCTTGTGGGACTCCACATTCCAGTTTGACAGGTTATGATTGAATTTTGTTTACAATAACTTTCTGGAATCGGTCTGTGAGGTATGAACTAAACCAGGTGAGGGCTGTGCCATTAATACCAAACGTATTTTGGAGGCGAGAAAGAAGAATTGAGAGATCTATAGTGTCGAAGGCTGGAGATAAGTCGAGAAGAGTGAGGAGGGAGATTTTTCGTCAGAAGTGAGTAGAAGTGTATCTTAAGTGTGGACTAGGGTGGTTTCAGTGCTGTGGTTGGAACGGTTGGCAGATTGAAAAGGGGGAAGGAGATCATTGGAATGAAGGTGACTGTTGAGCTGTTTGATAGCAATTTTTTCTAGTACTTTAGAGACAAAAGGTAAGTTTGAGACAGGTTTATAATTCTTCAGAATGTTGGGATCAAGGTCGTGCTTTTTTCAGTAGAGGTGTGACTATTGCGGTTTTAAGAGCTGATGTAAAATTTCCTGACACAAGAGATAAGTTTACTTTTTAATTATTTTTTTTATAGTGATAACAGGTATAAGTTGTGGAAGGCATTGTGAGAAAACAGGAGCAGGTATGGGATCAAGGTGGCATGATTTTATAGTCATACGCTCACCACGGTAACCACGCTCGATGCTGCTTAACCTTAACTGGGCGAAAGTGAAGTGCTCTGATCACTGAGCTATCCCGTCCACACACACACACACACACACACACAAATAAATTTTTTTAAATAATACCTGAGGAGCCCTCTGTTGCAGACAACTTGGGGTCATCAGTGATGCAATGCAGGCTCAGCTGACATGGGCATGACGTCACGGCTTCTTCCGGTTTCCCAAACGGAAATCGTCCGAACATGATCACGCATTCTGTAAACCCCATGACCAAATTTACAAATCTGCATACAAATGGGGGGCTGGATGTAAAAGCGCAAAAAGGACATGAGTGCTTATTCCATTATTCTCGAAATACAAGGATAAATAAAATGAAAATAAAATAAAATAAAATAAACCTGCAGATAAAGCACTTTTATATAAACCAGATAGGGTTCTCCCCATTGGGGATTCTGGGAGGGGAGTTGGCTGTCAGTATGCCTATAAATAGCATCCCCACATTCTGGAAATTCTGAGCTAGAAATTTCCTCTTTTCTATCTACTCTCTTTGTTTCTGCCTTGTTCCTTTTCTTCGTGTCACCTCTTTCTTGTCTATTTTCTGCCTTCTTGGTCTACTCTCCTACCCTCCCCCCCCCCCCCCCCCCCCCCCAAAGACTTAAAAAGATACCAATTTTCTCTTATGCCAAAGTCGGATGCGCTGGGCCTGACTTGTCAGGCGCTTAACGGCAGGGCAACGCATTTTCACTCATAGAATAGACAACCAAAGTTGCTGTCTTAGCGTTCGACGATGAGAAGATAGGGTTCTATAACAAGGTGTGATAACACCCCCTTAAAGAGAAAGTATTGAATAGAAATCAAATGTCGAAGTCCAGCTATATAAATTTAAAAAAGAAGGTAACTTATAGAAGTCAAATTACACCTAACAAGAAGGCAGCTTATAGAAGTCAAATTACACCTAACAAGAAGGCAACATATACCTAGAAGTGAAATTCCACCAAATAAGAAGGAAGCTTATAAAAGTCAAATTACAACTAACAAGAAAGCAGCTTATAGAAGTCAAATTACACCTAACAAGAAGGCAACACATACCTAGAAGTGAAATTCCACCAAATAAGAAGGAAGCTTATAAAAGTCAAATTACACCTAATAATAAGACAGTT
>CM054156.1:40214926-40304926 GCA_028751875.1 Rapana venosa
GGCGCTAGTCTTTCGGATGAGACGACAACCCGAGGTCCCGTGTGTTACACATAATTATTCAGCGCACGTAAAAGAACCCACAGCAACAAGAGAGTTGTCCCTGGCAAAATTCTTAGAAAAAAACCCACTCTGATAGGGAAACAAATACAGTTGCAGACAAAAACAAAAAAAAAGAAGGGTGGCGCTGCTCTTGTGGCGACGCGCTCTCCCCGGGGAGAGCAGCCCGGATTTCAAGCAGAGAAATCTGCCGTGACTGAAAGTAGCATAAATAAAATTTTAACAAAATAAAGAAATAAATATATAGATATATATTTATTTATTATTTATTTATATATATATATATCCGTCTCTCTGTGTGTCTGTCTCTCTCTCGATCTCTGTCTGTCTCTGTCTGTGTGTCTCTTTGTGTCTGTCTGTCTCTCGATCTCTGTCTGTCTCTTTGTGTCTGTCTGTCTCTCTCTTATTATTTCTTCTTTTTCTTTGGAGCCTATCCAGCCCCATTCTCCTGCCCCTTTTTTTTTTCAAGCAAATCTGAAATTTCTTTTTAATTTTTATTTTAAAAAACGAGCTTTAAACGAGGTGCTATGCTGTCGGGAACGTGTGGGCTGAGGCCAGCGGTGTCAGCCCTGCTGCAGAGAGAGGTGCAAGCTCAAGAGAAGCCCAGGCAGGTACTAGACATGCCAGTCACTAGAGGGAACACAGTGGAGGAGGAAGAAGAAGAAGAAGAAGAAGAAGAAGAACTAGAACTGGAACTCAGCTCTCAGACCTGGCCCAGGCCAAAAGCTGTGTCTCAGTTATTAGTGATGTCAGCGGATTGCCAAAGGCCTAACACTAACATGTTTGTTGTTATGTTGTTTTTTTAAATTTATTTTATTCTTTTATATCTAGGATAATGGAATAAGCATTTATGTACTTTTTTTTATTTTATATACTTCCAGTCCCCGTGTGTGTGTGTGGTTTTGTGAATATCGAGGATAATGAAATAAGCACTTATGTGCTTTTCTTTTTTTACATCCAGTCCCCGTGTGTGTGTGTGCGGTTTTGTGAATTCTGTCATCTGTTCACACCAGCACACAATGGCCTACTCTTACAAAAGCGGAACAGGATTAACGTGTGCGCAAGATGTTCTGCGTGCGTTCACACACGGGACCTTGGTTTATAGTCTCATCCGAAGGACTTTTAGGGGAGAGTGGAGTCTGCACTGATGTTAACTCCAGAGGAAAATATCCCCTTGAACGGGAATCGAACCCGGGTTGTCAGATTGCGAGCGCAATGTTCTAACCACTAGGCTATCCCGTTGTAAAATGTTGTGTTGAGATTTGCCTTCAGCCATGGCAAGCTCTTAACCTAACAACCTGCACTCTCCTTTGTTAAAGGAGAAAAAAAAATCATCTGAAGTCGGAGTATGGCTGGCTATATGGCGAGGTACTTAAAAACCAGTCATAATACAAGCAAACTTCTCATGCAGTAGTGTGTAATTTCAATCTCTCAGGGATTCCCAGGTGGGATGAGTGAGTCAGAGTGCACATTCTGGGTACCTACCTCAGAGTGTAAAGCTGGGGAATGCACAACAACAACATTCCTCAGACTGCCATATCCGTAGCAACATTTTAACAGATCTTTCTGGTACTGTTCCTCGCTGGTTTAAAGGATTACGTTGTGGTTTTTTTAAACTCTCTTTATTACCTACAGTTTGTTTCCATAAATGGATAACCTAAATTGGAACTTTTTTTCAAAGTAAAGGAGTACTAGTTCATGCATGAGATATAGATATATATCATACACAAAAATCAGTCTTATTCTTTTGGTAACTAAGTAGTCCTTTTTTTGCCAGAACAGTCACGTCACCTTCCAGCAGAAAAAGTCACCTGCTAGTCATTCAAAATCAAGCAAACATTGAGTCAATGTCCAACTGTCCTTCTGTGGGTGTCCCACTCAGTCTGGCTCTGTGACTGAGCTATACTGTCGTCAGTAGGGGGCTAAGTAGGTGGTGTCTTGGGTATGTTAACTCAGAACAGGCACCACTAAACACCTCAAATGACCCTAGCAGCAGTGCAGGTCGATCGGTCCCTCTAGCTGGTGGCCCCATGGAGGCCTGACATTTGTGGGCTCCCTGTGGATTTCTTCTGCAGAGAGAGAGAGAGAGAGCATGTTGACACAAGAGCAGCACCATCCATATTTTTCTTTTCTATGTTCTTGTTTGCAAGTGTAGTTTTTTCACGCTGTAAGAGTGGGGTTTTCTTTCAATAGAATTTTGCCAGGGACAATTCTTCTTGGGTTCTTTTAGGTGTTCTCATGCGTGTTGCGCACAGGACCTCAGTTTATCATCTCATCCGAAAAACTAGCACCAAGACCACCACTGACAAAGTCTATTTAAAAAAAAGGTAAAGTTGTCCCATAACCTATGCGGTCGTAGGGGAGTGAGGCATCAGAGACTTTAACTTCTCTAGGGCCAGCATATTGAGGGCGGCGCCCATCTCCTTCCTGGCTGCTTTACCTTCCCTGACCCTAAAGAGGGCCAGGTACCCATTTACAGCTGGGTGAACTGGGGGACTGTGATGAAGCCAAGGCGCGCAAACGGTCACCCATCCAAGTAGTAACCACGCTCGATGCTGCTTAACCTTGGCTGGGGGAAAGCGAGTGCTCCGACCACTGAGCTATCCCATCCCGTATGGAGAGACAAATTTTGGAATGCATGGGGAATCAAGCCCACACTTTTCACGTTCTAGGCAGGGGCTTTACCTCTAGACCACCGATCCATTATTTGCTTTGTCAGCCAATAAATCTAAGAAAGAAAAGACAGGGAGAGGAAGCAGAAGAATGCATATCCATAGCGAAGACGTTCGATCAAACTATAATATTAACTCCCTCACCACTTGTAAACTTTTCACTTTCTCTTTTTATTCATCAAAGTTGCAAACCATGAACAACAAGAACCTCAAGTTTCAAGCACAAAACGTACAAAGAGTAATAGGGTGGCTGGAGGAGGGGATAGCTTTCATTTCACCACGCTGTGAACATAACAATGAGATGAACCAGGAATATGAACGCACCCAAAATGTTCTCTCTCGCTCGCTTTCTCTCTCTGTCTCTCTTTCTCTCTGTCTGTCTCTCTTTTTCTCTGTCTGTCACTCTCTCTTTCTTTCTCCAGAACAAGGTTGATGAATGGACACAGACTGTTCTCTCTCACTCTCTGTCTTCCTCTCTCTCACTCTCTCTTTCACTCTCTGTCTCTCCCCCCCCCCCCTCCTCTCTCTCTTTCTTGAGAACAAGGAAGATGAATGGACACAAACTGTTCTCTCTCCCTCTCTCTCTTTCTTCAAAACTCTAGGAGGAGTCTTTAGGGATCAGTACTGAATTTTCAGGCAGTATCAAGAATTACAACAAATATATGTCAAGAATTTATCACTTAAAAAAAAGAACCAAACCCAAACCCTGCTAGGTAGGTTACATGACAATACTAATTATAAATGGACGGGATAGCCTAGTCGTTAGAACATTGCACTCGCAATCTGATGACCCGGGTTCGATTCCCGTTCAAGGGGATATTTTCCTCTGGAGTTTAACATCATTGCAGACTCCACTCTCCCCAAAAGTCCTTCGGATGAGACTATAAACCGAGGCCCCGTGTGCGAACGCACGCAGAACATCTTGCGCACACTTTAAATCCTGTTCCGCTTTTTGTAAGAGTAGGCTATTGTGTGCCGGTGGGAACAGATGACAAAATTTACAAAACCGCATACACACGGGGACTGGATGTAAAAAAAAGCACATAAGTGCTTATTCCATTATCCTCGATATAAAAGAATAAAATAAATAAATAAAATAAATAAATAAATAAAATGATGAACACATCTCTTTGCACACTTGGACATAACAGGCAGTGCACCTTCACTCACTGACTGGTTAGCAAGTTTAACGTTAACCCTTTCCCTACAGGTAACCCGCTGCTACAGGGTAACCAACCATCTACTAACCACTTCCCTCCTCCGTATCACCCACTTCTGGCTTACGACGGTAGCCTACACATGTGCACAGTGCATGTGTACTGGGAAAGAGGGCTTCTTTCGTAGGGATAGAGTTAATGTACTTACAAAAATACACATAAGCTGTAAGAACAGCAGGTGGACAAAAAACTCGAACAGTCTTAGGTTCAATTCCACCCCAACACACACACACACACTCTCTCTCTCTGTCTGCCTGTCTGTCTGTCTGTCTCTCTCTCTCTTATATATATATCTAAGGGCAGGGACTGGATGTAAAAAAAAGCACATGGGTGCTTATTCATTATCCTCGAAATAAAAGAATTTGTCATTGTCAGAACTTCAAAACTTAGTATGGTTTTTCTATAGGGCGAGTTGAACCTGGCAGAGCTATCCTTCTCCAGGTACACAAGCAACATTATACTCATTCAATTTTCAACATTTAAATTAAAAAAAACCCCAACTACACTCCAACAATTTCTGCAACCATAATGAACAAAAACTGCCAATGAACAACAACAAACAAAAAAAGAATAAGTAACCCGTCACAATGCACAAATCCAACACGACTCAGTCAAGGGCCCAGTGCTTAAATTAGCTTGTCCCTTGAACAAAGTCCAAGTGCGGTCAGTTTCTGCTATATAATAATAATCAGCACCAGCTGGGCTGGGATGGAATGGATAGCAGCTGAGAGGAGCTGAAAGTGTGGGGGGAAAACTGATGACAGCTGTGTGGTAAACATTTCTAATTCAGTTGCACAATGACACAAAATAGTAACGTATATATAATGCCGAAGAATCAATGTGAATTCAGGTGCCTCCTGACATCTTCTTCTTTTTTTTGTCATGTTTCTCCCAGGGGAGGTTTGACATTGATGAGCCATGAAAATCCTCGCTCCAAAAAAAAAAAAAGATGATGAGGTGGCTCCTGACCAGCAGTTCCTTAAATGGTTACAGCACTGAGGTCGTCGATACAGTCCCTTAGATGTGGGTGTCACCACGGATCAACCATGGTGATTTCAGCAATGTGTTTCTTCCGCCACATTCTACCATCATCATCATCATCCTCATCATCCTCAACATAAGATGCACACGCACATATACAATCAGCCACATACACACATATACATGCATATTCTTTATGTAGAACATTTCATACACATACATATTCTTTATGTAGAACATTTCATACATACACACACACATATTCTTTATGTAGAACATTTCATACACACATACACACACTCACACACATATTCTTTATGTAGAACATTTCATACACACATACACACACACACATATTCTTTATGTAGAACATTTCACTCACACAACACCACACAACACACACACACACACACTCACATCTTTTTTCGTCTAACATTCGCAATTTGTGGGAAAAAACCACATTAAAACGAAATCAAACATACTTCTACATACATCACTCAACCCATTCTGCGTGTAATATCACTTCATGCGAACAGACATTAAACTGAAGAACAACACAACACACCCATTTCTTATCACACAAGTCACCCCTGCCAAAAAAAACAACCTCAAACACTCTTCTCACTCTCATCCATCCCATCATCCCCTTCCTCCCTCCCCCAGCCCTTGCACCAATGCTTCACCCCCCCCCCCCCCCCCCCCCGTCACTCTGTCTGTCAACTCTGTGTTGTGTTCTCAGTGTGAAGACTTCAGCGACAGAAGTGAAGTGTGTAGTAGACTGCTGCAGGAAACAACTTATCAGCTCAGCAGCTCCCTGTCTCTCTTCCTCTCCTCCTGCACACAGCATTTATAAACCCATCTGATTCTCTCTCTCTCTCTGTCTTTCTCTGTCTCTCTCGTACTCTCTCTGTCTGTCTGTCTTTGTCTCTCTCTCTCGTACTCTCTCTGTCTGTCTGTCTTTGTCTCTCTCTCTGTCTCTCTGTGTCTGTCTTTGTCTCTCTTAATAATAATAGTAATAAATAATAAAAGGAATTTATGTAGCGCTATATCTTGCAGAGACGTATCAAAGCGCTTGCACTCAACTCAATTCTTCCACAGTTATGCAAACCAGTAACAATAATTAATAGTTCTAACAAGTCCAAATGTGCATATATGCACACACACACACAACACACACACACACAAAAGTTATACACTTACTCTCTCTCTGTCTGTCTTGTCTCTCTCTTTCTCTGTCTGTTTCTCTCTCTATTCTGTGTGTGTGTGTGTGTGTGTGTATGTGTGTGTGTGTGTGTGTGTGTGTCTCTCTCTCTCTCTCTTTCTGTCTGTCTATATCTGCCTCTCTCTCTCTCTCACAGAGTGACTTAGTGCCTAGTCTTCTCCTACGCTTCTAACATTACACAAGGTCTGCCTGTTGGCCTCAGCCAGCACATTCCAACTTCAGAGCAGCTCATCACACTGTACAGGTTGCATGCTAGGTACGTTCATGTTTCCGTAACCCACCAAAATCCGGCATGAATGACAGGATCTTTCAACAAGGAATTAAGGCACTGGCAGGTCTGCACTGGAAGTTGACCTGGGAGATCGTAAAAAACTCCACCCTGGACACTGCCGAGATTCGAACCCACGACTTCATGGACCCACAGGGAATGAAGCATTTCCAGTGTGTACATTTACAGGGAAACAAGGCACAGGACGGGACAGCTCAGTGGTCAGAGCACTCGCTTCCCCCCAGCCAAGGTTAAGCAGCGTCGAGCATGGTTACCAAGTGGATGGGCAACCGTTTGCGCGCCTTGGCTTCAGTACAGTTCCCCCAGCAGTAAATGGGTACCTGCCCTCTTTATGGTCAGGGAAGGTGAAGCAGCGAGGGAGAGGAGATGGGTGCCGCTGCCGTCAATATGCTGGCCCCTAGAGAAGCTGAGGTCTCTGATGCCTCGCTCCCCTACGACCACATAGGTTATGGGACACCTTTACCTTTTACCTTTAAGGCACAGGTGAGTCTGCAGGTAGGCTGATTACAAAGTGTGCTTGTCTCTCTTTATCAGCTGCCGACTGAAGCAGCTGAACACTTTGCCTACATTGTGACACACTCATCATCATCATGTGACAACACCAAACACAGTGTCACACACACACACTTCGGATGAGACTATAAACCGAGGCACCGGTGTGAATGCACCACGAACACTTGCACACACACATTAAACCATTCAGCTTTTGAAGGTGCTTTCTAACAGACTGGGGAAGTATTCTACACGTTCAATTGGGATGCATTTAGGACTAAAATTTGTAACAAATAACTTGTCTATGTGGTTCTGACTTATCACCTAAGCATTCATTCTTCATTGTGAACACTTAAACCTTTTTTTCGGGACAGTTTGTAAGATTTAAAAATTGTCATTTGAACAATTTTTGGCCCGATAATGGGTTATTTGGAGATAGTTAGTTTTTATTTTAGAACCCTGTTGCAAACTTTTGTAATTGTTTTTTCTGCGTTTAAGCTTTTCAATGACCCCCCCCCCCCCCCCCCCCCCCCCCCCACCACCCCGCCCTTCCATATTTTTTGTATTGTTTTTTTTTTTACTCGTGCACAGACACTAATAGGTAAACACACCTCACAAACACACACCACAAACCCACACACACACCCTTCTCTACATATTTTAACTTTTATCTTGGGGGCAATATCACCTTGAGTGAACAAAACTTAAAAATTAAAGAAAAAACACCACAACACACTATACACAAACAAACCCAATCCATCCAATTATTTGCTTACAGCCCCCCACCACCCACAGGCCAAAACTTTCAGGGGGTCACCCCGCAGTAACTAACTTTGAATCCAATAAAAACGGCGACTATAACTATACAAGTAAAACACTTTTTAAAATAACCTCCGCGTTGCCGTATCAAAGCCCTTTGGCTAACCTAAAAGCACCCCAAATCTTTTCCCAAAACCGAAAGGAGCTCATAATACACTAACTTTATATGCAACAAAAGTGTTTTTTTTTTCCGCAAGTAACTATGAAGAATGTGCAAAGTTAGACTGAATCTGTAGCTTAGGAATAGACTGCGCTGGTTTGGGCACGTTCAAAGGAAAGCAGCCACCACATCATAAAAAGAGCAATGAACTTCGAGGATGGAAAAAGAGACCAAAGGAAGACCAGCAAAACCTGGTGCCTGTATGCAATATCTTGGGAAAGCATAAATAAGGAGAAGCTCAAAACAAAAGAATGGGGGCTCATAAATGTCAAACCTCCCCTGGAGAAACAGACAAAAAAAGAAGAAGAGAATAAATAAACACATCAGGGGTCGGGTGAATGGAAAGTGGGGTTAGGGGGAAAAGGGGGAAGGATATTTATAAAAAATGGGGAAAAAAAAAGGGAGAAAATTTACTTTAAGACAAAAACATTCGAAACCCACTTTAACCCACCCCCCCCCCCCCCCCCCCACCATAGTTTTGGCTTTTTCCTTTTTCTTTCTGTCTTTTCTTTTGTTTGTTCTTCAAAATTGGTGTCTGATATTATTATCATGCTAGCACAAACCAGAAAGAAAAGAAAAGAAAAAGAATACTGAAGACTTACTTCCGTTAAGCGGGCACGCTTGGCGCTCTTTTGTTCATCCTCGTCCTCGAACCTTTCCGTCATTTTGGCTTTGTACCTGTCAGTATCAGAAGCATGTTTCTTTTTTTTTTTCTTTTCACTTTCTGTATCTGATTGAAAATGTTAACTGCTTTCCAAAGTGTAATCTAATAAACAATACAGAAAAGAAGAGCAACCCCCTCCACCCACCTTCCTTTAAAAAAAATCCAACAAAAAAACAAAACAAAGGCAAAAACCTAATGCAAACCTTATTTCCATAGAAATTTCTAGCAAATTTGGCTTACACTCAGAGTGCCACAAAACACAGATACACGACACAGACACAGATACATACACACGCACGCGCGCACACACACACACACCAAAAGTCCTTCGGATGAGACTATAAACCAAGGTCCCATGTGCACATGCACGCAGAACATCTTGCGCACACATTAAAACCCATTCCGCTTTTCGAAAGAGTAGGCCATCATGTGCCGGTGGGAATGAAAGACACAATTTACAAAACTGCATACAACACAAGGACTGGATGTAAAAAAAGCACATAAAAGCTTAATCCATTATCCTCGAAATAAAAGAATAGATAAACAAATAAAAGAATAAATAAACGAATAAAACAATAAATAAACAAATAAAAGAAAAAATACAATAAATAAATCGGAGCATCATGTAGGTGTCAGTGAGGAAGGTGAGACAGAAGAGATCTCAGTCACATCACGTCAGTGTCACTGGGACCACCACCAGCTATCACTGTACCCAGGTGACACCCAACAGGTGAGACTCCCAATCACACACCCTTACATCACCTCCACAAACCACTCACACCACACAACTCCTGTCACTCTCCTCTCACTGCCAAGGCTAAAAACACAACAACCAACCAACCAAACATCAACCACCCCCCCCCCCCCCCCCCCCCCCCCTACCTCACCTCCACAAACCACTCACACCACACAACTCCTGTCACTGCCAGGCTGAAAAAACACCCAACCAAACAAACAAACATCAACCACCACCCCCCACCGCCCCCTCCCCAAACTCACACTTCGCTTTCCGGGTTGTTTTCCTGATTGCGACATTTCTCCAGTTTTTTCTGGATGGCCGGCAGCTGTTCCCTGGGAATCGGGGGATCGTTCCTCACCATGTGCTTCAGCCCTGGCAACAGCAACACCCGGTTTTATAGGAACACCGTTTTCTCTAAACTGTTACAGGGACACGGGTTTTATAGGAACACGGGTTTTATAGGAACACGGGTTTTAAAGGAACACCAGTTTTCTCTACTCTGTTACAGGGACACCCGGTTTTCTATACTGTTACAGGAACACCGGTTTTATAGGAACACCAGTTTTACAGGACCACTGGTTTTATAGGAACACTGGTTTTCTCTACTCTGTTACAGAGACACCCGGTTTTCTTCACTGTAACAGGGACACGATTTTCTATACTGTTACAGGAACACCGGTTTTATAGGAACACTGGTTTTATAGGAACACCGGTTTTCTCTACTCTGTTACAGGGACACCGGTTTTCTATACTGTTACAGGAACACCGGTTTTATAGGAACACCAGTTTTATAGGAACACTGGTTTTATAGGAACACTGGTTTTCTCTACTCTGTTACAGAGACACCCGGTTTTCTTCACTGTAACAGGGACACCAGTTTTCTACACTGTTACAGGGACACCGGTTTTCTACACTGTTACAGGAACACCGGTTTTATAGGAACACCGGTTTTATAAGAACACTGGTTTTCTCTACACTATTACAGGGACACCGGTTTTCTATTCTGTTACAGGAACACCCAGTTTTATAGGAATACCAGCTTTAATCTACATTGTTACAGGAACACCAGTTTTCTCTTCACTGTTACAGGAACACCGTTTTTTCTTCTTCACTGTTACATGAATACCGGTTTTCTCTAAACTGTTACAGGAACACCGTTTTTTCTTCTTCACTGTTACATGAATACCGGTTTTCTCTACACTGTTACAGGAACACCGGTTTTCCTTTCACTGTTACAGTGACACCGGTTTTCTACAATGTTTAGGAACACCGGTTTTCTCTATACTGTTACAGGAACACAGGTATTCTCTACCCTGTTACAGGAACACTGGTTTTCCCTACACTGTTACAGGAACATCAGTTTTCTACACTGTTACAGGGACACCAGTTTTCTACACTGTTACAGGGACACCAGTTTTCTACAGTGTTACAGCAACACCGGTTTTCTCTATACTGTTACAGGAACACCGGTTTTCTCTACACTGTTACAGCAACACTTGGTTTTCCCTTCACTGTTACAGGAACACCAGTTTTCTCTATGCTGTTACAGGAACACCGGTTTTCTCTACACTGTTACAGGAACACCAGTTTTCTCTTTACTTTTACAGGAACACCGGTTTTCAACACTGTTACAGGAACACCCAGTTTTCTCTACACTGTTAAGGAACACAGGTTTTCTCTACACTGTTACAGGAACACAGGTTTTCTCTTTACGGTTACAGGAACACCGGTTTTCTCTATACTGTTACAGGAACACTGGTTTTCTCTTTACTGTTACAGGAACACCGGTTTTCTCTATACTGTTACAGGAACACTGGTTTTCTCTACACTGTTACAGGAACACAGGTTTTCTCTTTACGGTTACAGGAACACCGGTTTTCTCTATACTGTTACAGGAACACTGGTTTTCTCTTTACTGTTACAGGAACACCGGTTTTCTCTATACTGTTACAGGAACACTGGTTTTATAGGAACACTGGTTTTACAGGAACACTGGTTTCTCCACACTGTTACAGGAACACATGGTTTTCTCTTTACTGTTACAAGAACACCGGATTTCTACACTGTTACAGTAACACCGGATTTCTCTACACTGTTACAGGAACACCAGTTTTCTACACTGTTACAGGGACACCAGTTTTCTACACTGTTACAGGGACACCAGTTTTCTACACTGTTACAGCAACACCGGTTTTCTCTATACTGTTACAGGAACACCGGTTTTCTCTACACTGTTACAGGAACACCGGTTTTCTCTATACTGTTACAGCAACACCGGTTTTCTCTACACTGTTACAGGAACACCAGTTTTCTACACTGTTACAGGAACACCGGTTTTCTCTTTACTGTTACAGGAACATCAGTTTTCTCTACACTGTTACAGGAACACTGGTTTTCTCTGTACTGTTACAGGAACACCGGTTTTCTCTATACTGTTACAGGAACACTGGTTTTCTCTTTACTGTTAGAGGAACACCGGTTTTCTCTATACTGTTACATGAACACTGGTTTTATAGGAACACTGGTTTTAAAGGAACACTGGTTTCTCCACACTGTTACAGGAACACCGGTTTTCTCTACACTGTTACAGGAACACCGGTTTTCTCTATACTGTTACAGCAACACCGGTTTTCTCTACACTGTTACAGGAACACCAGTTTTCTACACTGTTACAGGAACACCGGTTTTCTCTTTACTGTTACAGGAACATCAGTTTTCTCTACACTGTTACAGGAACACTGGTTTTCTCTTTACTGTTACAGGAACACCGGTTTTCTCTATACTGTTACAGGAACACCGGTTTTCTCTATACTGTTACAGGAACACTGGTTTTATAGGAACACTGGTTTTAAAGGAACACTGGTTTCTCCACACTGTTACAGGAACACATGGTTTTCTCTTTACTGTTACAAGAACACCGGTTTTCTCTATACTGTTACAGGAACACCGGATTTCTACACTGTTACAGTAACACCGGATTTCTCTACACTGTTACAGGAACACCGGTTTACTACACTGTTACAGGAACACCAGTTTTCTTCACTGTTACAAGAACACCGGTTTTCTCTACACTGTTACAGGAACACAGGTTTACCACACTGTTACAGGAACACCAGTTTTCTTCACTGTTACAGTAACACCGGTTTTCTATGCCGTTAAAGAAATACCAGTTCTCTACACTGTTAAAGGAACACTTGTTTTCTATACTGTTACAGGAACACCGGTTTTCTCTACACTGTTACAGGAACACCGGTTTTCTATACATTGTAATATTAACCCTTAGCCTGCCAAGGATTTGGGGCTAACAGGAAAACCACATTTGTTGGGGAATTCCCCCCTCCCCCCACCCCCAAAGAGGGGTGACTGTTGAAAAACAAAAATCTTGTGAATTAAATTCTGAACTATTAATGTTGGGTAAAAGTATATATATTTTCTTAACAGAAAATGAATGAACAATGTAGATAAACAAGTATTTTATTATGATTTAAGAAACTAATGACTTACACAAAGAAAGTACTTTTGCAAAGTCTTCACATGTGACCGACGTTCTGGAACAGCGTTTGTGGCAGCGCGAGGGGCATGGTTTATCTGTTGTTCCAGAGAGGGGGAGGGAGGGAGGGAGGGAGCGGGGAAATAGAGAGAGAGAGCGAGAGAGAGAGAGAGAACATACAGAGAACTCCGAACAATGTACATCGGCCTTAGGTCACAATACACTTTGAGGGGCAAAAATGGAAGAGGCAAAGAAAATGAAGTATAATTTCTCGTAAACTTTGGTAGAGCCTTGGCACAATACCTTGGCGTGCACTCAAAATTGGGTACTCTTGAATATGCATATTCCAAAATCAAAACTAAATAGAGGCTGACGTAGACCAAGAATCAAAACAAAGCACAGCTAACCCACCCCCCCCAAAAAAACCAATCAAACAAAAAAAACCCTCCCAGTTCACCTAAACTGCTACCCAGGATACCACAAAAAGATAATAGGACTGTGAACAAAATTATTGATGAAGTTATACTTGATATGTCAAAACCTTATCACATACAAAATACAAACATCAAGTATATCGTTCAGTCGTGATGGTTCAGATCATTAATACTCACTAACTTTTTGCATTTTCAAAATAGTTACAGTACTCACAAACTATTGCATTCTAAAAAAACCCACTTTCACCACACCAGAAAAGTGTGCCCACCAAATACAACCATGTCAGCCCTAAGGCTAATGCAATGTAAACACAATCCTGTATGCAAAGACACAGACCAACCAAAACACAGAGGGAGAGAGAGAGAGAGACAGAGAAACAGAAAGGGGACACTCACGTTTTAACTGGTAAATCAGTTTCTTGATCTCCTCCTTACTGCTTTGCCCTGTCAGTAGCTCTGTCACGTATCTACAACAGTCACAACAGTCAGGATTTAGGCCAGGGTCTTTTTTCAACCTCATTATTTAATTCTCCTGCAAAAATGTCACATAAACTCAAGACAATAAACTCTCTCTTTACAGTCCAGGATTTACTTCCTGACTGTCCTGTTCTTAAAGGACTATATACGAAGAAAGGAGGAATTGATACGCATTCAAAATATGGGGACGTTCAAAAGTATATCAATCATACTTTATATAGCATCAATTGCTTGGCAGCTTGCTAAATGAGACAGAGTGCCTATTCTAGGTGACCGACCCCCCAGAGTGTTAAGCTAGGGAATGCCTGACTCCAAGAAGTACAATTGATGTTTATAAGCTGATACGCCTTTACAGTCTGTCCAGTCTGTTGGCACACAACCGCATACTATCCAGAATACAGTACCTGCAAGCTGTTTTTGTCATGAACACTCCTCACCTGTCTAGATTGATGGACTCTTTGCCTGCACTGTGCATGAGGGAGGCCAAGGCAATCTGCAGAGAAACAGAAACAGAACAACAGCAGACGACACAGTTAGAACAGAGCAGAACAACAGCAGACGATACAGTTAGAACAGTAGAACAACAGCAGATGACACGGTTATAACAGTAGAACAACAGCAGACGACACAGTTAGAACACAGCTTCTGTCATGTCAGTCCTTTTGTAGTCAACACCGGAGTTTCTCACACTCAGGTTTTTTTCTTTACTTTCTTTCTTGTTGGATCTTTGATTCCTTTCTTTTAGGTGTTTTTTTGTGTGGTTACATATCAATAAGAAAAATAACACAGAGAAAGCAAACAAACATGCACGCCCGTGTGCACAAAAACCCATGCATTTGTTATAAATACGCAGACTTACACAGACATACTATCACGTAAAAGCTAACCCAAATGTACCCGTTCACGCAAACTCGAACATCAGGTATACACACTCACACTTTCAATTACCCTTAAATCGAGAGTGCGATTTTTCTAACCACTAGGCTACACCCTACCCCTACATCTCAGACAACTGTTGCTTTTTCACAAAACTTACTATCATCCACACAGCCCTATTTGTCATCAAACAATCTAGCATCAGCGTCTCTTCGAGTTACGCCGATCCATGCACTCTAAGAACATAGCCACCTGTGAAGGGGAGAAAATCAGCACAGCGTCTGTCATGAGGGCGTGGTCGATGAAGTCGTCAGCATTTCGACGCAGGCGTTCGACGTTTTCCAGCTCCGTGAAGCGAGTCTGCAACAGTCGTTCTATCCAGCTACTGTCATGCCCTTGATGTCACATGGTGGATAGGTGTTCTGAGGCTGAAATAACTCCATGTAAATAAATGATTTGTCAACGTTGTGACATCAAAGTAACGGCAACATCTTGCGCACATGTTAAATCCTGTTCCGCTTTTCGTAAGAGTAGGCCATTGTGTGAAGGTGGGAACGGAAGACAGAATTTACAAAACCGCATACACATGGGGACTGGATGTTTAAAAAAAAAGTACCTCAGTGCTTATTCCATTATCCTCGATATAAAAGATTTAAATTAAATTATATTAAATTAAAAACAAAATCAAGTAGAAGTTTTAACAGATTGCTAGTCTAAAGAGTAAAAAAAAAATTATAAATAATTTTTACAAACAATTCATAACAATTTTTACAACAATTTTGTAGCACAATTGTGGAGACCTTTGCATTTAAATGATTTAACCACCCAAGAAAACCATGTGACATTGAGCTATAGTTGTTGGTGTGTTTAACCACTAGACTGCCTTACCCCGGAAATTTTCCGGGGCTAAACGTGCACCCTATACGCCAACAACCCGGAAAATTTCTGGGGTGTCGAACCAAAGTAAACAAGCCTGCTTCCTTGACTACAGTTAAAGGGAAAGAACTCCAAAATTAATGGAGGTCACTCTCCTGTTGCTTGGCAACATCCAGCTGCAAAAACCGTAGCAAAAACAATCGTATTTTAGCTCGTATTTTGTGTTTTTATGCATGACTGCTTGGGAAGTTCGTGTTCAAAATGGCTGACACTTCTTGTTGAAGGCATAAATAACTTTACACAGCTGTAAAAGTGGCAAATAAAACTGTACATTTACCTAACAGTGATGAAAACGATCGTGTATGATTCAGCTGATCGTGCATTAAAAAAGAAAGAACGAGACTTGGCCTAGACTTATGTTTGACGTAATTGAGATCGGGGGTACTCAAAATGACAGTGGTGATAAAGAAATCATATTTTTGGTCATTTTTTTTTACATTTTAAATATATTTTCGCAGTGAAATATCATGCTAACTAATTTGAGCTTGCCTCAAAGTAATCTACGATATATATACTGTCATTGTGCAGACTATCAGGAATATTCATGTAGTAGTTTCTAAGAGGGATATGAACATAGCAGTGGTACATAAGAATTTTATTCCCCGGCATATAGGGTGCACTTCCACTGGGCAGTTAAGAGGTTAATTGTTTTGTTTGTTTATTTGCTTACTGCCTTCTGGTGTTGTTTTTTTATAGCTTACTTGAATTGTTTACTTGCTTGCTGTTCTTATATCAACACTCACTTTCTTTGATATTTGAATGCAAAACATGAGTGAATGAGTTTTCTTGGTTTTGCTGATGTTATAGCGCTATTTTGTTAGTTTGTAATCCTTTCACAAAACATGAGTGAATCAATTTTCTTGGTTTTGCTGTTGTTATAGCGCTATTTTGTTAGTTTGTAACCCTTTCACAAAACATGAGTGAATGAATTTTCTTGGTTTTGCTGGTGTTATAGCGCTATTTTGTTAGTTTGTAATCCTTTCACAAAACATGAGTGAATGAATTTTCTTGGTTTTGCTGATGTCATAGAGCTATTTTGTTAGTTTGTAATCCTTTCCGTTCATGTTTGTTCATTTTTTCTACACCCCCCCCCCCCCCCTCTTCCTACACACACACCGAGTGACAAACACACACACATTACGCCCCCCCCTCCCCCTTCCCACCCCACCTTCAGGTCAATAATGAGACCCTCCAGAGCCCGGAATGGGTTGTGCACAGTCAGGTGGTAGCGCAGCTTGGACATGAGCAGGAGTTCAAAGGTCAAGATGGTGTCGGCAAACTTCTCCCGATTGCCCTTCAGGTTGCCCACAAACTGGCTGATAGGGATGTAGAACTCCTCCACTTTGCACGCCAGGTATACCGACGTCAACCTGAAAGGTAACAAAAAGGTAGGTTTAGCTGTTCCCCTAACCTACACGGTCGTTGCGGAGCGAGGTGTCCGAGACCTCAGCTTCTCCAGGGGCAAGTGTTTTGAGGGTGGTGGCGCCCATCTCCTCTCCCTCGCTGCTTTACCTTCCCTGACTTTAAAGAGGGCAGGTACCCCTTTACAGCTGGGTGAACTAAGGGACTGCACACACACACACACACACACACACACACACACACACACGCCATGGCATGCAAACGGTCACCCATCAACTTGGTAACCACACTCAATGATGCTTAACCTTAGCTTGTGGAAAGCGGGTGCTCTGACCACTGAGCTATCCTGTCCCCCTGGTCACACAATGTAATTTTTACGGGGCAGTGGAAAATATCAGTTATCTTAAAGTTGATATGGCTATAGATCTATGTAACACACAAGCTGATACATCAAAGTTTGGTTTTTGGATATATTGGGCTTCCTTTGTTGACAAATCTACATGTAGAGAATAGATAAGAAAATTCTTAATAAAATAACAAACATTTCTGTCATAGGACAGTGTAAAGGTTAAACACCACAAAGTCTAGAATTAAATAGAATGCCTGTTTGAACACTCTCTCTCTCTCTCTCTCTCTCGTTTCTTTCTCTAGATCTATTGATCATTTGGTCTAAGACTAATTACATAATAGTTGTAAAAACCATGTGAAGTTTTACTATATATACTAAGTACTATATAATAATTAATACTAACAATTGTAACTACTGCACACCCCCCTCCCAACACACACACACACACACACACACACACACACACACACACACACACACACACACACACCACTGATATACAGACACAGAAAAACTTACATTATATCCTTAGGATGGTAATCCATTGGAGAATTGTTGATCCAAAATCGCTTGAAGAAAGCCAGTGATGTCCCCTGTATCATCGATCATCACCATTTTATTGATTTTAATTATTACAGTCATAATCATTAGTATTGTCATCATTACTGACATTGTTAATGTTATTATTGTTCAACTTCAAAACACTTTTTAAACAAATCTTATTTTGATTATATAATCTAACAATGACTTCATCACTGATGTCATGATGACATTAAATCAATTCAACCAATACAGATTCTGATAATGATACTTAAGAGTGGTGTGTGTGTGTGTGTGTGTGTGTGTGTGTGTGTGTGTGTGTGTGTGTGTGTGTGTGTTTGTGTGTGTGTGTGACTGTGTGTGACTGTGTGTGTGTTCTATGTATACTGTAAACATGTACATGTAAGTATGCATGTGTGTGTGTATGTGTCATTTGTGTGTGTGTGTGACTATTCTCTGTGTGTGTGTGTGTGTGTGTGTGTGTGTGTGTGTGTGTGTGTGTGTGTGAGAGAGAGAGAGAGAGAGAGAGAGAGAGAGAGAGAGAGAGAGAGAGAGAGAGAGAGAGAGAGAGAGTTTGTGTTCAGTGGATACAATCATGAGTATATGAATTATATAAATTATAATTCATAAACATGCATCCACGACCAACCAACCACCATTCTGCACAAACATGTTTAAACACACACACACATGTATACACACACATGTATACACACACACACTCTCACATTAATTTAGATGATTAATACATCCTATAAAAAAAATATATATATGAACCATAACATTGACAGAATATAAAATTATAATTGATTTTACATCAAACATGTAAAGTACACAGTCATTGAGTCAATGCAATTTCCTTACCAGGATACATCTGGGTAAAGCTGGGTTGAACTTGTTAAAGAACTCTTTCAGAACGTACTCAAACTGGCGTAACAACAGCCGTTCTTCTTTCGGGGAGAGGAAAAAAGCTGCCCTGTCATGGTCCTGAAATTATAATGACAGTTACTTACAAAGTTACATTGTTACAAGTAAACAAACTCACAGGATTCAGGGGAATGGAGTCAGCACTGATGTTACTTACCTCCATGAGAAAAACAGGCTGGCACGCAGTGTCACAAGTGTGTGTGTGTGTGTGTGTGTGTGTGTGTGTGTGTGTGGTGTGTGTGTGTGTGTGTGTGTGTGTGTGTGTGTGTATGTGTGCATGTATGTCACTAAGTCTAACAGGTCTATGCTCTATGTGTTTGCCAGAGCATAACTTATAGCTGCACAAAGTAAATGTAAAAAAAAAAAAGTGCACTTTTAATAGTTTTATCTCTAAACATCCTGCCGAATTGATAAAGATTGAAAAGGCATTGCACATAGTACCTCCTTAATAGTAAATAGTATAAACAACATTTGATAATTAGTCATAAGACGATTGCAATGTTACGAATGTGACAATAAATTACGAATTCATGCATATGACTTCGAGAACCTGGAGTCTGAACCACGAAGAAAATAACGAATACAGTACCGTCATATTTCTGCCATGGGCTTGCACGAAATTCTGATTGGCCTCTTGGCGAAGCTGCTTCAATTCTGTTTCGCCAGAAAAGGTCCAATATTTCAACTGAGAGCTTGTTGCAAACATGATTTGGTGAGGTGAAAAACTGAAAACGTGGTTGTTAGTTTCACTTCTGTCCAAACACCGTCTGCATCACTTGATGCTTTCTCCAGAGTTATGTTACTTGAACAAGGGAGACAATTAACATTTTCCTGGTACGGAATATATTTTCAACATAATATTCCCAAACATAAACTAATCAATCTAAATGGTTACTGATCGCTGAAGATAATTTTACGTAACAAAAAAAGCTTTTGTGCTTAACATGTATCCTGAAATGAAAAGGTCAGGAAGTCGTGTGTGGATATTTTCCCCCTTTTTACTGTGTGTGTATTGGTATCAATGGCACATCCTTGGGCTCTGCGAAGTCAGGTGGAAAAACATGGGAGAAACAACGACCCAGGAAGACCACAAATTATACTACAGTGGAAAACAGGATAAACATGAACACGGCGTGGGGTTTCTCGTTCACAAAGACACCGTGAACACCGTCATGAGCTGTCAGCCTGTGTCCAGCAGACTTATTACCATCCGCCCGAGGCAACCCCCTTTTAACATAATATAGTACAGGCATACGCCCCTACATCAGACTGCACAGATGAAGCCGTAGAAGATTTTATGACAGCTACAAAGGGTTCTGAACAAAACCCAAGAAAGAATCCTGTGTGCAAGGGGACTGGAACGCCAAGGTAGGAGAAGAGGCTTGGAAAGACTGGGATGGCCCTTTGTGGGCCACATTGAATAACCAATAATGAAAGAGGCTTGAGACTCTGGAGTTTGCCAAGTAACAACCACCTCCAGCTAGTGAATCCCCTTGCCCTCATCAAGAAATCCAGAAAATGGAATGGGATAGCCCAAATGGAGAACACCACAACCAAATAGATTTACATCATGGTGAAAAGACGGTTTCAGTCTAGCGGGTTAACATGCACAGACACCAAGTTTTCCAGGAGCAGACATAGGGAGTGATCATTTATCTTGTGATGATGACTTTCCGACTAGTCTAAAGAAAATCCACAAGCGGAACAACATCAGGATCAAATTTGCCTCGAAAACTGGGGCCCAAGGAAAAATTTTTCAAGCAAGGATAGGGAAATTTCGCAGCATATGGTAGACTCAGACATAGAAAACCGCGAATAGTTTCAATACAGCGGTGACGAAACAGAAAACGGTTTTTGGCAAACGCCGCCGTAAAAAAAACCCATGGGTCACACCTAACCCCCTACAACTATGCACAAGGTAGAGAGTTGAAGAAAAAAAAAAAATAAAAAAGAAAGAGCAAAAATATGGGCACAACAAAAGAATCGGGAAGCCCATGAGGAGGCAAAAGAAAAAGGGGATCTGAAAGTGCCAAGACATTGAAGAGAACATCAAGAAAAAAAATAGCAAAAAAGCTTTCGCGGGTGAAAGCCCACTAGCACAAACGAAAAAAGGTTTTTAAAAACCCAAAGACAAAAAAGGGAAAGTGTCTCACTGACGACCGGGATTCTGAACAAAAGGCAAAAATACTGCCCCACCTGTTAACTATAGAACCGCAGGAGACCCAAATCCTTAATTACCCGAAGCAAGACACAGAAGTACCACCCCTCCGGAAGAAGGGGAAAAGCGTCAGATCGATAAAAAAGGGGGAAGTCGAGGGGGACAACATTCCGCTGAGTTGTTCAAGCTGGGGGGGAAGCCTGATCACACCCACAAAAATCTGAAACAAGTTTGGGGCAGAAGAAAAGGGCCAACACCCATGGACGCAGTCACCATCATCACCCTCCCCAAGAAAGGAAATCTAAAAACAAGCCTAATTCCCCGCACAATCGCCCATATGTCCCCCAAGCAAGGTCTTTGGCAGATAATATTAAATGACGAAGCCACAAGCAGGACCTCTTTGCGAGGAAAAACGGGTTTCAAGCGGGCGCAGCACAACGAACAGATATTAAACCCTCAGAAACATGTGAGGGTCCCTTCAACATCAACAAGCCCTTTTACCCGTTTTACTTTTTAATGGCATTTGACAGGGTGTGGCATGCGCTTTGGGGGAAACCATGAATTTGTCAGCACAATAAAACCTGATCAGAGTCATCAAAAAGCTGAAGCGGGGCCACCATGCAGGTACTCAAACAACAAATTTGGGGAAAAGGTTTCGAAAACAGTTGGGAAAGGCGGGCTGTCTACTCTCCCCCATCTTTTCAACCTTCCTGAGAGAATCTGGGATGCACTGGAACCATGAAGGATAGTCACATTGGTGGCAGAACGATCACAAACCTCCGCTTCGCAGTGCATTAAAAAAGGGATCAAAAAAGAGCTCGCCAGCCTAACAAAACATTGGATAAGGCCTCCAAACATACGGGGAAATCGTGCAGAAAAACCAAACGATATAATAAAACCAACGGCTTTAGATGATATCAGGGTTAATGCCCCAAGGGGAAAACGTTCAAAGCTTGAGAAACCTGGGACCCATTGTATAGACCGGATCCCAACCCAAAGTGTATGCAGGCTGCACAACAATAACATTTTGTCAAAACTAAACCCACCGAGGATAAAAATATCTCATTTTTCTCCAAGATCAACTAATGCGCCCCTTTTGCTATCCTATTTTGTAGGCCTGTGAACTGGACCCTGACTGCAGTTTTGGGAGAGAAGAGACGGGCGGGGGAAATGAGATTTTGGGAACTCCTGGCATCCCCTACAAAAGCCACAAAAGAAACAAAGCTCATAACAGAATCCGAAACCATTGGCCCCTATGAGAACCTTCTAACGACGAAAAAAAAGCTAAACTTAAGTGGATGGATGTCACGACCCCAAAGGTTACAAACATTTTTGCAAGGACTGTCCAAGGAGGGAAGAAAAGAGGAAACCAAAAAACTGGGAGGATAACACTAATGGACAGGCCTAGAACACAAAAAAACCCGAGAAAGGCAAACAGGGGAGGAATGGGGGGAACGGGTTTGCTGATCTTTGGGGTGCCCCCCCCGGTGTCGATAGGGACAAAGGATAGATATATTGGTATTGGCCTTATTTTATTTTATTATTATAATTCCCTAAGGGGGGGACTGCATTAAAAAAGAACTTGAGACTTTTCATTATCCCGAAATAAAAAATTTGTATTGTTATTATTGTTTGCATGCGACAAATATTCATGCAAAAAAAACATTACCCACATGCGAAATGTCAAAAAGAATAAAAAAACAAAAGGGTTATATAAAGATTAAATCTAAAAAAAAGAAAAAGTTTTTTTTTGCCTCATAAATACTCAGTTCGTAATTACAAACAACATAATTATAAAACAAAAAAAGTGTCAAATTGGGGAAGGGGGGGAGGGACGAACAAGGGAAATATACGTCAGACCCGGGGGCCTTCCGTCAGATGAACAAGGCATTTGTGACAATCCCACTGTCTTTTGTAAAATTTTTTGAGAACAGCATCCCAGGGGAGCGAACATTACAGATATATTTTATGTTTTGGTGCCATAATACTCCAAAAATGTGCCCGAGCATGGTCTTGATTTTTTTCCAACCTCTGGCTCTCCCCTCCCACTTTTTTGTCTCAGTTTTTCTACTTTCTTCTTTTGTCATTTTGCCCATTTTTTTGGTTTTTTTTTTGTTTTTCTTGGCCATGTTTAACAAGGGGCAGGGGAAAGGCATCTAGGATATTTTTCCTTTGGAAAAAATCGTCAATCCCCCTCCTTTTGTGTTGTCACTTCGGAGATGAGTATATTCCGCGCGTGTGTGTGTGTGTCTTTTTGTTGGGAAAGGGGTGGAGCATTTTAATTTACTTAACGAATTGTGGCGTTATACGACATACACTGTATGTGTGTGGTGGTGTGTGTGCCATAAAACAATTTGCTTTTATTTTGGTTTTGGGGGTTTTAAGTGTGGTGTGTGTTTTTTGGGGTGGGGGTGGGGCATTTTCTATTAATCATTTTTGATTGGGTGTTGTTCTGCAAGTGTTGTGAGATCCCATTTAATTTTAATTTTGTCATAAAAAAATAGTTTACAATTTATTATCCAGATAGATGGATGTTTCTTCAAAAAATTTTTGAACTTTTTTTGAAGGAGCTGGTGTATTGTTGTGTTGGGTTTTTTTATTCTTTTATTTTGGGGCAATGGAATAAGCATCATGTGCTTTTTTTCCATTAGTCCCCGGGGTTAGCGTGTTGTCAGTTTTGTCTCGTTCCCACCGGACACAAGGCCTATCTTCGAAAAGCGAAAGGTTTTTAAAGTGTGCGCAAAATTTCTGCGTATTTAAATGGGGCCTCGGTTTTTAGTCTCTTGAAGGTTTTTTGGGGGGGGTGGGTTGGCATAATGTTAACTCCAGAGAAAAGTCCTCTTCGAGAATTGAACCCGGGTCCAAATCACGAATACTCATGAACCACCGGCTATCCCCTCCCCCATCCCCCGTGTGTGTGTGTTGGTGGTGTGTGTTCTTTCACTTATGTCTTCGAACATTCAGGGCCCCTGAATCTGTTTTGCATTTGAGCTTAGTAAACTTTTTTTTTTATTTTTATATATATTATATTTTTATTATAAATTAAATTTTTATATCAAATATAAAATTTTTTCATTCAATTTTTCTTAGTTTATGAAAGCTTTTCTTAAAATGACAGATGATGAAAGGGGTCAACCTTCAAAACATTCAGCTTCAGATTTGAAGAATCCTGAAGTTATTGGTCTGAATCATGACAGTATTGTGTTGATAAAGATTGCAGAAATATTTTGTTTTATTTAATTTCACTTGATTATTTTATTCTATTTTGTTTTATTTTAATTTTTCTTATTTCATTCCATTTTGTTTTGTTTTTGTGGCTGTCCCTTATGCTTGTGATGTCCAACTGTTGCTGTTAACTAGTGTACCCTCTTTGCTCAATCTGATCTGATCAGCAAAGAGGCAAGCCTGTTTTCATATCACTGAAGCCTAGATAGTAGTTAGATGGCTAATTTGAGACAATCCTATGTGTGTGTGTGTGTGTGTGTGTGTGTGTGGTGTGTGGTGTGTGTGTTGTGTGTGTGTGTGTGTGTGTGTGTGTGGTGTTTTAATCACCCAATTCCATTTATGTGTAGAAACTGTCAGTTTCTCTTTAATCCCTTTTGTGTGACATCATGTAGTACAGCAAAATGTGCATTTTTTGTTTGTTTGTTAAAGATCCTGACTCTGCTTTCATGTCAGCATTCAGTGGGTTGACAGAATAAGAATAATCCTTAGAATTTAACCTTGCACCATAGTCTTTCCAACTTCAAGGGCAATGAGATAGCATTCAAGTAAAAATATTTCAAAGTTAATTTTTTTGCAGATGATGTGAATTGGAATATAATTTTGATAATGGCTGCTTCTGGGAAGCAAAATTCACACTATTCATTGGAATAGATTTATTTGAAATTTTTAGTTGTTGTTTTTAAAAAAAAATTATTTGGTATTTACATACTTATTTTCGGAGTAACTTTTTAATCTGTTGATGCAAACATTTCATTTGATTTAGATTATCTAAAAAAAAAAAAAGAAAAGTTCTGATGTTTCTTGGCAAGCACTCTGACATTCACCAACGGTGAGACTTTGTGTGTGCGACCGTTTTTGCCCACCATGAAGGTACCTGCATTCTGAATTTGTGGTTATTTAGATTATAATTTGGATAAGCTGCAGTTTTGAACAACATTGAAGAACTTTTTCTTTCTTTCTCTCTCTCTCTCTCTCCTCTCTCTCTCTCTCTCTCTCTCCTCTCTCTCTCTCTCTCTCTCTCTCCTCTCCCTCTCTCTCTCCTCTCTCTCCTCTCTCCTCTCTCTCTCTCCTCTCTCCTCTCTCTCTCTTTCTTTCTTTCTTTCTTTCTTTCTTCTCTTTCTTTCTCTCCTCTCTTTCTTTTTTTCTTTCTTTTCCCTTTTTTCTTGCTTTCTTTATTTCTTTCTGTCTGCCTGTCTGTCTGTTGGTTGGTCAGTCAGTCAGTCTGTCATGGATTAAAAAAAAAAAATTCATTTTCCAACATTTCTTGTTTTGTTGTCCCTCTCCCGTAACAGCAAGGAAGAGCAGCACCGAGTTCACCGTTCTTTCAAAGGACAATGAGCAGCTCCTCCTCCTCCTCCTCCACCACTTCCCCTGGTGAAACAAACCCAGCCAAAGATGCTGACCTGAAAGTGCGGCATGATGCTGAGCAGTGGAAGTTCTTCGTTCCTTTGGCAGAAGACAACGGTACAAGGCACATTTCTTTATTTTGAAGTTAAGAATTTTTCAAATTTTTTATTGTCTTTTTTTGGGGGGGGTTTTGGTTGCTCCTTGGCTAGAGCTCTGTCTGAGGTCCACCGATGGTGAGATTTTATGTGTGCGTCCATTTTAGGCTAACATGAAGGGTAGCCACATTCCGATTTCGGGGATGTATGCTGGTTATGTTTGTGTTTCCGTAACCCACTGAACGCCGTCATGAATTTACAGGATCTTTGTTGTGCATATTTGATCTTCTGCATGTGTATATTCACAAAGGGAATTAAGGCACTGGCAGGTCTGCTCTTGAAAATTTGACCTGGGAGATCTTACAAATCCCTACCATTAATAAGTTGATTCATCAAATGCCGCCGGGATTCGAACCCATGGCTTCATGGATCCATGGGATTGAAGTCAAATGGTTTTAACCACTTGGCTATGGCGTCCATCAGTTTTGAATATAATTTGAACAATTACCAGAGTTGTTGGTATTATGATTTAAATAAAGCATATATTGCTCTGTCATTCATTCATTCATTTGTTTGATTATTCATTTATTTATTTATGAATTTGTCTGTTTAACCATTGATTGATTGATTGATTCATTCATTTATTCATTCACCATGTCTATTTTACTCTCTCTGTGTTTCCCCTCTCTCCCTCCTTCTGTCCCTCTCTTCCTCTTTCTTCCATTCTCTTCATGGACTGAAACAATACAATACAATTCAATACAACACAGTACAATAAATGCAATATGATACAAAGCAGTTCAATGTAATGCAACTGTACAGAGCAGGGCAGTAAATTAGGCCTGTAGTACAGAATAGCGCAATACAAACACACCACACCAAACCTCACCACTCACACACCAAACCACACTTGAAACACCACACACACACACCACGCCACACCACTTCACACCACCACCACACACCACCACACCACACATACCACCACCACCACGCCACGCCACACCACCACCACACCCCACCACACCACCCTGTAGTACAATGCTACAACGCTTACAAACGACTGTTTCAGACACAGAGGCCGTGCTGCAGTATGCACCGACGGCCAACGGATCAGTGGACCTGTGGCACACAGGGGTGCCGGCTGCTTTCAGAGGGAAAGGAGTGGCCAAGCTGCTGGCCCAGGTTAGTGTTTTCACTCTCACGCTACCATAGCGCAACTTTTTGTCCACACTTACTACCGTTCACCACCATCGTAAAAAGGGTTAAGGGTGTCCCATAACCTATAAGGTCGTAGGGGAGCGAGGCGTCAGAGACCTCAGCTTCTCTAGGGGACAGCATACTGAGGGCGGCGCCCATCTCCTCTCCCTCGCTGCTTTACCTTCCCTGACCCTAAAGAGGGCAGGTACCCATTTACAGCTGGGTGGGGGACTGTACTGATGCCAAGGCGCACAAATTGGTCACCCATCCAACTGGTAACCACGCTCGATGCTTCTTAGCCTTAGCTGGGGGAAAGCGAGTGCTCCCGTCCCCATCCCTGAGCTGTCTTGTTGACAGTGTGGGTCATGCTAAAAGGACAAGTTTTTCCTACAGGTTTCAATTCAGTTCAGTTCAAACACTTATCATCTCACAAACAGAGAAAGTTCGTGGACAATTTTCATACCTCAAAGTTGACTTGGGCGTGTGATAGCAGACATCTCCCACTTCACCCCTCTATTATCCAGTTTTGAATGGATTAAAAACTGACCGTGTTATTCTGACGCAGACTGAATGCTGAGAAATCAGCAACAGCGCTGAAAAATTCTTGGCGCTGAAGCAAGTCCTTTGGTCAGAAACTTGGTGGGGAAAGAATTAACTTTTACCATGCCTCGCTATGTCAATATGTGTCATATAAAGGAATGATCTATGAGTGAGTGTATGATTAAGGATGGGAAGGGAGGGGGGAGGGTAGCCTAATGGTTAGTGTGTTGAGTTCAGGATCTGGTTGGTGGCTTAGGTTCAAGCCTCTACCGAGATGCCCTGTTCAAGGGGGTTTTTCTCCTTGGAGTTAACTTCAAGTGACTTGACTTGACTTGAACTGTTGTGACCTCTACTTTCTGCCAACCTGTTCTATTTATAAGTATAACCATACAAAAAGAAAACAAAACCTGTTGATAATTCAATTAAATCACAATGTACTGATTTAAGATTTACATTGTTTGACTTAGTTCTTCATAACTCTGCAAAAAAAAAGAACAAAAAGATTCTGTATTTATAATCTCAACACATTTTCAGTACACGATATTGCAGAATTATACAATACCCCAGTGCAGTAGATATCTGTGTGTGGCGTGATGATCATTATCTTACAAATTTCTAGTTTCAGATTTTTAGCATCTAACACAACAATAATAACAAAGATGCCAAACTATTTTGCAGTCAGCCTTGGATCATTTTTCCAGCCAGAAGACGCCGATGATTCTCACCTGCACCTACATTCAGCGCCATGCCAAACTCTACCCACAGCCAGAACATCAAAAATACATTGTGACTGAATGATGATGGAACTTGTGGAGTGTGGCCATCTGACTGATCTGCTAAACTACCTCTTAGCTTGATTTTTACATTGTATGCAGATATTTGATCATCAATGTCAAACCTCCCCTTGGGAGAAACATGACAAAAAAAAGGAAGAACAAGAAGAAGAAGATGCAGATATTTGATGACAAACACAAATAAGTATTATTTTCAATTAATGCAGAAATAGTGGTGGTGGAGGAAATCGAATGCAGGTAACCGCTTACAACTTCTCAATCATTTTTGAGAATGATTTTTCAAAGATTCAATTAAAAAAAAAAAATTATATAAAAGTATTATTTTGGGGGGGGGAAAGTTGAAGAAAGTTTCTTGTCTGTGTTGTATTCAGATGTGTGTAAGCGCCCACAGAGAGAAAGAATGCGTCTTTGCCCCTTTTCTTTCTTCTGTGCTTTATTTCTCTCTCTGTCTGTTGTGATGATGACTGCAGACACCCTGCCTGTGTATTAACAGTCATAAAGCTCTTTTATCATCGGTGGGTGACTACAATCTAGTTGCAAGTCAAAAGTCAAAATTCTTCATCCCAGAAAAAAAACCCTGTTTAGGTACATGGAAATACATACACAAAACCATCCAAATCATCGTGAGCAGTTGCGATTGCGATCATCTCTACTAAGAAATGCTCATTTGCACATTGTATGCAATAGCGTAAAGATTGAGAAGGGGTGAAATTCAGGGCAGTGTGGTGGTAGCTTGGGAAGGGGGGGGGGGGGGGAGATAGTTTGGGGGTGTGAGGAAAAAGCTGCCTCCTTTTTTTGTTCTACTGAGTTTGTCTTCTATGCACTACCTCAAGAACAAGATGTAACACTTTGCAGTTTGCATGAATTAACAGTAAATTAACCAGTCTAATATCTCCACATATTCAGTAAATTATTAAATTAATGGACTGATGTCTCCTCATATTGCTTCCATGTGGCACATGATTATTGATAGACTGACAATGAGACGTTCGTTGATTATTATTTTTTTTAATCTTTAGCGGTTGAGGAAAGAAAAGGAATGATGTGATGCTAAAAATAAATGGGGTTTTTTTGTGTTTTTTTTAATCGTATGTTTCTGTATGATTAGAGAATGAAAACTGTTCTTTTGTTCAGTCAGTGCCTGGTGTGTATGTATGTGTGTGTGTGTGTGCGCGCGCGCATGCGCGTGTGTGTGCATGTGTGAAAAGTTAAAACGTATTTCAATGCCTTAGAGCAACAACGGTTTATCTGAAAAAAATTAGTAATTTTCCATTTTTTTCATATTTGGTAAGATTTACTGTAAATTTTCAGCTGACAAAAGTATAAGATAAAAGTTTTGTTAATTTCAAAGATATTTCAAGAAAACCTTTGTTGCGCAAAATTACCTTAGCAAATTTCACAGGGTACACTGGACTACTGCACAGCATCCCGCTTTTCCTCTAAAGCCTTTAATGCCAATTATGTGGGACAGGGGTCTGCAACAGCAGCCATCCAGCTGTGCAAACCCTTCTTGCCTAGGAGTGGATACACTTGGATTACTGGGCAGGGTTTATGTAACACTGGCGGGCCTGGAGGTTGTGTGGTTCTTCCAGCTGAAAAAAGATGGCTGGAATGTGATCTTATCTGGGAAAGAGGGTCAAGCTTTGTATCATGCCTGCTGTATTTTCTCTGCAAGCAAGGTGGCCTACCTTCACTGCCAGTGTTTTTGCTATCCTGGCCTTCACAGGAAATTTCACTTTCTGCACAAGTCTAGCCTAGCATCGATTTGAGAGGACCAGACTTTGTGGACATCAAAGTTTCACATGCAGACTGCAAGAAAATTCTGGGCAAAAAAGAACCAAAAGTTGTAAATATGCGTTTATCTGCTTTCTTCCACATGTATTACAACATACAGATGTTTTGATAAAGTTCGCATCAATACCCATTCTCTTTCCAAAAACTGAATACTTCCATTCAATCCTCGATTTGTTCTGACCTTTCAAACTTTTCAAATGCATGTATCTAAAACCTTTTGAAAATGGCAGCTGTCGATAGGCCATTGTTGCTCTAAGGTGTCAATTTGAGAAAGTACAACCGCTCAATCTTTGCATCAGAATCTTATCATTTGGACTTTTGCGCATTCTTGGCCAGTACAACATGTAGTTCAAGAATCTACAGAACTAGTGTGTGTTTTGTTGGAAACTTATGGTTGCTCCTTAGATGTTTCCCTTGTTATAAAAAAGATTAAAACCATTAACTACAGTTTTGATCTGTCTGACATGTAAATATTTCAGATGTCTAATGCTTTGAATAAAATTATATTATCAGAAAATATGAGGCTGAGGATGAAAGAAAATAAAGAACAGAAGAAAATTATTAGTTAATATTTGTATGCAAGGAAACTGTATTTGCTTGTCTGTGTGATGACTTTGGTGTGAGTTAACTGATAGTACACAATCTTTAGGGTCAGGGAAGGTAAAGCAGCGAGGGAGAGGAGATGGGCGCCACCCTCAATATGCTGGCCCTAGAGAAGTGAGGTCTCTGACGCCTCGCTCCCCTACGACCTTATAGGTTATGGGACTCCTTTACCTTTACCTTACACAATCAAAGAGTGCAATTCATGTGTGGTCTTCATTTTTTACATCTCTTGCTACCCTTCATGTGTGTTTGTATGTATGGGCATGTGGTTATTTGTAAACATATGTTTGTATTGTAACCCACCAACAAAATTTGTCCAGGAAAGGGGAAAAATTTTAGGGGGTGACCAACAAAAAAGGGACACCTGTGACCAAAGCAGCACTCCATGAAGTGTAAGCTAAAAGAAAATAGTACCAAAACCTTAAAATCTGTTCTAAGATGATGGAATGTTAGTATTTTGTCGGTATTTTGGATAGTTTAAAAAGTATTTTTAGTTTGTATTAAAATTGATAAATGTTTTAAAAATTTCAATAGTAAAGAAAGAAGGTGTAGGAATCTCAACATTTTCGAGACTTCCTGTCAACTTGAGACACCTGGCAGTTCCCAGCTGATCATGAGAGAGTTGACAGTCGCCAGCTAAGACAGGTTTCATAGTTGGCTTAGAGGCAGCATGTGTTGTCCACCCAAATGGTTGGGGCTATAATTGTGTGTTTTTTTAGGTAAGTGTCAGTTCTTATTGATTGTGCTTTGATTTTTAGGGGTTATATGTTGATATGTGCTACTATAATGTTTTTGAGAGAAATATTAGCATTTGGGAGGAACATGGTTTTGAGATGTTTCTGAAGTTATCTAGGTCAAAGGTAAATATCATGATTAGAAAATATAAGAAATGTATTGATGTCTTAAGTATTTCCCTAGCTATGAATTTTATGTTGTTTATCCAAACACATCCTTTAAATTGTAAAGAAATAATTTACAGACTGTGTATTGGAATAGTGGCTTGTAATGTTAAAAGTCGTAAATTTATCTGACATGAAGGTCAGAGATTATCAAAGATGCCAGCATCCACTACTATACATGTGGTGATAGCTGATAGTATTGATTGTTAATTTTAGTTGTATGCCTTTTAGTGTTGATTTGTTTTACGAGTGAATAGTGATTTATTGGAGCATTTCACACAGATCATATTGGTGTATATGTTGTTATATTTTGTGTGTGAAGAATGGATTAAGGAAACATGTATGTGTTCTAGTGAAGGATAAGTGGGTTTCCCAAGGAGAAGCATTTTGTATGTTTTTACTCCTCTATTTGAACAAGGAAGCAAAGATGTTTGGGAGGGTTGTAGCAGGCAGGTTGTAGTGATAACAAGGCAGTGCAGATATTTGCAAGCTGCTGAGTTATTCAGTTGTACAAGACAGAACACAGAAGTAGTTTATGCTACTCGCCCTAATTGTTGGATAAATTGTGCATGGGATTGACATGTATACAATGGTAACAGTAACACTCTGGGAGTGAAGTTCCTCTGTCTAGCCACTAATGAACAAAAGTTCATGTTGCCAAACAGAAGTTTATGAGAATGGCTGAAGTAGCCGTCATTGAATACGTATTGGGCTGTGCTATCCACAGCGGGTGTTTTTAGTCCACTTCACGTTGGTATTGCTGTGTATGTTAGATTGTGTGTTCGTTAAAGTTGGGAAGTATTTCACTTTATGCATCAGACCTGTTCTCCTGTATGGCTCGGAGATTGGGTTTTCACAAAAACCATCAAACGTTTGTTGAAGAGCAGTGAAAACCGAATACTACGCTACATGACAAAGATCAAATGGGAAGACAGGATCACGAATGAAAAACTATGGAGAATGTGCAAAGTTGATGATCTGAAGTCTGTAGCTAGTACCAATAGACTGCACTGGTTTGGGCATGTTCAACGGAAAGCAGACCACCACATCATAAAAAGAGCAATGAACTTCGTAGTGGATGGAAAGAGACCAAAGGGAAGACCTAGCAAAACCTGGGCTGCCTGTATTGCAGATGACCTTAGAGAAAGGGGCATAAATAAGGAGGAAGCTCAAAACAGAGAGAGATGGAGAAGGCTCATCAATGTCAAACCTCCCTTGGGAGAAACATAACAAAAAAGGAAGAAGAAGTGAGTTCTTTTATTGTAATATTTACAAATGGTTCGTATTTGGAAATGTGTGCAGAAAGCACGAAACACCATGAAACCTAGAATGCTGTTGTGATTTGAGTAGTTGGATTTGGGACATTGTCTTTTGTAGTACCAGTGCTTCCACCATTAGTTCTTCTAAGAAATTGACATCAATTTAAATCTTGTCAACTGCCATTTTTTATTTGGTCCTTTTTCTTTTGTTAGAAAGAATCCAAACCCGAAATCTCTTTATGTACCCAGTGAAAGGATAGAGAGCCTGGGTTACAGTATATATAATATATTTACTGCTGTTTTAATGCACTGTGTATGTTTATGCCTGTGCTCTTTGCCCTGACCACAAAAAAACCAAACTACTCTGAATCCACAGTATGTCATTACCATTCGTTCATACTTTGTTCTTTGACCCTTGAATTTTAAATGGCTTGTCAATCACTCAGGCACTGACAATTTTTGGTCATTTGATTTTTTTTTTGTTTTTGTTCCTCGGCTAGAGCTCTGAAGTTCACCAATGGTGAGATTTTTGCATTTGTACCTGTTCCCCCCCACCTCCCCCAACCCCCACTTAGGTAGCAGCTTTCTGACTTCAGGGTTGTTGTCTAAACACGACACCTGTGTGCATACGTTTTGGAAATTTTGTCATCCATTCCTACCAGCATGAAAAAATATGGCCTACTCTTCCGAAAGGCTGAACAGGTTTTTAATGTACGTACACGTGTGCAAGATGTTCTGCATACATTTCCCACACGGGGCCTTGGTTTGTAGTCTCATCCGAAGGAATATGATGTTCAGTTTGAATTTTTTTTTTTTTGGGGGGGGGGGGTCAATTTGGGAAGAAAGGGCAAGGCTGGAACCAAACCTAGAACCTCATGGTTTATTTGTTAGGCAGGGAGCGTCTTAACCATCCTCCCTTTTTCCTTCTTACCCTTTTGATTTAATTTTGTGTTTATACCCCAACCAATCATGAAAGCCATTCAGGGTTTCACCTATTCATTTTTAAAACGGCACCAATAACATGCACTTTCAAGTTCAAAATCAACACCCCAAATCCCTTCAAAAATCTAACAATGTCCCCTGAAAAAACAAAAACACAAAAAACCCAATAAAAACGGCCATGCTGGGCCCCCAGCCTTCTGTTAGTTGTCATCCCCAGGTTAAAAAAAGGAAAAAAAGGAAAATGAGCTTCTTCTTCTTCTTCCTTTTGTCATGTTTCTCCCAAGGGGGGTTTTGCATTGATGACCCTTCTCCACTCTCTCTTTTTTGAGCTTCCCCTTATTTAGCCCCTTTCCTAAGACATGTGAAATCAGGCACCCCCAGGTTTTGTAGGTTTCCCCTTTGTCTCTTTCCATCCCTACGAAGTTCATTGCTCTTTTATGATGTGGTGGTCTGTTTTCCCCGTTGAAGGCCCCCAAAACCCAGGCAGTTATTGGTACTACTACGACTTCAATCGCAATTTTTGACATTCTCCATATTTTCCCGTTCGAAATGAGCGCTTCAAAAATAAAAAAATACAGAAAAAAAAAGCATCGGGGCAAAAACGCTGCAAAATGGCCCCTGTGCCCACCCGTGTTTACAATATCCCTACCTAGTTAAAGACAAAGCATTACTGGCAAAAATGTCTCTAAAAATCTGAAAAGAAAAAAACTTTAAGATTTTCTTGAAAAAGGCTGCACATACTTTTTTTGACCGTGGGGCAGCAAAAAAAGCGAGAGGGATTATAAAATTCATAAAAAGGCAAGGCAAAAAAGATAAAACCAAAAAAGGGTTTAAAAAGGAAAGAAGAAACTTTTAGCACAGACTATTTAAATGGGGCCGAGAAAGGGGAATAAAGACAACAAAAGGGAACCGGAAGGTAAGGAACAAGGCAGAAAGAAAAGAAGGGGGTAGAAAAGAGGAAATTCCAGCACAAAATGTCCGGGGGGGATGCTTTTATACTCAGCCCCCCCCACCCAAAGCCATCCCGGGGGATCCCACGGGGAGTCAATGAAAGAGCTGCTCTGAAGTCGAAATGTGTCAGCTGAGGGCCCGTGGGCAGAACCTCCTGCAAAATCACAAGCACAAAATCAGGCCATAATAATAATAAAATGAAAAGGGAAATTTTTTCGCTGAACTTGTAAACACAAATCAAGGCTCAGATTTTTTTTATACCCCTTTAAATACGGGAATTTTTCTCCCTGAATTCGGGGTGCTCTTTTCCCGGGGGAGCGGGGAACGCGTCGCCACTTAGCGCTGCGCCCCCCTTTCACCCTTTTTTTTTTTTTTTTTTTTTTTGCACTTATTTGTTTCCCTATCAGAGTGGCTTTTTTTTTAAAAGTTTTTGCCAGGGCAACTCCTTGTTGCCGTGGGTTTTTTTTTCGGCGCTAAAAAATATGTAACAAAACGGGGCCCCGGTTTTTCGTCTCAGCACCAGGGGCTGACAACATTCCAGCTGAGTTGGTCCAAGCTGGAGGGGAAAACCATGATCCCGCCCTCTAAAAATCGCAACAAGATTGGGGAGACGGAAAATGGCCAACACCCGACGCACACTCATCACACCCCCCCCAAGAAAGGAAATCTACAACAAAGCCATAATTACCGCACAATCAGCCTCATATGTCACCCAAGCAAGGTCATGCTGCAGATAATATTGAATAGACTGAAGCCACAAGCAGAGACCATCATTGCTGAGGAACAAGCAGGTTTCAGAGCAGGGCGCAGCACAACAGAACAGATATTCAACCTCAGAATACTATGTGAGCGGTACCTTCAACATCAACAGACCTTTACCACGTATTTATCGATTTTAAGAAGGCATTTGACAGGGTGTGGCATGCAGCTTTGTGGCAACCATGAATTTGTACAGCATCAATGCAAACCTGATCAGAGTCATCAAACAGCTGTACAGCGAGGCCACCAGTGCAGTGTACTACAACAACAACATTGGAGAATGGTTTCGAACAACAGTTGGAGTAAGGCAGGGCTGTCTACTCTCACCCACTCTTTTCAACATCTTCCTTGAGAGAATCATGGCTGATGCACTGGAACATCATGAAGGATCAGTCAGCATTGGTGGAAGAACGATCACAAACCTCCGCTTCGCAGATGACATTGATGGAATAGCAGGATCAGAAAAAGAGCTTGCCAGCCTAACAGAACACTTGGATAAGGCCTCCAAAACATACGGCATGGAAATCAGTGCAGAGAAGACCAAACTGATGACTAATAACACCAACGGCATTAGCACTGATATCAGGGTTAATGACCAGAAGCTGGAAACAGTTCAAAGCTTCAAGTACCTGGGAGCCATTGTATCCGACCAGGGATCCAAGCCAGAAGTAGTATGCAGGACTGCACAGACAATAACAGCTTTGTCAAACTAAATACCATCTGGAGAGACAAGAATATCTCACTTATCTCCAAGATCAGACTAATGCGCTCCCTTGTCATATCCATATTTCTGTATGCCTGTGAATCATGGACCCTGACTGCAGATTTGGAGAGAAGAGTACAGGCAGTGGAGATGAGATGCTTTCGGAGACTCCTTGGCATCTCCTACAAAGACCACATAAGCAACGAAAGCGTGCATAACAGAATCCAGCAAACCATTGGACCCTATGAGAACCTTCTAACGATCGTGAAAAAGCGTAAACTTAAGTGGTATGGGCATGTCACAAGATCCCAAGGAATTACAAAGACAGTTTTGCAAGGCACTGTCCAAGGAGGAAGAAGAAGAGGCAGACCAAGGAAGAGCTGGGAGGATAACATCAGTGAATGGACAGGCCTAGAACTCAACAAAACCCTGAGAAAGGCAGAACAGAGAGAGGAATGGAGGGAACTGGTTGCTGAGTCTTTGAGGGTGCCCCCACGGTCGTCAGACTACGGGACAGATAGATAGATAGATAGATAGCACTCCTTCTGGTAAGGAAATGCAGAGAGAGAGTCTGGGATTCTGAGAAATTAAATCTCAAAACAAGAGAATGCGACAATGACAAATTCTTTTATTTCGAGGATTATGAATAAGCACTCATGTGCTTTTTTTTTTTTTTTTTTTTTTACATCCAGTTCCCGCCCGTAGGGATACATCTTTAATAATAACCCAATACTCATACTCTCACACTGTAGAAACAAAGGGAAATAACCCTTTCAAAAACAAAAGTAAAACAAACAAAGGAACCCCCCCAAAACAACAACAACAAAAAGACCCCACCAAAAAACAACACCCCACACACAAAAAAACACACCCCCCCAAAAAAAAACAAAAAACAAAAAACCCAACAACAACAAAAACCACCCCCAAAGAACTTACAAAGTCATAAAAATAAACATCTACACATTGTTAAATGGTACACATAGTTGTTACACGTAACAATAAGACATTGAAAATGGGCATTCATTAAAGCTCAAGTACGGCCGACAGGCCCAATAAAATATTGAAAATATAATAATGCATCCTTCATCAGGATACACAACAACTATAAGCAAAACAACGATAACGATAACGAAATTGTATTTTCTGAGGGTAATAGAATAAGTACAAGACTTTTTTACATCCAGCCCTCGAAAAGAAAGAAGATAAACAGACAAAAATATAAGGGGAGAGACAATGACAATGACAAATTCTGTTATTTCGAGGATAATGAATAAGCACTCGTGTTGTTTGTTTTTTTTACATCCAGTCCCCGCCCTTAGGGATACATCTTAATAATAACCCAACACTTATACAGAGAGAGAGAGAGAGTGTGTATTTCAGAGATAATATTAAATATATAATTCTCAAAACAGTACACGATCACCATCAACACTCATTTTTATTATAATCGTTCAAATGATAATGAAATAAACTCAATACCCATACACTCACACAATAATAATAATGATAATAATAATAATAATAATTTTGTTTTAAAATGTATGGAATTTATATAGCGCTGAATCTTGTAAAGCAACAAATCAAAGCGCTCAGATATATATATATTTTTTCCATGGGTGTGTATGCAGTGTTTTTCTTTCAATTTTGTCATCTGTTCCCACAGGCACACAATGGCCTACTCTTTCGAACAGCCGAACAGGATTTAACGTGTGAACAGAAAAAATCCAAATGTAACAAGTCCAGCAACAGTCTAAAAAAAACCCCTCCCATTTGTGACTTATCTTTTGTAAGTCTTGAGAGCAAAATATTCTTAAAAACTCCCCCCCCCCCCCCCCTCCCCCCCCCCCCCCCCCCCCCCCCCCCCCCCCCCCAAAAAAAAAAAATCAAATTAAATTCACTGCATTTCACTTCCCTTACCCCGCCAGGGTCGTAGGGGCCTGCATGGTGGACAAAGGGGTGGCCAGTGGCTCCATTAGGCGGTGTGGCGAGGCCGGGGTGAATAAAGTCCTCCCTGCCCAAAATAGGATGTCGTGGCCCACTTTTCCTCTGTTCCCCTCTTCTTTTCCCCCTGGTTTTTTCTTGCGGGATGGTTTTTGCAAGTCCTTCTGAGCGTGTTAGTCCCATACCTCTGATTTTCCCTTTTTTCCCCGTGGTCAGTATCTTCATAGTCCGCACTTTTGAGTGATCTTCTGCAGATTTCATTTTGGTGAATTTTTCCCTTGTTGAGATCCAAGGGCCTTTGAGGCATCTCTTTCTACTGTTTGGACCTCCTTTGTAGGTCGCGTTCAGGTCCATGCCTACTGCGTAAGATGATTGAGGTGATAGCGGTTAGTAACTTTCCCTTTGGGTTTCCCCGAGAGGATGTTTCTGTCTCCCCCTATGGCTTCATTTGCCCTGTGCTGTGTTGTGCCGCTTTGCTAAGATTTCGGGCTTTTATCCCCCCCACTTATGATGGCTCCAAAGGACTTTAAAGGTCAACTGTCTCCGTTCTTTTCCCCCTGAGAGTGTTTGGTGGGGGTTGGTGGGCATGTTTGACATGGCTTGGGTTTTTCGGGCTGTTCCCTCCCTTCATGAGGATATTTCGTCCAGTTTCTTCACTGGTTTGGGCCTTCCTCTTCTTTTGCCAGACCCTCAAAGTCTCGGCAAATCGGGTTGGGGATTGTTCGTCCCCAATGTGACTGTGCCCGTGTGGGCTTTCCCAAAGGGGTAGTCTATGCGTTGAGGAAAATGTTAAACAGGTCGGGGGACGCAACATCCCCCGGACCCAATGAGGGACGGACCCTTCCCCTGCCCTCCGTACGGTACTGCACTGGTGGTTTGGTAGAGTTCCTTTTGGGGTGGGTCGCTTTGGCCCCTGTTGAATTTGTTCTGGTGGGCCCCCCAGAGCGTCTCCTACTCTATGAAAGGCCTTCTTAAAATCAATGAAGACGTGGAAGAGTCTTGTTGATGCTGGGGTATTTCTCCCCAGAACCCCCAGGTTGAAAACGTTTTGTGGGGTTTATTTGGGGGGAAACCGGGCCGCCTTCGGCATGATTCTTTTCTGTGGTTTTAGCCTGTTTAGGATCACTTTTAGCATGAACTTTTACTGGCATGACTTTTGAGCTGATTGTCCTGTAGTTTTGGCACTGCTGGAGATTTCCTTTCTTGGGAGAGTGATGATGAGGGATTGGGTCCATGGTGTAGACCACTCTCCGGTCTGCCAGATCTTGTTGCAGATACTTGTAAGGATGTCTGTCACTGCTTCTCCCCCGTGTTGGATCAGCTCTGCTGGGATGTTGTTGATTCCTGCTGATTTTCCTTTCTTCAGCGATCTAATTGCTACTTCTACTTCCTCGCATAGAATTGGGAAGTTGTCTTTATTCGATGAGGCTTGGCTTGCAAGTACGCTGGGTCGCCCTAGCGTCTGATGATTGTAGAGTTCGGAACAGTATTCCGTCCATCTGCCAACGATTTCCTTCTTTTCTGTTAGGCAATTCCCTTCTTTGTCCTGGATGTTACTGACTCTTGCCTGTTTCTGTTTGGTGAGCTCTTTCACAATCTGGTATGCTTTTCTGCTATTATTCTTTGTCAGGCTCTCTTCGATTTCTGTACATTGTTTCTCTATCCATTCCTCCTTGGTCTTCCTCATGTCTCTCCTGATCTTCTTGTTTACTTCTCTGTACTCAACTGCTCCTGTAGTGTTCTTGCTCTTCTTCAGGTCTCGTCTTTTGTCACACATATTCAAGATTTCATCTGTGACCCATGGTTGTGTTTTTCGGCGATGTTTGCCAAGAAGTATGCTTGCTGTCTCAGTCATCACTGTGTTAAAACTGGTGGTCATCGTTTCGGCATCTTCTTCAAGTGCCAGCAGTGGTGCGAATTTCCCTCCTATTGTTGCTTGGAAGGACTCGGCGATGGTGGGGTCCTTCAGTCTGTCCAGGTTGTACTTGAGTCTGGTGTTCTTTGTCTTATTGATCTTCTTCAATCGGACTCTAAAGTTCAGGAGCACGAGGTCATGATCGCTGCCCATGTCTGCACCTGGGAATGTCCTCTCTTGGCTCTGTTGATGCCAGATCGAAACCGGTTCTGCACCAGGATGTAGTCAATCTGGTTGTGATGGATCCCATTGGGTGCATGCCATGTCCAGCGTCGGGATGCCTTGTGTTCTCCAAGGGTATTGGCGAGCACCGTGTTGTTGTAGCTGGCAAATTCCAGTAGTCCAAACTTAAATAAAACGAAGCAAAACAAAACAAACGACAACAAACAAAAGAAAAATAATTGCAAAATTCCACATAAAACGTAAAAAGAACAACAACTGGATATCAATGCTTGTGGTCTGTGCCATGTATGAATACCACAAATTGAACATTAAACATGCTGATTTCAACCTGGAATCTATATATTGCTGCATGTTTTTCTGTGGATTTTGGTGAAATATAGGTTTTTTGTTAATTTTGAGTATTCAGTTTGTCTTAATCTGACGGCCTACCACTTCCGCTTCCGTTGTTTAGTTTAAGATGGCAGCCCACCAGTTAGAAGAGTATATCCAGCAACTTCAGGCCCCAGTTTTCGAGCTTCGCGACCCAGAGAGTGATACAGACGGTATGTGGAAAGGATAATATGAATAAATTTAGTCACGAAAGTGCAATTAGATGACAACAGATAACGGTGAGCACTTTCATTGGCATCAGGTATCGGGTAGATTGGTCGAACACGTGCACTGCAGTGCAGACTTCCGTTTTTCATCGCTAAGTTTAATAATAATAATAATTATAATATAAAAAAAAAAAATAATGTATGGAATTTATATAGCGCTGAATCTTGTAAAGCAACAAATCAAAGTTTTCTATTAACTTTCCATTTGTTTTCCATGGAGATGTTATTGTTTTGAATACTATCTATTTTATTTATTTATTTATTCTTTTATATGGAGGATAATGGAATAAGCACTCATGTGCTTTTTTTACATCCAGTCCCCGTGTGTATGCGGTTTTGTAAATTTTGTCATCTGTTCCCACCGGCACACAATGGCCTACTCTTTAGAAAAGCGGAACAGGATTCTGCATGCGTTGAACACGGGGCCTCGGTTTATAGTCTCATCGGAAGGACTTTGACATTCAGTTCGATTTTCTTATCAAACTGGGAAGAAAGGGCGAGGCTGTGAATTGAACCCACAACCTCACGGTTGACTTGTTGGCAGGCAAACATCTTAACCATCCTGCCACCTTCCTTCTTCTTAACCATAATTCTTAATCGAATAGCTAGGTAAAAGAGGATACTTTGCTAAATTGTGTATCATTGATTTGGTTTGAATTGATATCATTTTATCGTTATGATGATTATTTTTGTTAAACAAGAGATGGACTTGAAGTGCAAGAGACAGTCACAGAGACTGGGAGACTTAATTAAAATGTTTTTATATTTTACTATTATATGGAGGAGAGAGAGAGAACAAGCCTATTTCTAAGTATAAATTATAATTTTCTTACACGTGTGTGAGTGTATGATACATGTACATGTATATATAATATGTGTGTGTGTGTGTGTGTGTGTGTGTGTACTCATGGAGTGATGTGCGAGTATGCATGTCCAGGCTCAGAAATGTATTGAAGGGGCTATAAAAAGTAGTATAAAGTTTATCAAAAAAATCTGATTTCAAAACTTCATTTCTTAAAATTGGTTTGTCTTTTCTCTTGGAAAAAAACAGAAACAGCTGCAAGATTAGCCCCACACATAGAAGAAGACAGCACAGAGTCCTTCCCACAGTTCTCCAGCCTCCGTCGTCGAGCTGCAGCCTTCAATGATGTTACTGGAAAGAAAACGACTCGCAAAGAATTGTATGATGACTCTTCTTCTAATGATGAAGAACATGCACAAGAGATTGCTTCAGGAGAAGAAGAAATGGATGAAGAAGAAGGAAGATTCAAGGGTAGCAGTCATATTAGAAATGATGTCGAAAGTGATGAAGAAGATGACGCGGTTGATGAAGAGGAAGAGGATGACGATGCAGAAGATGAGGGAGGGGAGACGTTCGGTAGTGAAGCTGAGGAAGCTGATAAAGATGACGTTGAAGGAGTTAGAGTGAAGCAGAATGGAGACTATGATCTGGAACAAAGTGAGGAAGGCTCTGTGGAGGGAAGTGATGACCCTGGTGATGAAGAAATTACAAGTAAGTTTTGTTTTGAACATTGTGCTGCTTGTTGACCTAATGGGTTGTGTGTTTTATGTATGTAACCGTTGTTTTCATTTCTTGAAATCTTCTCTTATTTGCTTTCCTTAAAAATTTTTTTTTTTTCAATGAAAAATAGACTAGCTCTGAATTTTACACTGGAATTAAAAAAAATGATTTATGTAGTACTTACCATAAAGAGCAAGAACTTAATTTGACCATAATAATAATAAATAATATTTATTATTATAATTTAATTAATTAATTAATTATTTTTAATGAATGTGTCAGATCTGATAGATTTGTACTAGTTAATGTATTTTGAATAGTTTTCCTTCAGTTTTTCTGTTATTTGTTTCCTCTCTAGTAAATCTTTTAATTTTGTATGTTTACAAATTGTATTGTTATAACTATTATATATAATGACTTTGAGTTTTGTTAATTAATAGCCCAGCCCATGTTCTATACTGGTAAGGGAGGAGAGGGGCACAACATCTATTTAGGATCTGTCCATGGTTATTTTTTCCCCCAAAAGATACACATGTATACACGTGTACATGTATTGAATGCATCCTTTTGCTGTGGGATAACTACAACAAAAATAATGAAGCAAAACAAAGGTATTACTGTGTGTGTGTGTGTGTGTGTGTGTGTGTGTGTGTTTGTGTATGTGACCTGTGTGTGTGTGTGTGTGTGTGTGTGTGTGTATTTTAAAAAAAGCATGTTGTTTCTGTAACATTACTTAAAAACTTACTTTTCAATAGAAACAGCTGGTAATGTGTAAATTTATTTAGGCATATATATTAATGACGGTATATACTTTTCTAATTATGTTATAAACTAAAGAAATTTGGTGGTTTAAAAAAACTAACAAAACTTATAATTTATCCTGTTTTTCATTTGTTAAAAGAAAGAAATGCATTATCAATATAACAGTTGGTGTTTCACTGTGCAGTGTTTGTGTTACTGTTACATTGTGAAGTCCTGTGTCACACTGTGTGTGTGTGTGTGTGTGTGTAACTGTAAGTAACATACATGATAGTGTGTGTGTGTCTGTGTGTGTCTGTGTGACTTGTGAGAACTGTGGTGACTTTTGTCTGTGCGCAAGAACTTGCATTCATGCAGACGTGTGTTTTACTGTTCATCACTTCATGGACGCTTTTTCATTTGCAGGTGAAGAAAGTGAAGAGGAAGAAGTTATTCAAAAGACACAAGGTATGAAATGAAGGACATTATTTTCTAACTTTCTTATCTTTTGGTGATCTTTATAGTTTATGTGGTTGTACATGTAAAAAAAGGTAAAGGAGTCCCATAACCTATAAGGTCGTAGGGGAGCGAGGTGTCAGAGACCTCACTTCTCTAGGGCCAGCATATTGAGGGCGGCGCCCATCTCCTCTCCCTCGCTGCTTTACCTTCCCTGACCCTAAAGAGGGCAGGTACCCATTTACAGCTAGGTGAACTGGCGGAACTGTACTGAAGCCAAGGTGCGCAAACGGTCACCCATCCAACTGGTAACCACGCTCGATGCTGCTTAACTTGGCTGGGGGGAAAGCGAGTGCTCCGACCACTGTTCGAAATGTGCTTTGAGTTTAGAAAAAAAAATTATTTACCTGATTTTAGGATGATGATGATGTACATAATTTGTTTATTTTTGCATTATGTTTTATGGTACTTGTGATTTTTATGTTCATCTAATGTAATGTCCATAGTTTGTTAGATTTTACACTTGTTGTGTGCTTGTGTAATCAAAACATTTTGTCTTCACAGTTCACACACACACACACATGAATAATGTCTTGATCAGTTGATCATCTTGATGACACTGTCTACTCTCATTATCTCTTTTTTTTTTATCAGTTTGTCTCTCTCTTAGTCTCTCTGTATGTGTCTCTCTGTCTGTGTCTGTCTGTCTCTGTCTGCCCGTCTGTCTCTCTATAATTAAAATTAAATTAATCTCTCTCTCTCTCTGTCTCTCTCTTTTGCGCTCTCTCTCTGTCTCTCTATCTGTCTCAGTCTGCCTGCCTGCCTGCCTGCCTGTTTGTCTGCTTGTCTGTCTGTCTCTGTCTGTTTCTCTCTCTAACAATAATGCCCTCACACACAATACACACACTCAGACGCACGCACACACACACACACACACACTACACACACACACACACACACACACACACACACACACACACACACACACACACACACACACACACACACACACACACACTAATGTTGTTATAATACTATTATGGTTTGTCGCTCTGATTTTTTTCAGCCATTGATGAAGGGGAAAAGGCGCAGGCGGTTGTTCAGCAACTTGGTAAGTGGGGGACATGATGTTGAAATATATATATAATTTATATACTATATGTTTACATGAAGCTTGGAGGTTTTAAGATTTTGTTTTGTCCAGATCTTTCATGAAAAAACCCTCTGAAGACAGACAGCCAGGGTTCATGCAATGCACAATTTTTTTAGGCCTAGATTTCTGAAAAATTCTTAAGTTTGGAGATCTATCCCCATTCCAAGTTCTTTAGTCTTGGACGTGGATATCGTTGTTTTTCAGTTGAGTTTACAATTTAAAAAAAAAGAAAAAGAGTAAATTTTGAGACTTTGATATCAAAGTATTTTAATTCTGAAAAAAATATATTATGGTAAGGGTTACATGGGTGGATGGGTGAGACTAGTTTCAGTCAGGCTTTAGAATCTGATGATTTTTTTGAGACTGTATTTTGGGAGTTTTTAAACTTTGAGACCCTTGATTCTGCGTTCTCATGTACTGACTTCTCATGTTCAGTACCTATGGTGGTGAATGGTAGCCGTGACTAAAGTGGCCTATGATGGTGAATAGTAGTGTTTTAACACCCCCCCCCCCCCCCCCCTTTTTCTGCTCATTGCTGTTTACTAGTCTAAGGGAAAGAACCACTGTTTGTAACTAGCAGAACACAGGATACAGTGAAGTGAGGTCCCTTTTCAAACCCAAGCCAGGGATCGACATTAACTTTTTTTTCCATTTGCCCAGTCGGGCAAGTCACAGGAAAAATCACTTGCCCGAATGGGTTTTGCACTTGCCCACATAACCTCACTAAAATCATGTGTATGAAAACTGAACTTTTAAAATATAGTGCATGCATAACAAAATGAAACAGAAAACAGAAACTAGGCCAAGCCAGTGGGCTCTAAGTTTCACAGAAAAGGGAACGGTATCATTCCTTTTCTGTGATAAGCTTAGGCCTACACAGGAAACGATTGTCTGCTCTGGCACTGCGCTGTGCCTGTGCTGACCGAGAATAGGTATGCGCGCAAACTTTGCCGAGTCGAGAAAAGAAAAGATCGAAAGATCGTCTGCTCTAAACTTGGAACGGTCTGCGTCGAGCATAAGATAATCGTCGGGCAAGAGAAAAAAGCGAGGGATGCTTGTCCAAATTTTAACTTGCCCGGTCGGGCAAGTTTACCGTGAACTTCACTTGCCCGAATCGGCGATTCAGTTGCCCCGGGCAGTGGGGCAACGCTTAATGTCGATCCCTGCAAGCTCAGTCACGGTCAGTGATAAAGAGTGTGTCATCTCGGGACGACAAACGTGTAACGCGTGACATAGAAGTGGTTGACGAAAGTGGCCTGTGGTGGGGGTAAGAGTTAGTTAACATGATGCTTGTCTGTGTCCTTTGAGTTGTTGCTTTACAAGATTCAGCGCTATACAAATTCCATACATTATTATTATTATTGTCCTCAGACCTGTGGGACAGACTGATGGAGGCCAGGATACAGCTGCAGAAGGTCCTGAACATGGCCAACAGGCTGCCCTCAGGGGCACAGCCTGAAGAACACCAGGCCTCGCCTCTGCGGGCTGAAGGTAGGTCACCAGTACGAGTATCATGAGGCTTGCATTGTCTGTGTGCTGGAGGTTTTCGTTTTGGGGGCTGGATGGAAAAGAGTGAAAGAAAATGGGAAGACAGGGAGTGTGTGTTGTGTTGTGTGGGTGTGTGGGTGTGTGTGAGAGTGTGTGTGTGAGTGTGTGTGTGTGAGTGTGTGGGTTGTGAGTGTGTGTGTGTGTGTGTTGTGTGTGTGTGTGTGTGTGTGGTTGTTGTTGTTGTTGTTGGTGGTGTTGCTGTCTTCACTGTCATATTTGCTCTTCAGTTTCATAATTGTTCTTCAATTTTGTATTTGTTTTGTGATGTTATGTTTGTTTTTCAATTTTATGTTATTCAGTATTTTGTTTGCTCGTCAATCTCTGTCCTCGTGTTTGTTTACTATTACCAGTATCAGTGAAAAGTAGATGAGGTGAATGGAAAGAAAAAAGTGCTTTGTGTTTTAAAACAAAATAAAAGAAAATAGAAAAATACAATAAAAAAAAATTATGCTAATCTAATTTATGCATTATGCACAAAATGGGGCAAAATGATAAAAGAATTTTAAAATCCTATAGAACAAAAAAAATGTGTGTGTGTGTGTAGTGAGCATGTGTGTGTGTTTGTGCATATGTGTGTTTGTGTGTGTTTGTGCACATGTGTGTGTGCATATGTGTGTGTGCGTGACTGTGAGCGTGCGTGTGCTCATCTGCATGTGTGCATGCGTGCATGTGTATTAGTGTCTGTGTTGTGTGGGTGTGCATACTGCAGTATACCTATATATGTACAATGCATGCATGCACGTTGGAGTGGTATCGGTGCTTAGAACTCTTGCAGGATGGGCACTGTAGATAATCATTATGATGACGATGACCATGATGATGTGACGACGGTGCAAAGTCAGAGGACTGTTAGGTGTCTTGTTATGCTGATAATGTGATATTGTCAGCTTATAATGAATGGAATCCTTCAAATGCTTGATGGTTTGCTTTCTTTCTGTGTGTGTTTGTGTGTGTTTTTCCAGCTGGGGATATTTTGCTAGACATGAACTGTACTCTGTATGATGTGCACAACAACCCTTCTTATCCCAGGTAAGTGCAGTGTTAGGATGTTTCTGTGTGTGGTGTGGTGTGTTTGTGTGTGTGAGAGTGTGTGTGTGTGTGTTTTTTGTGTGTGAGTGTATTTGTGTGTGTGTGTGTGTGTGTGTGGTGTAGTGTGTGTTTGTGTGTGTGAGAGTGTGTGTGTAGTGTGTGTTGTGTAGTGTGTGTGTGTAGTGTTTGTGTGTGTTTGTGAGTGTGTGTGTAGTGTTTGTGTGTGTTTGTGAGTGTGTGTGTGTGTGAGAGAGTGTGTGTGTGTAGTGTAGTGTATATGTGAGTGTAGTGTGTGCGTGTGCACGTGCATGCATGTGTGTGTGTTTGCGTGTGTTTGTGCGTGCATGCGTGCGGGTAAGGGTGTGTGTGTGCGCGTATGTGTTTGTGTGAGTGTGTGTGTGTGTGTGTGTGTGTGCACGTACGTGCACGTAAGTGTGTGTGTGTGCAATTGCATGCATACATGCATGAATGCGTAAGTGTGCACGCTTGTGTGTACACATACATGTGTATATCTTCCTCTAGTTACATTCAAGGTTAGCGCACGGCACCTTTTCCTTTCTGCACTGACGTCATCCCAGCCAGTGAAAGCTGAAAACAGCTTAAAAAATCAGTGTACTGTACCTAACTTGCGTTTCTCTGTGACAGAAAAAGGAAAGCTGATGTGGATGTGGACGAACTGGCCCAGGAAAGTTACCAGTCACTCATTAAACCGAGGTGAAAACTCATTCTTACTCAGAAAATCAAGAAATAGACTTAAAAATACCCCAATTTAAAATTTTTTTGTGAGGTTTTAAAAGTCGTAATGTGGCTGTAACATTTTGCCATCTTGTCTGTGTGTTTTCTGAGGTGCGTGGAAAATCAGTGGGCTAATTCAGTGTTTCGGGGTGGGATAGCCTAGTGGTTAGAGCTGTGCACTCACTCAAGGTCTGACAGCCTAGGATCGAGCCACCACCAAGGCCCCTGTTAAAATGATCCCTTGGAGTTAACATCAGCACCATCTCCACTCCCCCATAAGTTCTTTGGATGAGACTATAAATCAAGATCCTGTGTTCGAACACACGCAGACCATATGTTAAAATCTGTTCTGCCTTTTGAGAAGAGTAGGCCATTTCGTGCTGGTAGGTATGGGGGTGACAAAATGTCTAATTTGTCATGTCCAGATATCATCCCTGAAGTCAGAATGCAGCTACCTTAATGGTGGGTAAGGTAAAATGGTGGTATGTGTAAAGATCTCACCCATTGGTGAACCAGGGAGATTTAGACGAGGAACGATTGAAAGATGGAAAAGGTCATTTGATAGTACTGTTTGTAAACTGATGGGCATATGATCAACAGAGGGCCTCCTGTTGTTTTTGATGACATGTTTCTATTTGTTTTCCTGGATCTATTGCTAACTTGTATGGTAGCTGGTGAGTAACATATAAGACATATTAGAATTGGTGCTGTTTAGTGTGTGTGTGTATTGTGTGTGTGTGTGTTGTGTGTGTGTGTGTAGTGTGTGCTTGTATTATGTGTGTGTATTTGTGTGTGAATTTGTGTGTGTGTGTGTTTGTTTGTTTGTTTGCATTTTGATGTTTTTAAACGATTTAAAAAAAAAATAGACCAAGAACTCTGTGTGAAAATCTTGATGCTAGTATGATCAATCATAAGAGTTTCGTTTTGTGACGAGTGTAACACATTTTCAGTTGGCTAGTGAGGACACAGAGAAAACGTTGTGTCTTCGAAGTTTTCAGTCTTTGTTCACTCTGTTTCTGTCTTCCTTTCTGTTTTATAGGAACACCACCCTCACCTTCTGGGATGAGAAAACGCGACTTGCTTCCAAAAAGTCGTTCAAGTCCTACCAGACGCCAGTCGTGAAACAGGTGGAGCAGGTGAGGAGAAAGGGAAAGTTGTGTGAACATGCTGGTGTGGGGCGGGGTGTGTGGTGGGGTACGGGTCTGATTTTCTGTGTCAGGAAAGAAATGAAGGTATAAAGATACCTTGACAGGTAGGACGAGATGAGACTGAAGCAGGTCAACTGGTCTTTTGGATCATACAGTTTGCTGGATTTGTTTTGTTTTCTTTTTATATTCTTTACAATAAATAGTTTTGAAAAAAAAAATTGAAATATATTATTTTTAATGCAAATATGTTTACATATATAATACAACATGCACACACGCACAGGATAGCCTAGTGGTCAGAACATTGCGTTCGCAATCTGATGACCCGGGTTTGATTCCAGTTCAAAGGGGATATTTTCCTCTGGAGTTAAAATCAGTGCAGACTCCACTCTCCCCCAAAGTCCTTCGGATGAGACTATAAACCGAGGCCCCGTGTGCGAATGCACGCAGAACATCTTGTGCACACGTTTAATCCTGTTCCGCTTTTCATAAGAGTAGGCCATTGTGTGCCAGTGGGAACAGATGACAGAATTCACAAATTCGCATACACACAGGGACTGGATGTGAAAAAGCTCATAAGTGCTTATTCCATTATCCTCGATATAAAAGAAAAGAATAAGAAGACATGTCTGTATATATATCTATATATTTCTGTATCTCTCTCTCTCTCTATATATATATGTGTGTGTATCTATCTATCTATCTATCGATCTATCTATCTATCTATCGATCTGTCTATCTATCTATCTAACTATCTATCTATCTATCTATCTATCTATCTGTCTGTCTATCCATCCAAGAACATAAAAGCCATGAGACATTCAACAATCAGCCAGCGGTCATGGATAAATGTGACCAGACACTTTAATGTAGACAGCTGTCATAGCAATGAAAAAAATATTCCAGTTTGTTTCCAAAATCCTCATAAGTGTTTGAAAAGATTTGATGTTGCATATTTTGCATGATTTTTTTCTCTCTCTAGATTCTTAGTGACCGCGACAGACTGCTCAGGCGGACTCAGGTCATTCGTGACTCGGAAGCTCCCGATGTGTGTGAAAAGGTGGGATGCGTGTGTGTGTGTTGTGTGTGTCGTGTGTGTGTGTGTCTTGTGTGTGTGTGTGTCTTGTGTGTGTGTGTGTGTTGTGTGTATGTGTCTTGTGTGTGTGTGTCTTGTGTGTGTGTGTCGTGTGTGTGTGTGTGTCTTGTGTGTGTGTGTCGTGTGTGTGTGTGTGTGTGTGTGTGTGTGTCTTGTGTGTGTGTGTCGTGTGTGTGTGTGTGTGTGTGTGTGTTGTCGTGTGTCGTGTTGTTGTGTGTGTGTGTCTTGTGTGTGTCTTGTGTGTGTGTGTGTGTGTGTCTGTGTGTGTGTGTCTTGTGTGTGTGTGTCGTGTGTGTGTGTGTCTTGTGTGTGTGTGTTGTGTGTGTGTGGTGTGTGTGTGTGTGTGTGTGTGTGCTTGTGTGTGTGTGTCTTGTGTGTCGTGTTGTGTGTGGTGTGTGTGTGTGTGTGTTTTTGTGTGTGTGTGTGTTGTGTGTGTGTCTTGTGTGTGTATGCATGAATTCATGCATGCATAATTATGTAGGTAGAAATGTTTTCTGTCTAATTAATTAACGTTTTAATCTTGTTTTGTCTGTGTATAGATATAGTTTTTGTCCTTTATAATATGAATGCTGTATTCATTGTGGTTTGCTGCTAATGTTCCAAAAAAAAGAAGATTGTAAGCAAATCAAGTAAAACTGAACAAATATGTCATTGATAATCACTGGATCTGTCATATTCATTTGATAATCATGGGATGATTGTCATATTTATTGATTTCAGTGGATCGCTGTAATATTCTTTGATAATTATGGGTATCATTGTCATAATATTGATAATTACAGGATCATTTTCATATTCATTGAAAATCACTGGATGATTGCCATGTTCATTGATGATTTTCGGATCATTGTCATATACATTGATAATTGTGTGATCATTGTCATATACATTGATAATTGTGTGATCTTTGTCATATTCATTGATAATCATTGGATCATTGTCCCATTCTTTGATAATCATTGGATCAGACATATTTATTGATAATAATTGGATCATTATGGATAATCATTGGATCATTGTCATATCAGTTGATAATCATGGGATCATTGTCATAGTCATTGATAATCATTGAATCATTTTCACATTCACTTGTAAACACTAGGTCAACATCATATTCGTTGATAATCATGGGATCGTTGTCATAGTCATTGATAATCATTGAATCATTTTCACATTTATTTGTAAACACTGGGTCAACATCATATTCGTTGATAATCATGGGATCATTGTCATAGTCATTGAAAATCATGGTATCATTGTCAGATTCATTGATGATCATTGAATCATTGTCACAGTATATTTATTGATAATCACGGGGTCATCATCATATTCTCTGTTTCAGCCGGAGGAAGTGTTTGACGACAATGATTTCTATCAGCGCTTGTTGAAAATCTTGATAGAGAGTAAAGCCACTGAGGAAACAGCTTTGTCAGCATCAGCAAGGTGTGTGTGTGTGTTTGTGTGTGTGTGTGTGTGTGTGTGTGTGGCTTGACTCTGGCTTTGATGATGTGTGTGCTTGTGTGTGTTACTGTGTGTGTGTGTGCTTGTGTGTTTTGTGTGTGTGTGTGTGAGTGTGTGTGATTTGGTGTGTTGATGTGAGGAGTGTGTGTGTGTGTTTATTTTTATTTTTTTTAAAACATGTTATTCTTTTATATTGAGGATAATGGAATAAGCGCTTAAGTGCTTTTTTACATCCAGTCCCCATGTGTATGCAGTTTTGTAAATTTTGTCATCTGTTCCCACCGGCACACAATGGCCTACTCTTTCAAAAAGCAGAACAGGATTTAACGTGTGTGCAAGATGTTCTGCATGCGTTCACACACGGGGCCTCGGTTTATAGTGTCATCCGAAGGACTTGTGTGTGTGTGTGGGTATGTTGGTGTTGTGTGTGAGTGTGTGTGATTTGGTGTGTTGATGTGAGGAGTGTGTGTGTGTGTGTGTGTGCATGTGTATTGGTGTGTGTGTGCGCTAGCTACTTTGTGTTGGTGTTAGTGTGTGTGTGTGTTGGCAAGTGTTCTAAAATTTTTGGTGTGCATCTGCAATGTTCATTCCTATCTCCTATAATTTTCCCCTGCCCTCCTCATTCTATTATCTTCTCAGGTTGTTTTGTGTCGCTTTATTTTTTTTTCTCCCCTTTAGCACTGCAATCACTTCTTAAGATATTTATGCGCTTTATAAATCATACATTCATTCAGTCTGTCAGTAAGAAGGAAGATGGCAGGATGGTTAAGACGTACGCCTTCCAAACAAGTTAATCGTCAGGTTCTGGGTTTGATTCCCAGTCTTGCCCTTTCTTCCCAAGAGTAATAAAAAACAAATCTTATTGAATGTCAAAAGTCCTTTAGATGAGACTACAAACTGAGGCTCCGTGTGCGAACGCACACAGAACATCTTGTGCACGTGTTGAACACCTCTTTCGTCTTTTGGAAGAGTAGGCCATTTGGTGCTGGTAGGAGTGGATGACAACATTTCAAAAATGCATACCTAAACATTTCCCGTTCAGACACCATCCCTGAAGTCAGAATGTGGCTACCTGAATGGTGTGTGTGTTGGAGCTGGTGGGTAGTGGTGGCTGCATAGGCAACAAAAACTCATCATTGGTAAACCTCAGAACTCGAAGTTTTCAAGTTTGAATGTATGTTTAACCTCTTAACTGCCCAGTGCAAGTTCACCCTATATGCCGGGGAATAAAATTCTTATGTACCACTTGCTATGTTCATATCCCTCTTACTCAGAAACTACCACATGAATATTCCTGATAGTCTGCCTAATGACAGTATATATATCATAGATTACTTCGAGGCAAGCTCAAATTAGTTAGCATGCTTTTTCACTGCAAAAATATATTTAAAATGTAAAAAAATTGACCAAAAATACGATTTCTTTATCACCACTGTCATTCTGAGTACTCCCGATCTCAATAACGTCAAACATAAGTCTAGGCCAAATCTCTTTTTTTTTTTTAAATGCACGATCAGCTGAATCATACACGATCGTTTTCATCACTGTTAGGTAAATCTACAGTTTTATTTGCCAATTTTACAGCTGTGCAAAGTTATTTATGCCTTCAACAAGAAGTGTCAGCCATTTTGAACACGAACTTCCAAAACAGTCATGCATAAAAACACAAAATACGAGCTAAAAAACGATCGTTTTTGCTACGGTTTTTGCAGCTGAATGTTGCCAAGCAACAGGAGAGTGACCTTCATTAAGTTTGGAGTTCTTTCCCTTTAACTGTAGTCAAGGAAGCAGGCTTGTTTACTTCGGTTCGACACCCCGGAAATTTTACGGGTTGTTGGCGTATAGGGTGCACGTTTAGCCCCGGAAAATTTCCGGGGTAAGGCAGTCTAGTGGTTAAAACAAATCTCCCTCTGTGATGGGGACGGGATAGCCTGGTGGTTAGAGTGATGCACATTGCGCTCGTGATCTGCTGGCCCGGGTTCAAATCTCGTTCAAAAGGATTTTTCCTCCTCTGGTGGAGTTAACCTCAGTGCCAACTCCACTCCTCCTCCCTCCTCCTCCCCCCTCCTCCTCCCCCCCCCCCCCTTTCCCTCCTTGTGCGAACGCACACAGAACATCTTGCACACATGTTAAAACCCGTTCTGTTTTCGGAAGAGTAGGCCATTATGTGCCAGTGGGAACGGATGACAGTTACAAAACTGCATGCACACAGAGAATGGATGTTAAAAAGCACATGGGTGCGTATTGCATTACCCCCAAGAAAAAAAAAAGTAAAAAAATAATTTAATTTAAAGAAAGAAATATTATTTATTGACTCTTATATATCGAGGAAAATGGAATAAGCACTTATGTGCTTTTTTTTACATCCAGTCCCCGTGTGTATGCGGTTTTATAAATTCTGTCATCTGTTCCCACCGGCACACAATGGCCTACTCTTACGAAAAGCGGAACAGGATTTAACGAGTGTGCAAGATGATAGTAATAATAATAATAATAGTAATAATAAATAGAATTTATAGAGCGCTATATCTTGCGATTACAAATCAGAGCGCTTCCATTCAATCCATTCAATTCGCACACGGGACCTCGGTTTAAAGTCTCATCCGAAGGACCTTTGGAAAGAGTGGAGTCTGCACTGAGGTTAACTCCAGGGAAAAATATCCCCCCTTGAATGGGAATCGAACCCGGGTCATCAAGATTGCGAGCGCAATGTTCTAACCACTAGGCTATCCCGTCCCCCTGAGCCCCCCCTATCCAGTGACCAGTGTTGCGTGTTTTCTGCCTACACAGGCAGTGGGTGGAGGTGCAGAGACTGCGAGGGAATAAGAAGAAGAAGAGGGATGTGGACACCCGGGCCAGCAAAGGACGCAAACTGAGGTATGTGTGAATGTGATGATGATGATGATGATGATGATGTTGTAGCTGCTGCTGTTGTTGTTGTTGTTGTTGTTGTGTTGACTTCACTCACAGCTGAGAGATCAGTTATGATGTGATAGATGAGGATGCTTGAACAAGTTACTGGGTGAAAGACATAGGGTTTTTTTTTTGAAACAATGAGACTTTTTTCTTTTTTTTCTTTTATTTTTATTCTTACTAATTTTAAAGAATAAACGTTTAATTTTTTTCCCTTTTATTTTTATTCTTACTAATTTTAAAGAATAAACGTTTAATTTTTTTTCCTCTCAACTACTGATCAGTTATCCTTGTGCTTGCATCTTTAGGAAGATTTTGTTCTGCTTTCTCATCTCTACAGCCAATGTCCATTGCTGGTCATCATGCAACAAATCAAAGACAGTTACGTAAACTATATAGCACATTCAGACAGCTGACCAAAACAAAAAGCAAAACAAACAACCCCCCTCCCCCCCCCAAAAAAAAAAACAAAAAAACACAACAAAAATATCCCAACAACAACAAAACCCTAAAGTGAACACAAAAGTGTAGTCATGAAAAATGTTTAAAAGTAGTAAGAATGTATGTAAGAGTAGCATATGATTATTATTATTATTATTATTTTTTTTTGGGGGGGGTGTGTGTTTTATAAAGGTGATTTGCTGCTTGTCATCTTGTTGAACAGTTTGATTCTCTCTGTCTCTGACTCTGTCTCTCTGTCTGTCTCTCTCTCTCACACACACATATTCTCCTACACTCAACACACACACACACACACACACACACACACACACACACACACACACACATCCATTCATTTCAGTATCAAGGTCACTTTGCAGAAAATGATAATGATCTTGTTAGTCACAAATTCCTTCATTCATTTTGGTATCAACATCACTTTGCAGAAAATGCCATTGTTAGTCACATATTGATTTACTCATTATAGTATCAACATCACCGTATATTGCAGAAAATGCCATTGTTAGTAACACATTGATTGATTCATTATAGTATCAACATCACCGTATATTGCAGAAAATGCCATTGTTAGTAACACATTGATTGATTCATTATAGTATCAACATCACCGTATATTGCAGAAAATGCCATTGTTAGTAACACGTTGATTGATTCATTATAGTATCAACATCACCGTATATTGCAGAAAATGCCATTGTTAGTAACACGTTGATTGATTCATTATAGTATCAACATCACCGTATATTGCAGAAAATGCCATTGTTAGTAACACGTTGATTGATTCATTATAGTATCAACATCACCGTATATTGCAGAAAATGCCATTGTTAGTTACACATTGATTGATTCATTATAGTATCAACATCACTGTATATTGCAGAAAATGCCATTGTTAGTTACACATTGATTGATTCATTATAGTATCAACATCACCGTATATTGCAGAAAATGCCATTGTTAGTTACACATTGATTGATTCATTATAGTATCAACATCACCGTATATTGCAGAAAATGCCATTGTTAGTTACACATTGATTGATTCATTATAGTATCAACATCACTGTATATTGCAGAAAATGCCATTGTTAGTTACACATTGATTGATTCATTATAGTATCAACATCACCGTATATTGCAGAAAATGCCATTGTTAGTTACACATTGATTGATTCATTATAGTATCAACATCACCGTATATTGCAGAAAATGCCATTGTTGATTGTGGTCTCCCCTGTGACAGGTACAACGTGCACACCAAGCTGGTGAACTTCATGGCTCCTAGAGACGACGCCACCTGGTCAGAAGACGCAAGGTCAGGTGGAGGTTTTTTTGTTTTTGTACTCCTGTCTGTCTGTCTCTGTCTGTCTGTCTGTCTGTCTGTCTGTTTGTGTGTGTGTATGTATGTGTGGTTATGCGTGTGTATGTACACGAGTACTCTGTGTGTGTATGTGTGAGTTAGTGTGCATATGTGTGTGCGTGCATGTATGTGTGTATAGTGTGTGTGTGTGCATGTGAAATACACAGCTATACACATGTTTGTGCAACACATGCATGCATATGTAAAAGGTAAAAAAAGGTAAAGGAGTCCCATAACCTATAAGGTCGTAGGGGAGCGAGGCGTCAGAGACCTCACTTCTCTAGGGCCAGCATATTGAGGGCGGCGCCCATCTCCTCTCCCTCACTGCTTTACCTTCCCTGACCCTAAAGAGGGCAGGTACCCATTTACAGCTGGGGGAACTGTACTGAAGCCAAGGCGCGCAAACGGTCACCCATCCAACTGGTAACCATGCTCGACGCTGCTTAACTTGGCTGGGGGAAAGCGAGTGCTCCGACCACTGAGCTATCCCGTCCCCTGCATGCATATGTATACACATGCAAAACCATGTACATGCTCACGCAAATACTGAGTTGTAATAAATGTTTATAGAATTGTCCAGTTTTCAATCTAGTTTTGTTTTGTTTTGGATAGCCTTTTTATTGCTAATTAATAACACGTCAATAACTAACAATTGACCTCTGGTTCAATGCGACTATGTGGTGGAGCATCACCTATATATATATATATAGATATAGATACATACATATATATATGTTGTTGTGCAAGCCTGTACACATGTGCATGTGCACATTCACATACATACACACACATACACACACATATGCATGCAGACAACACACACACACACAAGCCTGTACACGTGTGCATGTGCACATTCACACACATACACATACGTACGCATATGCATGCAGACAACACACACACACTCAGAAGACAAAATTTACAAAACTGCATACACACGGGGACTGGATGTAAAAAAAAGCACACAGTTATTCCATTATCCTCAAAAATAAAAATAGATACCCCCCCTCTCCAAAAAACACACGCACACACACGCATATGCATGCATATATTTATGTGTCCTGTTCTTTTTCCATTGCTGCTGCTTAGCACTTATGGCTGGTTTTGGTTTTTGCGCTTGTTTTGGGAGGTTTTATGGGTTGGTTTTTTTTGGTTATTCAGTTTACCATTTTGTTTGTTTTGTTGATGTTGTTGTTTTTTCCCTGAGAGAGAAATCAGAGCAGTAAGGTATATACATATTTATTTTACTGACAGAGAAACTAGAGTGAAGGGTTAGTTGACGTTTCTGTTGTGTTTTAAGTTGGCTAAATGGGTTGTTGTGTAATCTCTCATAATATTATTTCTTTTGTGTTGCAGGAATGAATTGTTCAAGAATCTGTTCAAGATGCCCAGTCAGTCTGAAATATGAAAAAATCTGTTCTCCAGATGAAATTTTGTTTTTGTTTTTTTGGTAACACAATTTTTTGTTAGTATAAAAGAGAGAGAGAGAGAGAGAGAGAGAGAGAGAGAGAAGAGAGAGAGAGAGAGAGAGAGAGAGAGAGAGAGAGAGAGAGAGAGAGAGAGAGAGAGAGAGAGAGAGAGAACACACATTTCAAGAATATATGTGGTTGAGTGTGCGCTCTTGCATTTGTGTGCAGGTGTGTGTGTGTGTGCGCGCGCATGTGTATGTGTGTATTCATGTGTGTGCACGCGTGCGTGTGTGTGTGCGCACATGCCTGCAGGTGATTGTGTGTGTGTGTACATGTACACCAACAGGGATGCATTTGTGCCTATGAGTGACATAGGTTTTTATGGTTTATGTTACAACGTGGCAATATCATTGACTCATGAATGACTTTAGGTAAATAATAAATCACTTTTGAACTGATGAACCTGTGTTACAGTTTTGCCTGACTTGTGTATATTTGTTCATGCATTGTTTCTGTGTGTGTGTGTGTGTGTGTGTATGTGTGTATGTGTGTGTGTATGTGTGTGTGTATGTGTGTGTTTGTGTGTGTGTGTGTTTGTGTGTGTTTTGTGTGTGTTTGTGTGTATGTGTGTGTGTGTGTGTATGTGTGTGTATGTGTGTGTGTGTGTATGTGTGTGTATGTGTGTGTGTGTATGTGTGTGTGTATGTGTGTGTGTTTGTGTGTGTGTGTGTTGGTTGTGTGTGTGTGTGTGTGTTTATTTATCATTTATTTTATTATTTATACCACTTTAAGTCACGAGATTTCTCTGCATGAAATTTGAGCTGCACTCCCCGGGGAGAGGGCGTCACCGCAAGAGCAGCGCCACCCCTTTTTTTTCTCTTTTTCCTGTCTGCAACTGTATTTGTTTCCCTATCAGAGTGGCTTTTTTCTAAGAACTTTGCCAGGGACAACTCTCTTGTTGCCATGGGTTCTTTTAGTGCGCTGAATAATTTTGTGCAACACACGGGACCTCGGTTTATCGTCTAATCCGAAAGACTAGTGCCCAGACCACCACTCATGGTCTAATGGATGGGGGAAAAGTTTTGGGCCCAAACGGGATTCGAACCACCGCACACTTCCGACCTGGACTTTTCGCTTTCTAGACAGGCGCGTTACCTCTAGACCACCGATCCACCATGTGTGTATGTGTGTGTGCGTGCATGTGTGTGTGGTATAACATAAGCAGTGGGTTTGATCAGGGTCTGGCACCTACTTGGCTCAGGGGTTACAATGTGTGATGGGCTTTTAAACATTTTTTTTTTAAAGATTAAAATTTTGGGGGGTTATTCATCACCTAGAGCTCCAAGGTTCACCAATGGTGAGATTTTTGCGTATACGACCGGCCATGTTCTCCCCCATCAGCCACAGTCTGGTGTCAGGGCGGCAGTTCCCTATTGAATCTTCCAATCTCACTTCAGACCGTCGGAAGATACCTCCCTCCTCTTTCCGATTTTTTAACTGTCGTGGGTTCTTTTGACATGCACAAGTCCATAAGCACACTGCTCTGACTGATTTAAGAGTCTCCTCCAAAAAACTTGACTTTCAGTTCCATTTTCCCCATCAAACTGGGAAGAAAAGGGCAAGGCTGGGAATGGAACCCAGAACCTCACGGTTTACTCGTTAGACGGGTGAATGTCTGAACCGTCCTGACACCAGCCTTCATAGATATTTGATCCAAGGGTCTTAGGTCCATTCGTGATTGCTGGCTGCCACTAGGATGATGTGTTTTTCCTTCAGAGCCGATGTTGTGTCAGACTTCACATTCCTTCCAGTCCTGTAGATGGGATTTTAAACCAAAGACCAATGCGTGAACACATAAGACTTTAAACCAAAGACTAATGCGTGAACACATAGGACTTTAAACCAAAGACCAATGTGTGAACACATATTAGGACTTTAAACCAAAGACCAATGCGTAAACACATAGGACTTTAAACCAAAGACCAATGCGTGAACACATAGGACTTTAAACCAAAGACCAATGTGTGAACACATATTAGGACTTTAAACCAAAGACCAATGTGTGAACACATAGGACTTTAAACCAAAAGTAAAAGTAGAGGTGTTCCTATGTGGGCCAGCATTATCGAGGGTGGTGCCCATCTCCTCTCCCTCGCTGCTTTGCCTTCCCTGACCCTAAAGAGGGCAGGTACCTTTTTAAAGCTGGGGTTAAACTGAGGGACTGTACTGAAGCCAAGGTGTGCTAGCAGTCACCCATCCACTTTGTAATCACGCCTGATGCGGCTGAACCTTAGCTTGGGGAAAGTGAGTGTTCTGACTACTGAACTATCCCGTCCCCTACTTAAACCAAAGACTCGTGCATAAACACATAAGTTTTTAAACCAAAGACCTGTGCATAAACACAGGACTTCAAACAGAAGATCTGTACATAAACACATGGGACTTTAAACCAAAGACCTGTGAATAAACACATAAGACTTTAAACCAAAGACCTGTGCATAATAATGAGACTTTAAACCAAAGACCTGTGCATAATAATGATACTTTAAACCAAAGACCTGTGCATAATGATGAAACTTTAAACCAAAGGCCTGTGAATAAACACTGATTTTTAAACCAAAGATCTGTGCATAATAATAAGTCTTTAAACCAAAGAACTTTAAACTAAAGGCCTGTGCATAATCACATAGGACTTTAAACAGACGACCTAGTACTGTGCATAAACACATGGGACTTTAAACCAAAGACCTGTGCATAATAGAGACTTTAAGCCAAAGACCTGTGCATAATAATGAGACTTTAAGCCAAAGACCTGTGAATAAACACATGGGACTTTAAACCAAAGACCTGTGCATAAACACATAGGGCTTAAACCAAAGGTAAAGGTGTTCCCATAACTTGTGTGGTCATAGGGGAGCAAGGCATCAGAGACCTCAGCTTTTCTAGGGGGCCAGCATATTGAGGGTGGTGCCCATCTCTCTTGCTGCTTTACCTTTCCTGACCCTAAAGAGGGCAGGTACCCTTTTAAAGCTGGGTTAACTGAGGGACTGTACTGAAGCCAAGGTGAGCAAACGGTCATCCATCCGTCCACTTGGTAACCACGCTCAATGCTGCGTATCATAGCTTGGGGAAAGCGAGAGCTCTGACCACTGAGCCATCCTGTTCCCCCGCTTAAACCAAAGACCTGTGAATAAACACATCAGATTTTAAATCAAAGACCTGTGCATAATAATGATAATCAATCAATGAATCAATCAATCAATCAATCAATCTCTACTTAAAGAAAAACAAACAAAAAGAATAATAATCATAGTTTTGATTACACAAACTTCCATGACCCACAAATGCATCTCGGCCAAGCTAATCACAAAGGGAAAGAGGACACTGGCCTGTTTGGGTTAGTCACTTGATGCAGTAAGGCTAGTGACGTCTTTTCCTTAGAGGTCATCAACTTTTTACGTCACTGAGACGTAGTTTTGAGAGGGTGATTAGCTCCCCTGCCAAGCTGAGATGCTTAGTTGTGTTTTTCCATAAGGTTTAGATTTTTAATTAATTAATTTATTCTTTTATATCGAGGAAAAATGTAATAAGCACTCATGTGCTTTTTTACATCTAGTCCCCGTGTGTATGCGGTTTTATAAATTGTCATCTGTTCCCACCGGCACACAATGGCCTACTCTTACGAAAAGCGGAACAGGATTTAACGTGTGCCCACGATGTTCTGCATGCGTTCGCACACGGGGCCTCGCTTTATAGTCTCATCCGAAGGACTTTTGGGGAGAGTGGAGTCTGCACTCGTGTTAACTCCAGGGGATAAAGTGTGCAAAGATCCAGGCTTTGGAGATGAGATGCCTCAGAAGCCTCCTTGGCATTTCATACATGGACCACATTTCCAACGAAGAAGTCCGACAAAACCATCACCCATCACCCAACAAGTAAAACATTACAAAGACCTGCTGACCACAGTCAAGAAAAGGGAGCTCAGATGGTATGGAGATGTTACAAGATCAGATGGGCTCTCCAAGACCATACTGCAAGGAACAGGGCAGGGGAAGAGAAGGCGAGGCAGGCCGAAGAAGAAATGGGCAGACAACATCACTGAATGGTCAGGAAAGAGCTTCTCCACAACCCAGACACTTGCCCACAACCGCCGCAAATGGAGCCAGCTGGTGCAACGTTTGTCACTGTAGTGCCCCTACAACCCTGGAGGGGGTTATGGGAGCAGATGAGATGAGATGGGTGGGGATGGGGGTGGGGACGAAGGGGAGGGGTGGTGGTGGTGAAAAAGGGGTTGGGGTGTGATATGATGTGTATATGTGTGTGTGTGGAGGAGGGGGGGTATATTTTTTTGAGTTTTGTTGTAGTGACGGTGTTTTTCATGTAGACCTACTTCCATTTTTGTGACTACTGCAAGTGTCGGTTGGATTTTCTTCTTTTTCTCTCACTTTTTTGTTTTCTGTTTTAGTGAATAAAAAAGAAAATCCTCTATTTTTTTTTTCGTTTGAGGCAAAATTTTCCTTTTTTTTTATGATGACCGAAATCTCATGCCAAGAAGGAGAGAGAGAGAGAGAGAGAGGAGAGAGAGAGAGAGAGAGAAGAGAGAGAGAGAGAGAGAGAGAAGAGACAGAGAGACAGAGACAGAGAGACAGAGACAGAGATCTTCTGCTCTCACAGGTGATGATGCGTGCTGCACGTGGGAAATGATTTCTGTTCACCCACAGAGGGCGCTGAAGTAGCCCAGCCATCTGACCTGCGCACTTCACTGTTCCGTTACGCCTAAGGGTGACTGAATCATAGTCCCTAACCTACAGGCAACTGGACAAGACGCTTTGATTGTGGCTGCATGCTCCCTGCAGTTTTAAAGGTGAGGCTGCAGGTAAGCTTTTATTTTTTTATGATTTTTGTTTTTCATGAGCGTTTTTACGTTTTCGAAATAGAAAGTATGGAAAAGCAAAAGGACTGTGAGCATATTAAAAAAAAAATTCTTCTCAGTACCAAGTTCCAAAACGAAGTTGCCCTGATAAAATTGTGGCGGGAAACATTTCCGAGTACTCCCCCACTCCTGTGACTAGATTTCTACTTAGCCCTTTTAGGAATTATTGTGACATTGAAGCGAATTCTTGGCTAGTGCCATGTCATAGCCAAGAAAGTATTTGGCTCTCCTGTGTTCTCCTCTCCTCAGAGACTTTTTAAACGCAATGTTTAGAGCCTCCCCCTTCTCTTTCCCGTCTGCTAGCCATATAGAACAAGACTAAAATGGAGACAGAAGCCTATCATTTGCTGTTCATAGATTTCAGCTTGTGCAAAGTTGTATCACCGTTTTCCAGTTCAGTTTACTGTTAACTGTTTTCTTCTTCTGCTCAACGACCCAAGTGTGGCCCTGTCATCTCCCCCTCCTTCCCAAGTTGTATGTGTCCAGAATATAGATTGGCTAAAATATATATATATTTATTTTTTTTGGGGGGGGGGGGGGGTGCTATAGCTGCCAGGTTTCCCAAGGGTGAGATGTTTGCGTATGGGACTGTTCTTCCGCCATGAAGGCAGCCACATTATGACTTCAGGGTACAGTTGGGAATCGAAGCTACCAACTTTGCCAGGACAGTCGGGACATACCTCCCTGCTCTTTCCATGGTCGGAGGTTCCTTTGAGGTGCACAAGTTGGTAAGCCGCCAGGAAAGACTTGACATTGACATTCCATTGTTTTTGCTTGCTGGGCCAGAGCTCTGAGGTTCACCAGTGGTGAGGTTTCGCTTTTCCATCGTTTTTGCCTACCATGAATGTAGCTGCAGCTCTACTTTGGGGATGCATGCTGGGTATGGTCGTGTTTCCGAAACCCACCGAATACCGAAAGGAATTACGGATTTATAACGTGCATATTATTTATTTATTTTATTTATTCATTTATTTTTTATTTATCTTATTCTTTTATATCGAGGATAATGGAATGAGCATTCATGTGCTTTTTTACACCCAGTCCCCGTGTGTATGCAGTTTTTGTAAAAGCGGAACAGGATTTAACGTGTGCATCTTCATGTGTATTTACACGGAGTTTGGGCACTGGCAGATCTGCACTAGAAGTTGACCTGGGAGATTGTAAAAATCCCCACTCTGAATGAATTCACCAGATCCCGCCGATATTCGAATCCACGACTTCATGGACCCATGGGATTGAAGTTAAAGTAGACTTTTTTTCCCCCTGGAGTTTTCCTGAAGTTGGTGCCGACTCCACAGACCTGAAAGTCTTTCGGGTGAGACTATAAAACAAGGACTTGTGTTCAAATGCGCACAGAACATTTTGCCCTCACAATAAAGCCCAATTGTGGCCTTTGGGAAAAGACCTATCACATGCATTGTATACTGGTGGGAACTGAAACCCCCCAAAAAGTTATGTGCGAGTCGTTGACAGTTTGATTATTAGTTTACTGCCAAAGTAGAGTCTGACTCATGCTTGCCATCAACCCAGCAACTGAAACGCCTATTTTGAGGGCATTTACCCCCTGGAGTTAATAATTATCAGTACTGACTTATCTAATCCCCTCAACGTCTGGATGAGACTATAAACTGAGGTCATTTGTACGAACGCACGCAAAACATTGCACACACACATGGAGGTTTGTCCTGCCTTGAAGAAGAGTAGGCCATAGTTTGGCGATAGGAGTGAGTGGCTGATAAAACGCCTGCACACTGTACTGGTGGTGGCTTCACCAGGTTCTTCAACCTGCCCGAAGCACGCTGCCTGATGACTAGTGCAGTGCCCAGAGAATTTCTGGAGGAGCTGAAGAAAAAAGTCAGTCTGGTTTGAAGACATACTGCTCATTAAAATTTTTATGATCCAGTTGATGTGGAAACTTAATCTTCATCAGTTTTTTTTCGTTTTTTTTCTTTATCGCAGTCTGCATGAAGAAATACTGCTCATTAAAATGTTTATGATCCAGTTGTTGGAAACGTTTTTTAAAATTATTTGATGGCTAAGGAATTGAACTTGTGGGGTAGTATTCTATGAAATAATTTAAAATAATTAAAAAAACAACTTAGTGATAGTTTATGACACAGTTCTGTGTGTGTATGTGTTTATCAGATTGTGGCCAGCAGCCCTGAACCTTCTGATCAGAGAACGCGAGATGGAAGTGCGTCATCAGTACAGGGCTTCAGTGCCACTAGACTACTGGTGACAGCAGCATGACTTGTGACAGCAGCATGACTTGTGACAGCAGCATGACTTGTGATAGCAGCATGACTTGTGATAGCAGCATGACTTGTGATAGCAGCATGACTTGTGATAGCAGCATGACTTGTGATAGTATGACTTGTGATAGCACGACTGTCATTTACTAGGCTTCTGTTTGGAGTAGGGTTCGAGTTCTGTGTTAAGTCGGTCCTTTAGGTGATATCTTACTAATAGTTCTGAGATGTAAACGTATATTCATTCCTTTTTGGTGTAAAAATATTCTACAGTTGCAGTACTTAGTTTTCAAGACTGTTTCTAGTTAGTAGGCTTTTTGTATTGAATAGGGCTCGAGTTCTGTGTTAAGTCGGTCCTTTAGGTGATCTCTTACTAATAGTTCTGAGATGTAAGCGTATATTCATTCCTTTTTGGTGTGAGGATATTCTACAGTCCCTGTGCTCAATTTTCCAGATAGTAGGCTTATGTATTGAATAGGGTTCGAGCTCTGTGTCAAGCCAGTTCTTTTGTGTAGCCTTTTACTAAATAGTTCTCAGATGAAAACGTATGTATGTTCGTCTTTGGGGTGAGGATATTCTACAGTCCCAGTGCTGTTTTTGATACTGTTTCCAGTCAGTAGGCTTCTGTATTGAAAGGATTCGAGCTCTGTGTCAGGGCGGTTCTTTGGGTCCCCTCTTACTAATTGTTCTGAGATATAAACGCATGGTCATTCGCCTTTGGGGTGGGGATATTCTACTGTCCCAGCGCTCAGTTTTCAAGGTGCTTTCCAGAGGCTTCAGGGTCCAGCAAAAAAAGCTGACGGTGTTTGACAATTTTGGTTAGGGAGGGGGATCAGCATTTTGAAAATGGCTACAAACATTTCATTATTGCGAAGATGGAAATTCATGGCGTGATTCACTACAACTGAAACATGTTAGGGAAAGAAGCCGAAGAGTATCAGTTGATGGTGGAAAGTTGTAGTTGAATGTGAAGTTGACTACGTGAAGTAGAGATGCAAAGCTGCAGACCCGCCATTGCCACAGATGGTTTCAGAAAGTAGCCGAGAACACGTCAGTATAGTACTTGCAGCAGAAGGAAGTAATGTCACTTTGTGTTATGCTGTTCTGGTCAAATTTTGTTTCTTCATCTTTGGGGAATGCTTCACGGTTGTAGGACCTGTCGGTTGCTCTGAGATCGCTGGACACCAAATTCCTGACTGCTCTGACATCCCTTGTTAGATAAACTAAAGTAACAAAGCAGCTAAAAGTCAAATAAAATAAACTGAATAAACAAACCTAAACTGACAAAAGTTTTAAAAAAAGCTTTAAAGCATGTAAAGTTAGAAAAAAACTAAAAGGGGTCTTTAAGAATTAAAAGAAAGGGGATTTAAAAAGAATTAAAAGCAGTAAAACCAATTAAAAGCAAAGTAAATCTAAATAGGAATTAAACAAAAATCCCCCAAAACTAAAATATAAAAGGAATAAGCTAAATAGCCCCTCCCCAAAAAAAAACCAACCACCTACCAAAAACAAACCCACTAACCTAAACCTCTCCCTTTAGATACAAACAAGACCCCTAAACAAATAATAATAATAATAAATAATAATAATAAAATAAAAAAACTCTGTAGGAAGGGATGGAAAAGGAGCAGTCTTGGTGACAGTGATCCTGGTGTTCCAGAAAGAACATCATCTTTGAAGGCACTGACAATGCTGGGTAGAACTAGTTCCTTCCATAGTAACTTAAGTTTACACTGACTCTGGCTCATTCATCGCGCGTTCATTTAGTCCAAGGCGAGGAAACCCCATGGTGTCTGACTTGTGATGTGCCAGTAACCATCAAGCATCTGCTGCTTCTGGATTGTCGAGGTGTTCAGGATGTTAGGCACAGGCATTTTACTGCAGGCATTTTCCCGTAGATACGAGTAAAGATGTAGTAGTTCGTCAGGTCAAACAAGTTTAGTTTTAAGAAACCTTACGTGGTTCTCCCACAACTTGGTGACAGTCCAGGGTTGACTTTTATAGTTGGCCAGGGCATTGAGATTTATTTGTCGAATGCTCGGACAGCAACTACTGAGTGAAAAAGTGTTTTAAACACCTTATAAGTCAGGCCCAGACTTTCGGTGGGTGAGAATTTTATATTTTGTCTTTATAGAAAAAAGGCAGAAGGAACCAAGAAGGCAGAAGATAGACAAGGAGGCGACAGGAAGAAAAGGAACAAGGAAGAAATAGGGACCGAAAAGATAATTCCAGTATATCAGGCACAGGCATTTTTCGGGTTGATAAAGAGTCGAGATGTCATACTTGGTCAGTTTGACCAAAGTAGATTTTTGAGGAATCTGGCTTAGGTTTGACCAGTTTGTGTCGGTGACCGTCCTGGGTTGACCCTTATAGTTGGCTTGGGCATTTGAGATGAGGAACAATAGTGGAGTTGGTTTTAAACCCAAGTTTTAATCTGTATTTAGTCGCACAGTTTTAATCTTGGAACAGTTAGGAGGTTTCATCCCCGATATGCCTCTGTGGTTCTCTCCTCCGAGAGATGTCCATCATCAAGACGTCACTTTCAAGACCCTTCCGTCATCAGACCTATCTAGTAAGTACATGATTAGAGATATATGCCGCTAAATTTCAGCTGACTTAGAACATAATTGATAATTTAGTGTGATTTGCACGCGTGTGCACGGTGTGTTTGGATTCTTGTCTTAAGGTTTGCTGGATAACATCTTTCTGACATAATTGGTAAAGTTCAGCTAGCTCCTTGTGAGGGGGTGTAATATAAGTAAACGAGATTGGATCGGGCTTCATTTTTTTTGGTCAGAAGGTCAGGAGGTGGCTTTGTCAGTCTGATCCAGCCAGGCCCTGCTGTGGTAGTGAAGGTAGCTCAGGCCTTGGTGTGTATCTCTTCTTAGACGAGGACAGTGACACTGTCACTGCCTCACACTTCTTCAGGCGTTTTCCAAACTGGGTTCTTCATGATTCCTTAGGTTGTGGCGTTCCTAACATTTAGGGTGAAGTAATTATGCCGATCACAAGGCGGTTCTATGGCAGCTGTTTCTCCTGTGCTGGTGCCTTCAGCTGAGAACATCTTCAAGACCTGAGAACTTCACCACCATCCAGATGTCGCTTCCAATATGTCCTTCCATCAAGATATCGCTTCCGAGACGTCGTCTTCCATCAAGATGTCACTTCCGAGACGTCTTCTTCCATCAAGATGTCACTTCCCAGATGTCTTCTTCCATTAAGATGTCACTCCCCAGACATCTTCTTCCATCAGAAATCATTCCCCAGACATCTTCTTCCATCAAGATGTCACTCTACGAGACGTCTTCTTCCATTCAAGATGTCACTTCCGAGATGTCTTCTTCCATCAAGATGTCACTTCCGAGATGTCTTCTTCCATCAAGATGTTACTCCCCAGACATCTTCTTGCATCAGATATCATTCCCCAGACATCTTCTTCCATCAAGATGTCACTTTCGGATGTCTTCTTCCATCAAGATGTCACTCCCCAGACGTCTTCTTCCATCAAGATGTCACTCCCCAGACATCTTCTTCCATCAAGATGTCACTCCCCAGACGTCTTCTTCCATCAAGATGTCACTTCCGAGATGTCTTCTTCCATTAAAATGGCACTTCCGAGATGTCTTCTTCCATCAAGATGTCACTTCCGAGATGTCTTCTTCCATTAAAATGGCACTTCCGAGACGTCTTCTTCCATCAAGATGCCACTTCCGAGACGTCTTCTTCCATCAAAATGGCACTCCCCAGACGTCTTCTTTCATCAAAATGTCACTTTCGGATGTCTTCTTCCATCAAGATGTCACGTCCGAGAGATGTCCATCATCAAGTCCCTTCCGTCATCAGACCTAACTAGTAAGTACATGATTAGAGATATATGCCGCTAAATTTCAGCAGACTTAGAACATAATTGATAATTTAGTGTGATTTGCCCGCGTGTGCACGGTGTGTTTGGATTCTTGTCTTAGGGTTTGCTGGATAACATCTTTCAAAGATGTAATCGGTAAAGCTCAGCAAGCTCCTTGTGAGGGGGTGCTATATAAGTAACCTATTCTTCAATTGATGTAGGCCTAAGGCAATGAAAACCTGACATTGAAATGTTAATTAGGTCTTTACTTTGTATAATTTGATCGCAACGTAAAAAAAAAATTCTAATAGGTTCATAGCCCAGCACTTTGTTTTCAAACTTTCCTATGAAAAGCATTAATTTGCAGTAGCTTTGCCTTTGACAAAGATGTGTAAATTTAAACCAGAGCAGAGTGTTGAGATCACATAGTTGTAATGGCTAGGTAGTGAAACTTAAATACATTTTAAATTTATTTATTTATTTATTTTATTTATTCTTTTATATCGAGGATAATGGAAAAGGCACTCATGTGCTTTTTTTACATTCAGTCCCCGTGTGCATGCAGTTTTGTCAATTTTGTCATCTGTTTCCACCGGCACACACTGGCCTACTCTTCCGAAAAGCGGAACATGATTTAACGTGTGCGCAAGATGTTCTGCGTGCGTTCGAACACGGGGCCTCGGTTTATAGTCTCATCCGAAGGCTATGGTTACTGATTGTTTGCAACTGGAATCAAGCGGTAAGAACTTTGTTACTTTCACACCCAGACCCGCCTTGTTTCTAGCATACACTTATGTCTGGTTACCAGGTGCCATCAAGATTCCAGAGAACTATCGAGAAAGCTGGGCCACAGGAACCCCACCTGCCTGCTGTAAAGAGAATGGCGGTTTGGTCACACCACATATCAGGGCTGCCTGGCCAAGACTGTCCTGCAGGGGACACTGGAGGGAGGACGACACAGGGGCAGACAGAAGAACTGAACAGACAGCATCAAAGAATGGACCGACCTGGACACGGCAGTGCTACTACTCGCGAAGCGATGAAGACGGACCAGCCTGGAGAAAACTGGACCAAGGTATCCCAGGCATCTTGAACGACCAGCTCCATCAGTGGACTGCTGATGGGAACCCAGTCAGTAACAGTGAAGTCTTCGATGAGCCCTGCTACGTGTCATAGAGCAGGTGAGAACCCATAATTATGTGATCAGTCTCCGTGTATACTACTACTACTACTACTACTACATGGGATTTATATAGCGCCATATCTTGCAAAAAAACCCCCAACCCAAATCAAAGCGCTTTCGTTCATCCCACTCATTCAAATGTCAACATCGGTATGTCGGTGTGTGTTTGTGTTACCGCATTTTTTTGGTCTAAATGTCTGTCATCTCGGCTGCTTGACTGGTTTGGTTTGTCGGTCCATGTGTGTTGCAATTTTAGTTTTGGTTGGTTTGTTCTGAGGTATATTATGTATGTGCTTGTTTTTTCTGTCATTGTGTACTGTTTTTTTGTTTGTTTGTCTGTACTTGTGTAGATGTCTGTTTGCTCCCCCCCCCCCGGGCCCCCCTGTATTCGTCTGTGCTTGGGTGTGTCGGTTTTCTTTGTTTGTTTGTCCTGGTCTCTTTCGTGTTTGTATTTTTCTGTTTTTTGTCTGCTCGTGTACATATGTCTGTCTGCATTTTTGTTTTTCTCTGTCCCGTGTGTGTATGCCTGTGTTTGCAGTTTTTTGTTTTTTTGTCTGTCCGTGTGCGTGTGTCTGTGTTTGCAGCTTTGTTTTTCTTTGTCCATGTGTATATCTGTTTTCTGTTTTTGTCTGTCCACGTGTGTATGTCTGTGTTTTTTTTTTAAAGGTTATTGTCTGTACTTGTGTATATGTCTGTTTTTAAAAAAAATCTGTACTTGTGCAGTTGTATGTCTATTTTTTCTGTTTTTATCTGTACTCGCGCAGCTTTCATGTTTTTTTTCCGTTTTCTTTGTCCTTGTGTGTATGTCCGTTTGCTTATTTTCTTGTCCGTGTGTTTGTTTGCTTACTTTTCATTGTCCTTGTGTGTATATCTGTTCGCTTATTTTTTTGTGCTTGCCTTTTTCTCTGTTTTTGTCTTTCCATGTGTATATGCCTGGGTTTGCTTTTTCAGTTTTTTTGGTCTGTCCTTGTGTGTTTTTTGCCCCCTGTCATTGTCTGAAGTGTGCTTTTTGAATCTTCAGATCTCGTCACTGCGCAACAAGAGTGCATCAAGAGGAGATCCAGTGCCGAACATTAGTGCATCAAGCCAATGCAGAACATTAGTGCATCAAGAAAAGAGCCAGTGCAGAATATTAGTGCATCAAGAGGAGATCCAGTGTAGGACATAGCATCAAGAAGAGATCCAGTGTAGGACATAGCATCAAGAAGAGATCCAGTGTAGGACATAGTGCATCAAGAAGAGATCCAGTGTAGGACATAGCATCAAGAAGAGATCCAGTGTAGGACATAGCATCAAGAAGAGATCCAGTGTAGGACATAGTGCATCAAGAAGAGATCCAGTGTAGGACATAGCATCAAGAAGAGATCCAGTGTAGGACATAGTGCATCAAGAAGAGATCCAGTGTAGGACATAGTGCATCAAGAAGAGATCCAATACAGAACATTAGTGCATCAAGAAGAGATCCAGCATCAAGAAGAGATCCAGTGCAGAACACAAGTATATCAAGAAAAGATCCAGTGCAGGACATAGCATCAACAAGAGATCCAATGTAGAACGTTAGTGCATTAAGAAAAGATCCAGTGTAGAATATTAGTACATCGAGAAGAGATCCAGTGCAGAACACAAGTATATCGAGAAGAGATCCACAGCAGAACGTTGGTGCATCAAGAAAAGATCCAGTGCAGAACGTTAGTGCATCAAGAAAAGATCCAGTACAGAACATTAGTGCATCAAGAAGAGATCCAGCATCAAGAAGAGATCCAGTGCAGAGCATTAGTGCATCAAGAAGAGATCCAGTGCAGAGCATTAGTGCATCAAGAAGAGATCCAGCATCAAGAAGAGATCCAGTGCAGAACATTTTTTTCATCAAGAAGAGATCCAGTGCGGATCGTTAGTGCATCAAGATCCAGTCATAGGCAGGACATTCAGCCATGGGAGAGACAGAAGGCCATCTGTTATATATGACAAATTATAGAGGACTAGCCTGTCACACTAATGCGACAATGAACCCAGACAAATAGAACCACACTGTAGACTTAACAAAGTCGTGCCTCAATACACAGTAGAGAAGCTATGGTTTCGGATAAATGCAGTCAGTTGTCACCATTGTTAGACAGCATGCATCTCGCACTACCGCATTGGTTTATAAGTGACTCGGATGTTAGGAGCAATTTCAATTTGTTTTGTTTCAAGATTCAAGATTTGTAGAAGCATTTATTTGAGGGAGGAGAGAGCAAGGTGGAAAAAGAGGAGATGAATACATAACTGGAAATAAGCTCAAGAAAAGTTTTTGAGAGAATGTGTTTAAAGTACCACTGAAAAAGTGGCAAAATTGAAGAAATTACCAAAATGGTTTAAAAAAAAAATCTGATAACAATAGTCCAATACATTTCTGTAAAATCCCTTGGTGTTTGTGGGACTTAGAATTATTTTTTTATTATGGATCTGGTCAAAAATTGCTTGAGAAAACTCAGTTCCTGGCATAACTTCTATTGAGGTATTTTGTTGTTTTTTACAAATTTGTATTTTTTTTTATAGAATTAGTGGCTTTTTTATTCAATGGCTGCTTGACGAAGTATTCTGGTCTTGACATATCTTACTTAGAATCAAGGATTAGAAAATGCGCGCGCGCGCGCGTGCGTGTGTGTGTGTTTGTGTTTTAATCATAAATGCTTTGTTTGAGAGGACATGTTTGAGAAAATACAGCTGTCCTATCATAATAATAATAATAATAATGTATGGAATTTATATAGCGCTGAATCTTGTAAAGCAACAAATCAAAGCGCTCAGATTTTATTTCATACCACTTTAAGTCACAGCAGATTTCTCTCCGTGAAATTCGGGCTGCTCTCCCCGGGGAGAGCGGGAGAACGCGTCGCCACTTAGCGCTGCGCCACCCTTTCACCCTTTTTTTTTCTTCTGCAGCTGTATTTGTTTCCCTATCATGTTCCATTTTGGTAGGGCGCAGTGGCCATTGCTTGATTTAAAAAAAAAAGATTTCTTTATAATGAAAAAAAAATCTGATTGGTCACACGTCCTCTCCTAATATGCCTTGTCGAACTGGCAATGATTAAAAAAAATTTTCCCCATGGAATCAGATGAAAATATTAAGTAATCACTTTTGTGATAGTCTGCCCCTCCATGCTTGTATACTTGGCAATGCTTTGTAAATAAGAAAATGTTCAGTTATTGGAAAAAATGTAAATCGTGTTTCTGACCTATGCGGTTGATGGGTAGCGAAGTGTCAGAGACCTGAAAGATGTAACATTGGAAAATAGGCAGTCAGTCTTTGATTTTAGCTGAAGTAGAAAAATGTACTAAGAAAAAAAACCAGATTTCACAAAACATTAAATTTTAACAGAGAGAGAGAGAGAGAGAGAGAGAGAGAGAGAGAGAGAGTGAGAGTGTGTGTAAAGGGGATAGTTATTGGGAGGAGACCAAAGGCTGTAAGGAGAGGCACGGGAGGGGAAGGAGTGTTTAGGAGGGCTATGGGTGCACATTTAGAGCAGTAGAGATAGACAAACACAGCTGGCTGATAAGTTTTTCTTACATGGCTTATACTGGGCTAATTTTTTAATGGTTGCAACTGGTCAAATTCAATAGAAACTTTTCAGAAAATGTGTAGGCCCGAAATTGCTTTGATACCCAAACTGAAAATTTGTGTGGACACTGAAGCCAATTGCACCAACGTAGCTGTTGATAGAACCGGAGATTGGCTCACAGCTCTACGCTATTGCGAGCTACGTACCATTGTGTCTATAGCTACATACCCTTTGTCTGTGTGCTATTGTGTCCACATGCACTCTAACATTCAGACGGACCAGCTGACGAGACGACCATTTCCCGCTACTAACTGTTAACACTAACCCTAACCTCAACCCTAACCCTGGCCCGCATGTGGACACAAAAAGCAGGTAGACAACAGGTATGTGCTGACATAATGGCTGAAAATTTTTGTGTTTTGGATTTGAATTAATTTTTCGGAGAGTAAATGGATAAGCACAGTCAAGTCAAATTTTATTTCCGGATGTTACATTGAATAAGCAACGTATTTGCTTTTTTTCATCAAAAGCACAAAGCGTCTTTAGACCATGCTCTAAAATGCCAGCAAAAAGTCATACGCCAACAAACAGTAAAATGAAATTTAGAATTGATTATAATCAAAAATGCAAAAAAGTCGTACGCGAACAGTACAATGAATTTGTCGTTTATAATTAAGTACTACTACTAACTCACAAAGATCATCAGTTTCCACTGCTAGGGAGGGTAGGACGATAGGTGCTAGAATTTTAGGGGAAAGGGTGCTAGGAATGGGGTGGGGGTGGGTGGGTGTTGTGTAAAATGTTGTGGTATATGATGGGAAAGAAGTGTGATGACTGAGGATGGGGATAGGGAGCAGGCAGTCACTTTATAATCTAGGTACACGGGAGAGTGGGGGTGCGGAGCATTTGAAATAATTTATTTAAAAACGAAAGTGAGGGTCGCTTAGAATGCAGGGTTGAATAATCATTCGAAAGGGCAGATGGATTTTAGAAAATTGAATTCAAAACAAAAAGTAAGGGATGCTAATTTTCGAATGCATTATTGAATAATCATAAGGGGAGGCTACTGGGAGATAGTGAGGATGCATTGCAGAAAAGGGGTGTTGTCGAAGGAGGGGTTTAGGTGTGTGTGTGCGTGCGTTTATTTCTTTTAAGATTTTAAAATATATTCTTATATATCGAGGATAATGAAATAAGCACTCGTGTGCCTTTTTTACATCCAGTCCCCGTGTGCACGCGGTTTTGTAAATTTTGTCTTCTATTCCCAGCGGCACACAATGGCCTACTCTTTAAACAAGCGGAACAGGATTAGCGCGCGCGCGCGCGCGCGCGCGCGCGCGCGTGTGTGTGTGTGTGTGTGTGTGTGTGTGTGTGAAGGCCCCACAATGTAATGAAAAAATATGGAAAGATTCTTGCAGTTGTCCAACCTTTGTATTGTATCTGGTATGTCCATTTGAGCTATTATTATGCAACTTTTAAGTGTGTGTATTCTAAAATTTGATTGTGGCAAATGTTGTGAAATAGCGTTCTAGAACAACTCTGCAATGATACCATGTGGTGTTGTAGGTTATGGTTATTGTTCAGCCTTCCTTATATGACTTTTGTGCTCTTGTGAAACTTGGGTTGTGTAAAACTAGAAAATGGTTTAGCAAGTTTGTGGATTTTAGTGGTTGGTCGTAATTATTTTGTAAGCAGTTGTATGAAACACTTGGTTGTATTATACTGTTGTTTGGTTTTCGTTGCTTTAAATAACTTTGTCCAAATAGAAGAAAAACGTGCATTTCAGCAAACGGTGCTGATGGACAGTTGTTGAAAGTTCTTGCCCTTTTCACTTTTCTTGTCCATCATATCTTTGACAGTTTGTATTTTCAACATTTAGTAATTTTCCTAGACTTCATTACCAAAAACATGTTTCTTTTACTTTTTTATGTACACAATTTATGTATTGAGTGCAAAAGGATGCCTTTTTTTCTTTCATTGTAAAATGTGGGTATAGTTAACTGCTGTGTTACCCACTACACCTATAGACATTACTCCAGCATAGCCTGACATTGTTGTTAAACTTAGTAGTGACTCATGGTTATGTTCATGCAGCTTTCGCCGTTTTGGGCTGTTTCCCAGCTGTAAGGGGCATGTGTGTGTTGTGTGCTTTCTTTTCCCCCACCATTATGTTGCTGGTCTTTGTTTTGTTTTTGCTTCCATATTTCCTGTATGCTGTGAGCACACACCGCTGGTATTTGACTACCCAACTTTCTTTTCTGAGAAAAATGCAAGTTTGTGTACAACTCCTGATTCTTTGATACTTACAAGCTGATGTTTTGCGTTTACTTGTTAAGGCGGTTTTTGCTTTCTGGATGTAAAGATAACATCGCTGGAATTGAGCTTTTTGTCACTTATGTGTTTTAAAAGCATATTGGAATGAACACACCATTGTGATCTGAGATTTTAAATGTGAAATTTCTAAAGCGAACAAAAGTCAGTTGGTCAGTCATTGTGTCACTGCTGGTCAGAGCATTGGGAAAAGCCTACCTCCCCCTTCAGAACCCAAAGAGGCTGGAGTTAGGGTTGGGTAGCCGGCTCGCAGCTGAAATAAAAAAAAATGAAAAAGGAACTTCAGAATGACTGAACATTATGAAAACTTGATGAAAAGTGCAAAACGAAAACAAAATGTCTTCTGTAACCAGTATTGCTTCCATATTTTTCCTGTATGTGGTGAGCACACACCACTGACACTTGACTACCCAACTGACTTTTATTTCCTGAGAAACATACAAGCTTTGTACAACTTCTGCTTTTTCGATACTGAAAAGCAATAAGTGCCAAATTTATGACTGTGAATGAAACGAACTTGGCCAAGGTCTTTGTTAACAGTTCCATTAAAAATGAATGACTGTGTTTACAAGTGTGGAGTATGTGCACAAGATCTCAGATAATCGCCTTCTGTCTGTAGTGCTCTCTCTCTCTCTCTCACTCTCTCCCTCTCTCTCTGCCTGTCTCACTCTCTCCCCTTCTTTACATTCAAATGTATTCAATCAGTCCATCAGATATACACGAACACATTCAGATATATTCAGATGCCTGTCGCGGACATAAATGTTGAGTGAAGATGTCATAGATGGATATTAAAAATTTCCTTTTTCACATTGCTTTGGGTTTTATCTTATGTGTCATTTATAATGTGGTTTTTCCCACAACGCAGACCATCCTGGGTTGACCCTTATGGTTGGCCAGGGCGTTACCAGGAACGACAGTAGAGTTGGTTTTAAACACCGTTTTAATCTGTATACAGTTGAACAGTTTTAATCTGAGATTTAAAAAAATGACAAGGTGACAGCCATGATGCGGCGCCTGTGGTCAGCAAAAAAACATTGTGCCTCCCTTCCACCCCCATCCACCGAATGATGACTGAAAAGGATTGCACCAAGTTTCCAATCCGCTCCTACATAAAATGTGAATGTATGCAAATGCTTCTGTAGCAAAACAAAAGGTTCATTGAACTGCTGGGCTTCTTTGAATCTGTCATACACATGTGCTACACTGCTGCTGCTGCTGCAAACAAATTTCGGGTATATTTTGATATTCCGCTTTTCATAAGAGCAGGCTATTGTGTACCGGTGGGAACGGATGACAAAATTTTGCAAACTGCATTACACACAGGGACTGATTGAAAAAGGCACACGAGTGCTTATTTCATTATCCCCAGTAAAAAAACAAAAAACAAAATGAAAATAAAAATAAAATATACCTTTGCAGATCAGGAGAGTGAGTTATCTACTTATTACCTCCCTTTGAGCATGGTGCACGGGCAGTTGATTATTTGTAGTTTTTATTTTATTTATTTACTTATTCTTTTATATCGAGGATAATGGAATAAGCACTCGTGTGTTATTTTTTACATCCGGTCCCCGTGTGTATGCGGTTTTGTAGTATGTGTGGGAGCAAGCACGCATGACTATGAGGTATAATTATAAGCTAGTGAAGGCATTTCTGATCTTCCCAGCAATCTAGCTTTGCTGCAGTTTGACAGCAGAGGCTTCTGTTGCTGGTTAATCAGGAGTGCATGTAAGTTTTTTTATGTTTGCGTATCTCGCAAATATTAGAATGAAGCACAGCATACTTTATACTCCCGCGCGCACACACACACAGACGGGAGCGCGTACACACACGCGCACACAAACACGTACGCACACGTACGTTTTCAAAATTGGTGAACAAGTTCTGGATTATAAGTCTATGGTAAAATTTCTTGGTATTATACTTACTTCGAAATTAACATGGCATTGTCACATCGAATATGCTTTAAACAAGGCAAGAAGTCTGAATGTATTAAAAGCAATTAGTAGGCAAATATGGGCACAAGATTCATTAGTACTAAAGCATTTATCAGTATCACTGGTTCGTTCTAAACTAACATATGGTCAAGACTTATTCTTTAGTGCCCCCAAATATCTATTGAACAAAATTCAAAGCTTAGATTGTAAAGCTTTCCGGATTGCTTTGGGAGTTCCGTTTCATGCATCTTCTTTAGGAACGTATAGAGAAATAGGAGTACTACCTCTAGAGGATTATCGTAACTTAGCCGTTTCAAAGTATGTTTTAAGAAGTTCGACAGTTGAAAACAATATTGCATCGGAAATTTCAATTAGATCCGACTTAGAATTTCCCAATAGAGCTAAAATATCTCTTCTCTTGTCACTATTAGTACTTACATTTCCCGATATCTTCAAAGAGTCAAGTATCAATCCTAAAGACTGGCAAAATCCACACCTCTTTTAACACCTTGTCCAAAATGGAACTTCAGAAAGCAGATTTGATATCTACCATCTCTCTTTAAAAAAAGAAGAAAATGGGCTTATTCTTGGATCTTATATAAAAGTGCACCTAGAAGATACATATCCTTCACATCTTAAGATATACACTGACGGATCCCTTCTTAAAAACAAGGAAGCAGGGGCAGCATTCATTATTCCAGCTTTAAAGATTGAAAAATCCTATCACATCGGCAAAAATCATTCCATCTTTACTGCTGAACTTACTGCTATTTTGATGGCTTTGTACTTTCTGCTTGATTTCCCCAATACTGTTTTGCAGATATTGTTCTGTGTTGATTCTAAATCTGCATTACAGTCTCTCAGTAACTCGTCTTCGACCGTTAGGCAGAATCTTATAACTGAAATTAATTTATTGGTACATTTTTTAATTCTGAGGGGTTCGAATGTTACTTTCTGCTGGATTCCATTCATTGTGGTATTCATTTTAATGAAACGGTTGACAAAGCTGCCAAAAAGGCAGCAAAACATGATAGCTATTCAACTGTTTTAGATATTCCTCTTTCTCTTCATGAAGGTTATGCTTTGCTTCAAATGTTTGCTGGAAAATGTGAAAAAGAAACAGGAAGAGGCTGGTTATCCCCAGCATACTTGTTCAGTTCTGGATATTGAGAACATTCTTTGCACTCAGTACGGTTTTCGAAAATCCTGTACTAGAAAAATTGTTTCTCTAATCTACAGATTGAAATTAAATGCCTTTCGAGCAAAATTTGCCAAAAATATACAATGTATATGCGGTGACAAATTTTCTAATGTTCATGTTCTGTATCAATGTCAAGGTTTAAAAACGTTTTTACCATCATTTCAAGATAAGTCTCTGCAGGAAGTTTTAACCAATCCAGAGTTATTATGTGAGATTAGCCTTGTCTCTGTTGCAATCCCAGTATTCTCTTTTTTGTAAAGTATTGGTCGTGGGAATCTACATTTTGCTTGTTTCACAACTGCCGTTACAAGTAGTTCAAAAAATTGTTTTGTTTTCCCACATTAGAGTATTTTTCAATTGTTGTGGGGTTTTGTTAATTTTGAAGTTCTATGCCATGTTTTTTGCAACATTACTATTTATATAGATTGGAATAATCTTTTAATGTGCATTCATACCAACACGTATCTATTCTACTTAAAGCCTTATCTCATTATGTTCCCCCCCCCCCCCCCCAAAATCCCCCCCGCTCCATCGTCTAATATCACTTTAAGTGAACAGACGTAAAATTGAAGACACACGTACGCACACACACACATACACACACATACACACACACACGCACACACACACACCACACCACCACCACACACACACACACACACACACACACACACACACACACACACACACACACACACACACACACACAACCACACACACAACATATACCGGGTATACACACACACGAAAAATAGACAAGGAGCAAACTAATGATAAACGCTCAAAAATGCAGGCAAACGTTTACTATAATTATGAAGTAGCAAACATAGTAGACACAAAGTACAAATGCAAACACCAACAAATAAATGAATGAAGAAGCAATATACACATGCACATGATTTATTCATGCGAACAGGCACACAAACTTGCAGAGTGACATCACCGCTCGCGCGCGCACACACACACACACACACACACACACGCACGCACGCACGCACGCGCGCGCGCGCGCGCACGCACACACACATACATTTACTCCCAAGCACGCACGCAGATGCCAGACACACATTTTTGTGAGGACAAGATGAACAAAAGTTGTATATACTTAACCTTTCACCCTCTAGAAAGATCGATTTGACATGAATTGATACATTGATAACTCTCTCTCTCTCTCTCTCTCTCTCTCTCTCTCTCTCTCTCTCTCTCTCTCTCTCTCTCTCTCTCTCTCTCAAGCGATAATAAAAGTTTAAATTTAAAACGGTGTTTGCTAGAATCTGCGAGAATTTGCTAGGATCTATCATGTATATAATTATATTCATGCTAAAAACTGAACTCAGGCACTCTTGAAATATGCCGGCTGGAAATAGAAAGTCAAAAGAAAGCCAATAATTGTAGTCGATGACTTCTTGCACCTTTGCTATTTTATTTGTCCGTCGTGCTCGACGATGACCTCCAAAACAGCAGAGGAGGCAACCGCTGTTTCGGAAACAGGGTAGAAATTTTTTTTATATTATAGTGGAGATGCCTTGCCCACAGTACATCTCCACTCTCTCAGCCAAGTGGGCATAAGGACAGTCAGCGTTGGAGATGTTCTCCAAAGGCCAACCAGCCCCCAGAGCTGCAGCACATAAGGACTGTGCAAGTCAAGCCTCCTAGTCAGAGAGTCATAGTCTAAAGACTAAGTTGTAAAGTGGAATTTCATGAGTATGAAAGCCACTGATCATACAGCCTCTCACCTTGCTGTTGCCCCCAGCATCAATGGTTTAATTTTAAAAACAAACCCTGCGATAAAGCCCAGGCACTGAAGGTATAGCAGCCCCGTTTACATTTCTTGGTTGCAAATAGAGGAAAATGCTTACATAATTTGGCAGAGTATTGTTTTGGGCACTTCATTCATCTTCGCAAAGATTTTCACTGTTTAATTCAGTAAGTACGTGAACTTTGATTAGGGTAAGTGTTATCATCTGTCTGGTGAGTATGGATTTGCTAGAACATGACCAGTAAAGCAGTTGTAAGGAAAACGATACCGCCCAACATGGCTTCCTGGTCCTTTAGCTGAAGCAAGTCTGAAATTGTTACATCTGCTGAGTTCATTAGACATCCAGCCACCTGCCCATTATCTTTGAAGGGGAGGTAAGTCTGCCCCTGAACTTGGTGCCAGATTTTGCTTTGCTAATAATCATTAACAAACTTGATCTGGCTGTAAATCCTCATACTGCTGTGAAACTGATATGAATGTCGGGTTAATAATAATAACAACAAGAATCATTTATGCAATTTATCTAGCGCTGAATCTTGTTAAACAACAAATCAAAGCGCCTATGCAACAGGAAAGTTATCTGCACTACTGAGTTTTAGTTTTTAATTCTGTGTTACTTCTTTTTTTGCTGCTTCATCCCATCATGTGACGTTCCTATCCTGCTGTTCCCACGCCGCTCATTTCAATCTCTCAACTCCAGCCATACCCACATTCGTTATGTGGCATCCTCTGAGTTGTGTGTTCACAGGGAGCCCATGAAGGTCAGGCTGCCATGGGGCCACCATCCAGAGGGGTCCTGCACTGCTGCTGGGTCACTTTGGTGGTGTTCAGTGGAACCTATTCTGAGCTAACATACCAGGACACTACTTACTAAGCTCCCCTATTGACTACAGTATTAGGTCAGTTGCGGAGCCAGACTGAATGAATCACCCATCCGAAGTGGCGACCACCACAACGTCCCTCCAATGACCTTACCCGTGAACCCTCAACCCTGAAGGCTTTGACACAAACTCACCACAGGCACAGAAGTATAATAATTATAGGGTAAATGAAACTTAAGTCGCCATGAGACCAGAGCAACCAGGGCCACCAAATCAGAGACAACTTCTCTTTTAATTTCACGATGATCAATGATAATGAGGATGATGTGATGCTGCTATGGAAGTGTATACATGTACTTCGACATTATTTGACAGGGATGTACTCTACGCTTTCTATCATAATACATCCCAGCATTAACCGGGCCTGAGAGATACAGACACATGCAGTGTTAGTCAGGTAGTTTGAGCAAACCTCTCAAAATCGCATCCGTAAAGTAGATGAAGTTCGACTGTGTCGTCCCAGACTTCCTAGTAATCCCACAGCACACTCACTCTGGGTAGGAGCCAGCCGGAGTCTAAAAGAGTATCCCTATGACTCTTATAGGATTCAAACCTGCGACCTTCCAGTCTATAACCCAAGGTTTTGGCAAAACGCTGTGCTAAGGCAGCTCGGGCTGGTAACTTAATTCTGTTAGTTCCCAACTTTTTCATCAAACTTGATTGATCAGAATTCATGGCTCCCAACCTCTTTGTGTGAAGCTCCCATCCGAGTTAAATGCCTCAGATGGAGTCTCTTTCTCTTCTATTCTGCACCGAAAGAATCGTGTGGCTGAATAAGTAGCCGCTGCATAGGGTAAGCACCATCATAAAAACAAGATGTTTACCACAACGGTGAACAAGAATGGAGGCCTGTCCAGTGTGTCATGTTTACAGTCTGTCATGTAATTTGTATTGCTGCATTAATCTTCCACTGCTGCTGCTTCTGTTGCTATTTGTCTGTCCCTCTGTCTGTTTCCTCTGTCTGTCTGTCTGTCTGTCTGTCTGCCCGTCTGTCTCTTTCTTTAATTTAACGTCTGTTCATTCAAAGTGGTATTAGACAATCGTGTCATATTTCGACAACGTGTGTATTCGATTTCATTTTACGTCTCTTCACAAAATGTGATGCTAGACACATTAAGAAACAAAAAGAAAGTGGAGGGGAGGGGTGAGGATCTCTGGGAGTGGGGTAGGAGATTAATGTATTAATTAGATCTACACAGAACTGTAAGAAAATGTAAATACAAATAATTCTTGAGTATAGAATAATAAAAGTTTCAATTTCTAACAGAATCTAACGAATGAACAATAAAACTATTTGTAACCGTAGCCAACAAGAGAAAATCTAAACCGCAGAAGGATAATGTCTTTAAAGTCCATAATAATCATAACAATGAACCAGTTGGACTGTGCGGTAATGATTTAAAAAAAAATTTACTTCAGCAAAAGATCACTGAATATAGCTGATAACGATGCTGATGTCGGAACAGGTATGTAACTTTTCAGCATACTGCATATCAATATATGATCAACAGTTATACTATGGCCACATTTGCATGAAACATGTTCAACACATTTTGTCTTAAAACAGTTCAATTCCCATCTACAAGCCAGAGAACAATTTGTTTTACTGATATTCTGTTGGATTCCATCTCACTGTGGTGTATATCACAATGAAAACGTGGACCTCTTAAGAAAAAGAGGGGCCAAACAATTAACAGACATGGTAAAGGAGGTAAAGGATAGACATGACCAAATTAAAACTCCACTTGTCACTACAGCAATGTTATCAGATCGTGCAAAAAGCACAGCAAAAGTTATTCCAGTGTGAAAAAAAAGAGACTTGGTTGTGTTAATGTATAATTATGAAGAGATGGTAAAATTTGAGCGTTCTGTTAAAATATATGAAACCGAATTTTATCAAAGTGTGTGTGTTTATTCTATTTATTTATTTATTTTATTCTTTTATATCGAGGATAATGGAATAAGCACTTATGTGCTTTTTTTACATCCAGTCCCCATGTGTATGCAGATTTGTGAATTGTCATCTGTTCCCACCGGCACACAATGGCCTGCTCTTACGAAAGGCGGAACAGGATTTAACGTGTGCGCAAGATGTTCTGCGTGCGTTCGCACACGGGGCCTCGGTTTATAGTCCCATCCGAAGGACTTTGGGGGAGAGTGGAGTCTGCACTGATGTTAACTCCAGAGGAAAATATCCCCTTAAACAGGAATCGAACCCGGGTCGTCAGATTGCGAACGCAATGTTCTGACCACTAGGTTATCCCGTGTGAGTGTGTGTGTGTGTGTGTGTGTGTGTGTGTGTGTATGTGAGGGACAGACAGACAGATATAATGGGAGAGAGAGACCAACAGACAGAAAGGTCTGACACAGATAGAGGTACAGACTGTCAAAAGGACAGACAAACAGAGACATGTGATTATGGATTCAGACAGGCAGAAAATCAGGGGAAAAAACCAACAAAGAAAGAAACCCAGAGATATCCAAACCCACCCTCTTCTCATCTCAAGAATGAAAGATAACACCAAGCCAGATGACAGGAAACAATTTCTTTAACCCCCCCCCCCCCCACCACCCACAACAGAACAATAACAGGGCACTAAATTCACACAGTAATAAACATTCATACATAACCAGCCTTGGACAACTCACGCCTTGAACATATTTAGCCACAAATACACCAAGCCTTCAATCTCTCCCTACACGTTCCCTCAGTCTGCCTCTTCTCCTCTCCTCTAAAATGACTTTCTTATCCACACTGCTGTCAATCAGTTTTCCGCCATATTTAGCACGTGATGATGCGCGTGATAGCCGGAAGTAAGGGGCAGGAAGATGGCGAAAGAAGGGAGATAAGTGAGACAATGGAGCAGAAAGGAGAGATAAGAAAAGAAGAGTGGCCTCTCTTAGAGCAGCACGTGACCTGGTGTGACAGTTTGTTTCTCTGAAGAGGAAGGACATGGACAGGAAGAAAACATGGCCTGAGGAGGGATAGGTCAGCTCCCTCTGGCAAAGTGATTGACAGAAATGCAAATGCAATATTAGAATACCAGAGGAAAATTTGATGTCTTGCTTTGTCTCTTTGTATTTACCATCCATTCCAAATCCTAATTGGTTGTTTCTTTCTTTCTTTCTTTCTTTCTTTCTTTCTTTCTTCCTTCCTTTCTTCCTTTCTTTCTTTCTTTCTTTCTTTCTTTCTTTCTTTCTTCTTCCTTCCTTCCTTTCTCTTCTCTTCTTCCTTTCTTTCTTTCTTTCTTTCTTTCTTTCTCTTCTTTCTTTCTTTCTTTATCTAGCTATTCATTTGCTTGTTTTTATTTGTTGAAAGTATCCATTCAAAGCACTAATTAGTTGGTTATGTAAGAATTTATTTATCTATTTATCAATTTATTTATCTACCTATTTATTTGCTTGTTTGTTTATTTGCTGAAAGTAGAGAGTAGAAAAGATTTAGTGTGAATCAGTAGCACTCATCTTGAAGTACAAGTCTCCAACATCAGGCATAATCCTTTTAAAAAAATACCTGAAAACTATACACCACCACCAGCAGCTACCTAAACATTAACAAAAGCAAAAACTATAACAACAACAGCAGCAACAATAGCAACAACAGCAATAACAACAACACCAATATTTTATGTTTTGTCAGGTGTGACTGGTTGTTTTTTTTTGTAGAGAGGTGAAAGTGGATTTTTGTTTAGGAATCCTTTTTGGTCTTTTTTGTGGTAAAGTAGAATTTTCCTTGAAGAGTGAAGACAACACAGAGAGTGTAAGAGATCCACTGCACCACCAGCAAACAGATAATTGTAGTCAGGAGACATCTGGCACATCTGGGTACAGACTCATTGCATAAACCAGTTAACATTGAATTAACATCAGTGGGACTCCACTTCCCTAAATAGTCCTTTGGATGAGACTATAAAGTGAGTTCCCATGTACCAATGCATGTGGAATATCTTGTGCACATGTTAAAACCTGTTTTCCTTTTTGGAAGAGTAGGCCATTGTGTGGTGGTGGGAATGGATGACAAAGTTTACAAACCCTCATACACATGGCGACTGGATGTGAAAAAGTACATGTGTGCTTATGCCATTCTCCTCAAAATAAAAGAATGAAATAGAAAAAAATGACAATGGCAAGAAGGACCCATAGAACTGACACAAGATAATGTCAGGGGTTATCTGTTTCACTGAGTTCTGGAAAAGGGTATTCACAAACAGACACAGAGTGAAACAACAGCCATCTTTCTTTTCCTTCTTTCTTTCTGTCTTTCTTCATTCTGTCAGTCCTCCCCTTCCTCTGCTCTTCTAACAGTAGCTGCCACCCTGCTGTTTGTCAACTTTCTGCCATGTTAAACACGCACTGATGCAAGAAATGGCCGGAAGTAAGGGAAGAAGATGGCGGAAGAAGGGAGATAAGTGCACCAGCAGAGCGGAAAGGGGAGAGAACAGAAAGGGAGAGTGAACTTTTCTTGCACAGCACGTGACCCTGCGTGACTGGTTGCACCCTGGGAAAGAGAAAAGTGAAGGGAGGAAAGAAGAAAAGGAAGAAGGGGGACAGTTGACAGTTACTGAACTTCCAGCAAGTAAAGGGGGACAACTCAAGAGTGGTGGGGACTATTGGAAGGGAAAGCTAAGGATGAGGTGTTGTGGGGGAGGTGGTCTTTTGTGTGGCCCAGCTGTGTTATGTGTTCTCTAAGGCAAGGCAAAGTTTATTTTAGACATCTGGACTGGTCAAGGCTGTCATACAGGCAACAGTACAAGGAGGGAGAGGAGGAAGAGGCAGACAGTGAAAATGATGGGAAGACAACAGCAAAGAGTGGACTGGCCTTGAGTGAACTGATTTGCTATGGGGAGTGGAGAAAGCTGGTTGCAACATCTTCAGTGGTGCCCCCACAGTATACAGGACTACTGGATAGGTGAAGGTCCTGAGAGTTTATTTCAAAACCCTGTCAGAGGTACATGAAAGTGTTACATGTTGCAGTTAACTAACTTAAAACATGAAACACATTGGGAAGGGATAACAAAACTGACAAAACTGCACGCACATAAGAGACAATTATAAAAAGAAAAACCTCACTAGTGCTTATCTAGTATCCTTAAATACTTGCAGAACAAACCAATCTATCAGAATTGTCATGAAGATTCACACATAGACAGCCTTGGACAATTATTATTCACATTATGGACATATTTATCAATGAATACACCAAGCCTTCAATCTCTCCATACACATTTCCTCAGTCTACTTCTTCTCCTCTTCTCTAAAACGACTTTCCACCCACGCTGCTGTCTCGCCATATTTAGCACGTGATGATGCGCATGATAGCCGGAAGTAAGGGGCAGGAAGATGGCGAAAGAAGGGAGATAAGTGAGACAATGGAGCGGAAAGAGGAGATAAGAAAAGAAGAGTGGCCTCTCTTAGAGCAGCACGTGACCTGGTGTGACAGCTTGTTTCTGTGAAGAAGAGGAAGGACATGGACAGGAAAGAAAACATGGCCTGAGGGGGGATAGGTCAGCTCCCTCTGGCAGAAATGCAAATGCAATATTAGAATACCAGAGGAAAATTTGATGTCTTGCTTTGTCTCTTTGTATTTACCATCCATTCCAAATCCTAATTGGTTGTTTGTTTGTTTGTTTGTTTGTTTGTTTGTTTGTTTGTTTGTTTCTTTCTTTCTTTCTTTCCCTTTCTTTCTCTCTTTCTTTCTTTCTTTATCTAGCTATTCATTTGCTTGTTTGATTATTTGTTGAAAGTATCCATTCAAAGCACTAATTAGTTGGTTATGTAAGGATTTATTTATCTATTTATCAATTTATTTATCTACCTATTTATTTGCTTGTTTGTTTATTTGCTGAAAGTAGAGAGTAGAAAAGATTTAGTGTAAATCAGTAGCACTCATCTTGAAGTACAAGTCTCCAACATCAGCCATAATCCTTTAAAAAAATACCTGAAAACTATACACCACCACCAGCAACTACAAAAACAGCAAAAACAGTAAAAACTACAACAACAACATCAGCAACAATAGCGACAATAATAACAACAACAACAACAGCAATATTTTATGTTTTGTCAGGTGTGACTGTTTTGTTCTTTTGCAGAGAGGTGAAAGGAGATTTTCGTTTTGTTTTTCTTTTTTGGTCATTTTGGAAAAAAACTAGAATTTTCCTTTCAGAGTGAAAAAACACAGAGCTCAGGAGATCCACAGCACCAGCAGCAAACAAGAGACATAATTATGGTTGGGAGTCTACATCTGGGTACAAACTAACTGTATAGACCAGTTAACATCATGAGTTAACATCAGTGCAGACCTACACTTTCCCCAAAAGTCCTTTTGATGAGACTATAAACGAGTTTCCATGTGCCAATACATGCAGGACATCTTGTGCACATGTTGAAACCTGTTCCGCTTTTTGGAAGAGTAGGCCATTGTGTGGTGGTGGGAATAGATGACAAAGTTTACAAACCCTCATACACATGGTGACTGGATGTAAAAAAGCACATGGGTGCTTATTCCATTCTCCTCAAAATAAAAGAATGAAATAGAAAAAAATGACAATGGCAAGAAGGACCCATAGAACTGACACAAGATAATGTCAGGGGTTATCTGTTTCACTGAGTTCTGGAAAAGGGTATTCACAAACAGACACAGAGTGAAACAACAGCCATCTTTCTTTTCCTTCTTTCTTTCTGTCTTTCTTCATTCTGTCAGTCCTCCCCTTCCTCTGCTTTTCTAAGAGTAGCTGCCACCCTGCTGTTTGTCAACTTTCTGCCATGTTAAACACGCACTGATGCAAGAAATGGCCGGAAGTAAGGGGAAGAAGATGGCGGAAGAAGGGAGATAAGTGCACCAGCAGAGCGGAAAAGGGAGAGAACAGAAAGGGAGAGTGAACTTTTCTTGCACGGCACGTGACCCTGCATGACTGGTTGCACCCTGGGAAAGAGAAAAGTGAAGGGAGGAAAGAAGAAAAGGAAGAAGGGGGACAGTTGACAGTTACTGAACTTCCAGCAAGTAAAGGGGGACAACTCAAGAGTGGTGGGGACTATTGGAAGGGAAAGCTAAGGATGAGGTGTTGTGGGGGAGGTGGTCTGCTGTGTGGCCCAGCTGTTATGTGTTCTCTAAGGCAAGGCAAAGTTTATTTTAGACATCTGGACTGGTCAAGACTGTCATACAGGCAACAATACAAGGAGGGAGAGGAGGAAGAGGCAGACAGAGAAAATGATGGGAAGACAACATCAGAGAGTGGACTGGTCTTGAGTGAAACAATTTGCTGTGAAAAACAGAGGACTGTGGGGAGTGGAGGAATATGGTTGCAAAATCTTCAGTGGTGCCCCCACAGTCTATAGGACTACTGGATGTGAAGGTGGTGAAAGTTTGTTTGAAAACCCTGTCAGAGGTACATGAAAGTGTTACATGTTACAGGTAACTAACTCAAAACATGAAACACAATGGGAATGGATGATAAAATTGACAAAACTGCACGCACATAGAGACAATTATAAAAAGAAAACCCTCACTAGTGCTTAACTAGTATCCTTTGAATAAAAGAGTAGAATAAAAGAAACATGGCACGATGACTGAAAATAATACTTGCAGAACAAACCAATCTATCAGAATTGTCATGAAGATTCACGCATAGACAGCCTTGGACAATTATCATTCACATTGTGGACATGTTTATCCACAAATACACCAAGCCTTCAATCCCTCCATACACATTTCCTCAGTCTACTTCTTCTCCTCTTCTCTAAAACGACTTTCCACCCACGCTGCTGTCCATCAGTTTTCCGCCATATTTAGCACGTGATGATGCGTGTGATAGCCGGAAGTAAGGGGCAGAAAGATGGCGGAAGAAGGGAGATAAGTGAGACAATGGAACGGAAAGAGGAGATAAGAAAAGAAGAGTGGCCTCTCTTAGAGCATCACGTGACCTGGTGTGACAGCTTGTTTCTGTGAAGAGGAGGAAGGACATGGACAGGAAAGAAAACGATGGCCTGAGGAGGGATAGGTCAGCTCCCTCTCGAAAGCTGATTGACAGAAATGCAAATGCAATCATTATTAGAATACCAGAGGAAAATTTGATGTCTTGCTCCATCTCTTCCTTGCTCCAATGTATTCAAAGAGCTGATTGGTCTTCTGCTATGTATTCAGAAATGCTTTTGTTGCATAGATGATGATGATGATGATGATGATTACAGTTGTTGTTGTCACTACTACTACTACTACTACTACTACTACTACTACTACTACTACTACTACTACTACTACTATCAATCATTGTCATTTTCATTACCATTATTATTATTATTATTCAGCTATTATGCCTCCTTCTAACCTGACTGTGGATGTACTCACGAAACATTAATGCCTGATCCCCAACAGTCTAGGGGATAGGTGAAGGTGAAGGTGAATTCATAAGTTCTGGAACTGAAGATTGGAAACGTCCCACCTTAGTAGGATTTTTATAGCAGTCTTTAGTCTATAATCTTGACTAGTTGGTTTATAT
>CM054156.1:40309926-40314926 GCA_028751875.1 Rapana venosa
ACCAAAACAACCCCCCCCCCCAAACAAGCAAAACAATACAAAACAACCACAACAAACAACATCACACATAAAAGCAAATGTAATTAATGGTCAATACACAGATAAAAAAACCCAAGAAAAAACCCAAGCAAAACAGCAAGAACAGCAACAAGAAAAAAGCCAATAATAAAAAGAAAAACACAACACTATCTATCTATCTATCTGTCCCGTAGTCTGACGACCGTGGGGGCACCCTCAAAGACTCAGCAACCAGTTCCCTCCATTCTTCTCTCTGTTCTGCCTTTCTCAGGGTTTTGTTGAGTTCTAGGCCTGTCCATTCACTGATGTTATCCTCCCAGCTCTTCCTTGGTCTGCCTCTTCTTCTTCCTCCTTGGACAGTGCCTTGCAAAACTGTCTTTGTAATTCCTTGGGATCTTGTGACATGCCCATACCACTTAAGTTTACGCTTTTTCACGATCGTTAGAAGGTTCTCATAGGGTCCAATGATTTGCTGGATTCTGTTATGCACGCTTTCGTTGCTTATGTGGTCTTTGTAGGAGATGCCAAGGAGTCTCCGAAAGCATCTCATCTCCACTGCCTGTACTCTTCTCTCCAAATCTGCAGTCAGGGTCCATGATTCACAGGCATACAGAAATATGGATATGACAAGGGAGCGCATTAGTCTGATCTTGGAGATAAGTGAGATATTCTTATCTCTCCAGATGGTGTTTAGTTTTGACAAAGCTGTTATTGTCTGTGCAGTCCTGCATACTACTTCTGGCTTGGATCCCTGGTCGGATACAATGGCTCCCAGGTACTTGAAGCTTTGAACTGTTTCCAGCTTCTGGTCATTAACCCTGATATCAGTGCTAATGCCGTTGGTGTTATTAGTCATCAGTTTGGTCTTCTCTGCACTGATTTCCATGCATTTGACAGGGTGTGGCATGCAGCTTTGTGGGCAACCATGAACTTGTACAGCATCAATGCAAACCTGATCAGAGTCATCAAACAGCTGTACAGCGAGGCCACCAGTGCAGTGTACTACAACAACAACATTGGAGAATGGTTTCGAACAACAGTTGGAGTAAGGCAGGGCTGTCTACTCTCACCCACTCTTTTCAACATCTTCCTTGAGAGAATCATGGCTGATGCACTGGAACATCATGAAGGATCAGTCAGCATTGGTGGCAGAACGATCACAAACCTCCGCTTCGCAGATGACATTGATGGAATAGCAGGATCAGAAAAAGAGCTTGCCAGCCTAACAGAACACTTGATAAGGCTCCAAAACACAACACACACACACAAAATAAACAGCAAAAGAAGTTAAAAAATCCAAATAAACAACAAACCCAAAATCAATCCAGCAACAAATAAAACAAAAACGAAACAATGATAACAACTAAACAAACAAGGAAACGAACGAACAACAACAAATAAAAAAACAAACCATGCAAAAGAAACAACTACCCATTATCCTTTGTTGTTATTGTTCTTGTTATTCATGTGTCCAAGTTCATCATGTTACGCAGTACAATACACATGAATACGAAAACACCCAGCCAACGTAAACAACGCAAAACAAATCAAACAAACAACAACAATACAATAAACAACACAAATAACAAAAAACTTCATTGACAATACGTGACAGGCACTGCTTCACGAAATGGAGATAACATGACAGGGGAAAATGATGCCTAATCACTTTTGGGTCGTCTGCCAACTGAAGTTTTTGAAACACGAAGACATTTTCAGGATTAATTATTGAGAACTTCCGCTGACAATACCGCCAACAAGACACTGAGAGAGGGAGAGAGAGTGAGTAGAGAGTGATAGAGATGAGAGAGAGAGAGAAGAGTAGAGAGAGAGAGAGAGAGAGGAGAGAGAGAGTGGCATCAAATTGTTTCCTGTAATCATTTGACAACAAAAGAATTGTTGCTCGGGTCATGTTTTTTTTTTTAGAGATGACGTGACGATGACCACGACAACATGAGATGGTGGAGGGGGTGACGTTAATGATGATGATAATAATGATGATGATGATGAAGATGATAATCATCATCAGTATCATCTGTCTGTCTGTCTCTGTGTTTCCTTACCGTGGGATGTGTAGTTCCTGGTCTTCTCCCGTGCTTTCAACTTCACAGGAGGTCTGTGCGCTGGACTCTGCCGACTCCTTCTGACTTCAGAGAAGCTCATTTCATTGTACAGGTTGCATGCTGGGTATGCTCGGGTTTCTGTAATCCATGGAACGCTGACATGGTTTACGGGATCTTTAACGTGCATATGTGACCGACACGAAGGGAATTCAAGGCATTGGCAGGTCTGGACTTAGCTAATTTTAATTAAAGAGTTCTTGTTTTGTATATAGGGGCGGGATAGCTCAGTGGTCAGAGCACTCACTTTCCCCCTGCTAGGCTTAAGCAGCATTGAGCGTGGTTACCAGTGGATGGGTGACCATTTGCGTGCCTTGGCTTCAGTACAGTCCCCCAGTTCTCCTAGCTGTAAATGGGTACCTGCCTCTTTAGAGTCAGGGAAGGTAAAGTAGCGAGGGAGAGGAGATGGGCGCCGCCCTCAAAATGCTGGCTCTTAGAGAAGCTGAGGTTTCTGATGCCTCGCTCCCCTACGACCAAATAAGTTATGGAAACACCTTTACCTTTTTTTTTTATACAGCTGTATTTTGTTATCAACCCATAAACAATAATATCAAAAAGCTTAACAAGAAGCCTCATCACTTGTTGGCACATACAGGTAAAAAACTGCCATTGGTATGGCTGTACACTTGATGTCTTGCAGGTATTTTGGTGGTTTGTGTTTTAGTCTTTGTGTTTGGTTTTTGTCTTTTCTTATTTTTTCTTTCTATTTTTCAACCAGTAGAGATCTTTTTTTCCAACACAAAATGGTTCAATATTCAACATCTACTCAGGCTTCCCTGGTATAGATATACCCTCACAGACAGACAGGTAGGCAGGAAGACAGGTCAAATGACAGCACACACACACAGACATACACGCCCACGCACCCACTTCCAACATACACACACATACATACCACACCACAACCACCACACCACACAACAACAGAACACTCACACCCACACCACACCACAACAAAACACAACATTCCCCCTCACAACACCCCTCCTCCACCCACATACACACACACACACACACGTGCGACACATGCACACACACCACACTCACCCCCCCTCACACACACCCCACAACACACACACATACACCCCCACACACCCATCCACCCCCCCCATCGACACACACACACACACACACACACAGACACACACACACACAGACACACACACCACACAGACACACACACACAGACACACACACACAGACACAGACACACACACACACACCACACACCCACACACACACAACACACACACACACAGCCAAAAACAACATCCTCCTCCAGAGACAAATTGAATCTTCAGCCCTCAAAGAGACAAAAACAGTATCGCCCTACATCATAAAAGGGGCCAGTACCCCTAAACAAACAACACACAAACAAAAAACAAAGAACACAGGGAAAGGTGGAGTTATGTCCCCTAAGGCCGAACACCAAGGCACGACCACCGGACAAGGGTAAATAACTCCTTTGCTTTCATCGCTTTCATCACAACACTGGTCTCTCTAATCACTCAATATCACTTAATGTCTTGCTACCAGCCCTCTCAACTCCCAAATAAGGTTGATAGAATAATTGGTGGGCGGTGAGGGGTAGGGATGGGGTGGTGTGTGTGGGGGTGGGGTGGAGGTGGAGGTCGGGGTGGGATTGTTGGGCCCTGAGCTGAAAGGTGATTGTGTGTGTGCAGGGGTGGTGGTGGATGTGTGTTGTCTTTGGTTTTTGTTTTTGTTTTTTTCTCCCTTTTCTTTTAACCAGTTCAAAATTTCCTATCAACTCAAATTGGTTCAATATCTACCCCCACTCCCTGGTATGTCTATATGCACCCAGACAAACAGGCAAGTAAGTATGCAGCCAGATAGACATACCAAATGACAACACACACACAACACACCACACCACACCACACCACACACAACACACACAGTACCCATCACCCACCCACCCACATGCACAAACACAACAAACCAAAACCACCCATACTCACACACACACCACACCACAACACAACACAACACACACATCCATCCCTCCCTGCCCCCCCACACACACATACACTCCCCTCCCCACACACACACAGCCCCCCACCCCCCCCCCCCTCCCCCATACACACAACCAAACACCACATCCCCCTAGCACTCTCCTCCCAGACAAAGGAACCTTCAGCCCTCAAAGAGACAAAAACAGTATCGCCCTACATCATAAAAAAGGAGCCAGAGCCCCTAAAAACAACAACCAACAAAAAAACAACAACCAACAACAAAAAACAAAGAACACAGGGAAAAGTGGAGTTATGTCCCCTGAGGCTGAACACCAAGGCACGGCCACCCGGCAAGGGTAAATAACTCCTTTGCTTTCATGGCTTTCATCACGACACTGGTCTCTCTAATCACTCAATATCACTTAATGTCTTGCTACCAGCTCTCCCCCAACTCCCAAATAAGGTTGATAGAATAATTGGTAGGGAGTGTGTGTGTGTGGTGTGTGTGTGGAGGGGTGGTGGTGGTGGTGGACGTGGAGGTGGGGGTGATGGTGGGGGTTTGGAGGTGGGTGTGGGGGATGGGATTTTTTAGGACCTGGTGAAAGGTGTGTGTGGGAGTGGGTGGGTGGGTGGGTGCATAGGTTTGTCTTTGTGTGTGTATGTGTGTGTGTATGTGTGTGTGTGTGTGTTTTGTCTTTGTTTTTCTACTTGTACTTATTTTCGTTCTCTTCTTTTAACCAGTACAGAATTTCCTATCAATGCAAAATGGTTCAATATCTACCCACACTCCTCTGGTACAGATAGGCACTTAAGCAGACAGGCAGGCAGAAAGACTGACCAAATAACAGTGCACACACACATGTGCACACACACACACACTTTCTCCCTC
>CM054156.1:40324926-40327426 GCA_028751875.1 Rapana venosa
TTATCTTTTCACACCCTTTCTTTCTTTTTTTCTTCCTTTTTTCTTCCAACCTTCCTATACCCTTCACTTTTTTTCAACCATTTCTATTCTCTTCCTTCTTTTCCCACACCTTCTATCTTTTCCCTTTTAAAATTTCTTTCTTTTTTTTCCTTTTTTCTTCCAACCTTCTATACCTTCTATATTCAACAATTTTTCTTTCTTCTTCTTTTCCAACACCTTCTAACTCCTACTTTCAAACATCTTTCTTTTTTTCTTCCTTTTTCTTCCCAACATCTCTAACTTCCTTATCATTCAACTTTCTTTTCTTTTTTCTTCTCTTTCTTTCTTTCTTTGTTTTTTCTTTGTTGTGTTTTTTTGTTTCTTTTTTTTTTCTTCCTTTTTTCCCAACATCTCCTAACTTCCTATTTACTTTTTTCTTTCTTCTTTTCTTTTTTTACTCTTCTTTCTTTCTCTTTCTTCTCCAATCTCATACCTTCCCTATCTTTTCAAACATTTTTTCTTTCTTCTTCCCAACATCTTCCACTCTTATCTTTCAACATTCTTTCTTTCTCTTTTTTTTTTTTATTTTTTTTGTTTGTGGTTGATCTTCTGGTGGGTTGGGTTTCTTTCGTTTCAACGGTTTAGGGGGTGGGGTGGCGGGAGGGGGAGTAGGTGGGATTAAGGGATGGTTGAGTGCAGGTTTTTTTTGCGGGGGTTCCGAGAATTCGAACCTTCACTATTTTCACATGTAATTTTATTAGAGCGGAGTACGGGCGAATGCAGACATGGTTTTTTTTTTTTAAATTTCCATACTTCGGAAAATGAAGAGATTTAATGGGTGAGGGAAATATAACTAAGAACGATGATGATTTATCAAGACAGGATTAAGGGGCAATCTTTATAAAATTCAAAAAATTCCTATTTATTAATTTGATCGTGCAGGACATAACTTCCTAAAAATAGTAAGTCAGGTGAGTAAGAAGGGGAGGGAATTATGGGAGGGGGGAGGAGGGAGGGGGGAGGGAGAGGAGGGAGGGAGGGGAGGGGGGAGGGAGGAATAAGGAGGTGGATGGGAGGGGATATTGAGGGAGGGGGGGAGGGAAGGGGGGAAATATAAGGAGGTGGAGTGAGGGATATGGAGGAGGGGGAGGAAGGAGGGGGAAATGTAAGGATGTAGGGAAAGGGAGGGGTTATATGGGGGGAGGGGGGGAGGAGGGGGAGGATTTGAGGAAGTGTAGAGGGATGGGTTATATGGAGGGGGGAGGGGGGGAAGGAGGGAGATTAAGGAAGTGTGGGAAGGGAGGGGATTATAGGGGGGAGGGGGGGAGGGAGGGGGGAGGAAATTAGGGAGTAAAGGAGGGATGGTATTGGGAGGAGGGGGGAGAGGGGGGAGGAGGGGGGGGGGGGGGGGGGGGGGGGGGGGGGGGGGGGGGGGGGGAAGGAGGGGGGGGATTTGGAAGTGTAAAGGAAGGTGGGGGTTTGAGGGGGAGGGAGGGAGGGAGGAGGGAGGGGGAGGGAGGAGGGGGGAGGAGGGGGATATGAGGAAGTAAGGAAAGGTGGGGTTTATGGGAGGAGGGGGGAGGGAGGGGAATTGGGGTAAAGGAAAGGTGAGGGGTTTAGGGAGGAGGGGGGGGGGGGAGAGGGAGGGAGGGAGGGGGGAGGGGGGAGGGAGGGAGGAGGGGAATTTGAGATGTAAGGAAGGTGAGGGGTTATAGGGGAGGAGGGAGGGGGAGGGAGGGAGGGGGATATGAGAAGTGAGGAAAGGGAGGGGCAACACTTCCTATACCTCCCTTATCTTTTCAACACATTTCTTTCTTTCTTTTTTCTTTCTTTCTTCCTTTTTCTTCCAACACTTCCTATACCCTTCACTTATCTTTTCAACACATTTCTTTTTCTTTTCTTTCTTCCCAAACCTTAACTTACTATCTTTTCAAACATTTCTTTTTTCTTTCTTTCTTTCTTTCTTCCAACATTTTCTATACTTCCATTATCTTTTCAACAACATTCTTTTTTTCTTTCTTTCTTTCTCTTCTTTTATTTCTCTTCTCTTTCTTTCTTTCTCTTTCTTTCTTCCCAATCTTCCTATACCCTTCCTTATCATTTCAACACATTTCTTATTTTCTTTCTTCTTTCTTACCAAATCTTCCTATACCCTTCCTTATCATTTTCAACAACATTTCTTTCTTTTCTTTCTTTCTTACCAACATCTTCCTATACCCTTCCCTTATTTTCAACACATTTCTTTCTTCTTTCTTTCTTTCTTCCCAACATCTTCCTATACCTCCTTATCATTTCAACATTTCTTTCTTTCTTTCTTTCTTTCTTCCCAAATCTTCCTATACCCTTCCCTTATCATTTCAACACATTTCTTTCTTCTTTCTTTCTTTCTTCCTTATTCTTCCCAACATCTTCCTATTACCCTTCACTTATCTTTTCAACACATTTCTTTCTTTTTCTTTCTTTTTCTTTCCATTTCTTTCTTTCTTTAATCTTTGTTTCTTCTTTTTTCTTCCCAACATCT
>CM054156.1:40334926-40372426 GCA_028751875.1 Rapana venosa
TCTGTGTCTCTATCTCTGTCTCTGCCTCTGTCTCTCTCTGTGTCTCTATCCCTATCTCCTCCCCCCTCCTCTCTCTCCCCAGTAAAACTAAGAAAAACACACAAACGCTTTCTGAAACAATCTGGTAACCATTGTTGTAGTTGTTAAAAATAAAAATTCTAAGTGCGTTTCCTTGCTGTAATTTCCTTGATTTTCTTCCTACTCCTCTTAAGATGCAGGCACAGACCATTCCACATGCTTCGTGATGCAACGATATCCTGGCAAAAACAACAACAACACCCAAGTCAAGTCCATTCTCTGGAATAATTCATCTGAAATCTTGGAGAAGTTGAATGCTTGCATTGAATGTCAACAAAATGAATCTGTACTGGTCGTGGCTCCTCCTCCGCTGAGTTTGTGTGTGTGTGTGTGTGTGTGTGTGTGTGTGTGTGTGTGTGTGTGTGTGTGTGTGTGTGTGTGTTGTTGTGTTGTGTGTAGTGTGTGTGTGGTGTGTGTGTGTGTGTTGTGTTGTGTGTGTTGTGTGTTGTGTGTGTGTGTGTGTTGTGGTGTGTGTGATGTGTGTTGTGTGTGTTGTGTGTGTGTGGTGTTGTTGTGTGTGTGTGTGTGTGTGTGTGTGTGTGTTGTGTGTGTGTGTGTTGTGTGTGTGGTGTGTGTTGTGGTGTGTGTGTGTGTTGTGTGTGTTGTTGTGTGTGTGTGTGTGTTTGGTGTGTGTTGTGTGGTGTGTGTGTGTGTGTTGTGTGTGTGTGTGTGTGTGTGTGTGTGTGTGTGTGGTGTTTGTTGGTGGTGTGTGTGTGTGTTTGTGTGTGTGTGTGTTGTGTGTTTGTGTTGTTGTGTTTGTGTGTGTTGTGTTGTTTTGTTGTGTTATTGTGGTGTGGATGTGTGTGTGTGTGTGTGTGTGTTGTGTTTGTGTGTGTGTGTTGTATGTGTTGTGTTGTGTTGTGCTGTGTTTGTGTATAATAATAATATAATAATCAATGTAATTTATATAGCGCTATATCTTGCAGAGACAAATCAAAGCGCTTGAATGTGTGTGTGCACGTGTGTGTGTAGATGTGTGTGTGTGTGTGTGTGTGTGTTGTGTGTGTGTGTGTGTGTTGTGCTGTGTTTGTGTATAATAATAATAATAATCAATGGAATTTATTTAGCGCTATATCTTGCAGAGACAAATCAAAGCGCTTGAATGTGTGTGTGCACGTGTGTGTGTAGATGTGTGTTGTGTGTGTGTGTGTGTTGTGTGTGTTGTGTTGTGTGTGTGTGGTGTGTGTGTGTGTGTGTGCGTGTGTTCGTGCGCGCCCGCGTGCACCATCTCTATATCCGTGTGTCTGTATGTGTCTGTCTGTCAGGCCTTTGACGTTCCCGCTTAATTTGTTTTTAGTCTCAAAGTTAATTGCAATCAAGCTTCTATTGTTAGATGTCCAGCTTTTTCTGGCAAATGATTGCAATAAAACATGTTACCTAATTGCACACACATAGACAGACAGATAGACAGACAGACACACACACACTCACTCACACACTCACTCACACACTCAAACACACTCAAATACACTACACTTACACACACAGCACACACACACACATACCACACACGTGTTATACACACACTCACACTTACACACTTACACACATACACACACATATACCCCCACCACACACACATAGCACACACACACACGTGTATTACACACACATCACATTACACACATGCACACATACAGACACACACACTATACCTCCACCACACACACACACACACAACACACACACACACACACATACACCCACACACACCCACACACACACACACACACACACATCACACACACACATTCCTCATTCACTGAAAGCAGAAACGTAGGAAATATTGTCATAAGAAGAGATAGAATCTTGCATGCGTTGAGTGCATAGTTCCTTACGATTCCAAGTGCTTTTCTCTTTGCATCATGTTTAACCCTCTCCCTCTCTGTCTGTCTGTCTGCCTGTCTGTCTGCCTCTTGGGATTTTGTCATCGTATCATCTCTGTCTGTCTCTGTCTGTCTGTCTGTCTCTCGTAACTCCACCCCTTCCTGCGTGTTTTGAATACCACAGAAAAATTTGTATGCTACATGGTGTTGCGATAAACAGAAATGTTTTCATTTTGTGTGAAACCCCTTTGACTTCAGAGGCCTCACCACTTTTCATTGATTGTATACACACACACATATATACATATATATCTATAATTATCTATATCTATATATATATACCTCTCTCTCTACATATATATATCTTCACTTCACTTCACTTCACTGGTCCCGTAACCCGCCAGGGTCGTAGGGGCGCTCCATGGTGGACGAACGGTGGACCAGCTGGCTCCACTTAGCGCGGTCGTGGGCGAGTGCCTGGGTGACACTGAAGTCCTCCCCTGTCCAATCACGGATGTCGTCGGCCCACTTTCTCCTCTGTCTGCCCCGTCTTCTCTTCCCCTGGACTGTTCCTTGCAGGATGGTCTTTGCAAGTCCTTCTGAGCGTGTTACGTGCCCATACCATCTGAGTTTCCTCTTTTTTGCCGTGGTCAGTAGGTCTTCATAGTCCCGCACTTGTTGAGTGATCATTCTGCGGACTTCATTGTTGGTGACATGGTCCTTGTATGAGATGCCAAGGAGCCTTCTGAGGCATCTCATTTCTACTGCTTGGATCCTCCTTTGTAGGTCTGCGTTCAGTGTCCATGCCTCACATGCGTAAAGCATGATTGAGGTGACTAGCGCGTTTAGTAACTTTACCTTGGTTCCGAGAGGGATGTTTCTGTCTCTCCATATGGTCTTCAGTCTTGCCATTGCTGCTGCTGTTTGTGCCGCTCTTGCTAGGATTTCGGTTTTCGATCCCTCCTCACACATATATATACACCCACACATATCTATATATACACACACATATATATACACACATACATACATAAATATATATATATGTATATATAGACACCACACACACACACACAATATAAAATTATATATATATATATATATATATATATATATATATAATATATATACACAATACACACACACACATACACACACACAATAATATATAATATATATATTTACATACGGTACACATATATGTACATCACTACACAAAACAACACACACACACACTACACACACACATACCACACACACACACACACACACACACACACACACACACACCACACCAGCACGCACGCACGCACGCACGCACACACACACACACACACACACACACACACTTCACTAACCGGAGGAGTAAAAACCAGAACTGAAAACGCCATCTGGCCATATGAAGAGCTCCTGACTTCAGTGGAAAAAACTGCAAACTAAAATGGTACGGGCACGTCACACGAACATGTGGACTGGCCAAGACTGTCCTACTACAGGGAACAGTACAAGGATGGAAACGAAGAGGCAGACAGAGAAAACGATGGGAAGACAACATCAGAGAGTGGAGGACTGGCCTTGAGTGGAACGACATACTACAGAAAGCTGAGAACTGCGAGGAGTGGAGATCTCATCATCTCATCTGCTCCCGTAACCCTTCGGGGTCGTAGGGGCACTGCAGTGACGAACGTTGCACCAGTTGGCTCCACTTGCGGAGGTTGTGGGCAAGTGCCTGGTTGTGGAGAAGCTCTTCCCGGTCTATTCAGGGATGCTGTCTGCGAATGGAGGAAGCTGGTTGCAAAATCTTCAGTGGTGCCCCAACGGTCGACATGGCTTCGGGATAGGTGAAGGTGAATGTGAAAGAGAAGACAGTGGAATCTTGAGTGATAAATGCAAGGTTTTGTCCATGAAGGTCTGTTAGGGATGTGTTGTTGTTGTTGTTGTTGTTGTTGTTGTTGTGCGTTCCCCAGCTTAACACTCTAGGGGGGTCACCCAGAACGTGCACTCTGACTCACTCATCATCATTCCACCTGGGAATCACTGTGAGATTGAAATTGCACACTGAATGACAAGCTTGCGTGTATGACTGGTTTTTTTTTTAAAGTACCTCGCCATTATAGGCAGCCATACTCCGACTTCAGAGGATTTTTTCTCTCCTTTTAACAAAGGAGAGTGCAGGTTGTTATGTTAAGATAAAAGCTCGTCATGGTTGAAGGTAATGAATCTCAACACAACATTTTCCCAACATAACAACAACATTTTTAGTGTAGGCCTTTGGCAATCAGCTGACATCACTAATAACTGACAGCTTTTAGCCTGGGCCAGCTCTGAGGGATGTGATATTAATAATAATAATAATAACAATAAATGGAACTTATATAGCGCTATATCTTGCAAAGACAAATCAAAGCGCATGCATTCGACCAAACCCTTCACAGTATCAACCAATGACAAATACTAGTTCAAACAGATATTACAAACATGTACTGCAGACCAATTACTTGAAATAAAATTGCAATAGTCAAATTGTTTTCAAAGCGCACCACCGCACACACACCCACACACACACACACACACCAACACACACACACACAACACACAACACACACACACCACACACACAAAACACACACACAGATCTTTAACTTAGCAGGGTGTAGGACTGGGTTAGTGAAGGTGGGATAGTTTTTGAATGAGACGGGGGGGGGAAATTTAGGTTTAAAAAAATATGTCAAGGCTGATTTAAAGGGCCCCATAGCTAGGCTTCTGGCGAAGAGAGAGAGAGAGAGAGGGAGCCATTCCCGGTCCCTGAAGACCGCAACAGCTCCCACAAGCGCCCCACCCCTAACCGGCGATTGAACAATTCGCTCCAGTCACACGCTTTTCTTCCCCATTGGGGCACTCCTATTTTGTTTTTTTTCTCCTTCTTCAAATTTTTTCTTATTGTTTTATAAAAATTCCTCTGTTTTGTCTTCTTGCTTCTCTTCTACTTTGTTCGCTGCTGTTTTTTCTTTCTTTTTCCTTCTCTTCTGTCTTTCTTCTGTCTGTCTTTATTTCTTTCTGCCCTTCCTTCTGTCTTCTTTCTGCTTTTTCTTCTTTCTTTCTTTCTTTCTTTTTTCTTTCTTTCCCTCCCCTTCTTCTGTTTTCCTTCTTCCCTTCCTTTCTTTCTGTCTGTCTTTCTTTCTTTCTTTCTTTTTTCTGTCTGTCCCTCTCTGTATTTTCTTTCTTTCTTTTTCCTTCTTTATTTCTTTCTGTCTTTCTTTCTGTCTTTCTGTCTGTTTTTCATTCTTTTTTTTTTTTTTTTTTTTTCTTTTTTCTTCTGTCTTTCGTTTTCTTCTTTTTTCCTTTTTCTTTTTTCTTTCTTTCTTTTTATTCTATGCTTTTGGGCGTCCCCTTTGGGTTTTGTTATCTCTGTACACATGTTTTTGCGTGCGTGCGTGCGTGTGTGCTTTGTGTTGTTTTGAGCGTGCGTAAATGCGTGGTGTGCGTGTGAGCGTGCATGCAAGTGTGTGTGTGTGCGAGCGTGCGTGCGTGTGTGTGTTTGTGTGTGATATTTTTTAAAATTTGAAGCTATCTTGGACTGTTTAAACCAGTATGAAATATAGCTTTCTCGTGTCTTTTTGAGATTATGATTCGCGTCAATGTGCCTGTCAGTATTGTGACTGCCCTTCAATGGACGATTACAGTGTTTTTGACTGGACTTGACTCCCTCTCAGCTAAACGAATCTTTCCATCCGTCATGTGTTTCATGCTGCCTCCTTCCATTTTTTATTTTATAGGTCCAGAAATCAATCAAAACGATCTGTCACGCTTACACACATTACAACAACAACAGCAACAACAGCAACAACAACAACACGCTAATCAGAGAAAAAAAACATTGCCCATCATCCGAAAGCAGAAAAAACAACAACATAGGTACCAAATAATAAAAAGGTAAAGGTGTCCCTTACCCTATAAGGTCTTAGGGGAGCGAGGCGTCAGAGACCTCAACTTCTCAAGGGACCAGCATATTGAGGGCGGCGCCCATCTCCTCTCCCTCGCTGCTTTACCTTCCCTGACCCTAAAGAGGGCAGGTACCCATTTACAGCTGGGTGAACTGGGGGAACTGTACTGAAGCTAAGGCGCGCAAACGGTCATCCACCCAAGTGGTAACCACGCTCGACGCTGCTTAACCTTGGCTTGGGGGAAAGCGAGTGCTCTGACCACTGAGCTATCCTGTCCCCTCATCAAACAATAGTGTAGAGGAAATAGCAACAATCCTGCCAACATCGTGCATCATTTCTCACCATGGATTGTCAATGCTTTTCTTCCAACATCCGCTTTCAACTGTCTTTCTCTCTTTTGACACCCACCCACTGAACAAACCTTACATGCTTCATCAGCATGTTGCAATAATTAAAAAAACAAACAAAGGAAAGAGACAAAGTTTTCATTTAGTTTCTTTACAGTCTAGCCTGTCTCGAACGCTACACAAGGTCAGGCTTTGCGATTGAAGAAAGCTCTGAATTCTGTCGTTGCGGTTCACCTTCTGGAAATTCTGTGCTAGGAATTCCCTCTTTTATATCCCTGTCTTTGTTTCTGCCTGGTTTCTTTTCTTCCTGTCACCTCCTCCTTGTCTATTTTCTGCCTTCTTGGTCCATTCTCCTGCCTTTTTTTCTCCACAGAAAGACTTAAAAAGATAAACAATTCTCTCCCATGCCGAAGTCGGATGTGCTTGGTCTGACCTGTCAGGCGCTTAACGGCAGCGCAACGCATTTTCGCTCATATGACAGACAACAAGAAGAAGAAAAAAAAGCTGCTGATTACTGTTGTTTTGGAATTTGGGTGCGATGTCTTAGAAGAAGGAGCCCATGCTCTTAGCTGTCAACTTTGAGTTAAACTTGAATAACTACGAAAGCCTAATAATGATATCATTCTTCAGTTCCAGTTTTCTACACATTTCTAGCTTTATTTTGTGGTTTCGTTTTTGTTTTTAGCTTGATGAAATTCCAGCATCAAAGAATATCCGAACAACATTACTATTATTATCATCACTAGCTGCTGCAGCGTAACAAACTGCCATCCCGTTGGATGGGTGTTTGAGAGATTGGATACGTAGAAAGCGTTTGTTGTTCAGAAAAAGATTTTGCTTTTTCGGAAAGATTTTCTTCTACCTCTTGCTTAAATTTGTTTTGTTTTAGTCATTTTTTCCAATAGATTTTCAGGATTAATAATAATAATAATAATAATAATAATGTATGGAATTTATATAGCGCTGAATCTTGTAAAGCAACAAATCAAAGCGCTCAGATGACAATTGTTTTTCCTCGAGGATAATGGAATAAGCACTCATGTGCTTTTTTTTTTTTACACCAGTCCCCATGCGTATGCGGTTTTGTAAATTTTGTCATCTGTTCCCACCGGCACACAATGCCTACTCTTTCGAAAAGCGGAACAGAATTAACGTGTGCACAAAAAATGTTCTGCATGCCGTTCGCACACGGGCCTACTTTAAGTCTCATCTATTACAACCAGACCAATGTCGGCAGTTGCTCAGTATGCAACTTCATTCTTCTCCTCAAACGCTCAACAGCACTACTTAGTCTGTCATATACAAAAATGAATGTGTTGCCGCTGCTTTTAACACCTGACAAGTTAGCCCCAGCTTTATCCGACTTCGTGGGCCCGTAGGAGAAATGCTGTCTTTTAAGTCTTTCCCTGGCAAAAAAGGCAGGATATGGACCCAAGGCAAAAACAGACCCAGAAGGAGAACCCCCAGGAAGAAAAAATGAACAAGCAGATTAAAAGAGGATAAAAAAGAGAAAATTCTTACACAAATTTCCGAAGGTGAGGTGCTATTATACTGACGGTCCCCTGGCACTTCAGCAGGGATGAAATCAGTAGCATTTTTTTTTTGTTTGGGTTGTTTTTATGTTTTATGTTTTTTTAAGCTTGTCCATCACAGCTTTGCTGCTGACTTAGGCACTGTTCCTGCAACTCCCTGGTTGATGTTGCGAATGCTCATGGATTAAGTACACTTTAGAACCCGCTCCACTTTTCCGAAGAGTAGGCCATTGTGTGCCGGTGGGAACGGATGACAAAATTTACAAAACTGCATACACACGGGGACTGAATGTAAAAAAAAGCAGACTAGTGCTTATTCCATTATCCTCGAGACTAAAAGAATGAAATAATAGTACACATTTTCATGGATTTTTTTTTCAAATTATTCTTTTGTGAAAGATTTTCTTTCTTTTTTAAAATAAATATTTAAAATTTTTAATTTTAATTTTTTTTTTTAGACTAGTTTGCCTTTTCAGGACTGAATCTGAGTGGTGTCCTTGTGAGACTGACGTATGCACACAGGAACCACACCATTAATGGCTTGAGTCGGACAGTAAAAATTAAAAAACCCAAAGTCTTTTGATTCTACAATATTCTGATGCATGATTTTAATTGGCAGTGTACATAATTTTGTATGTAGTGTGTTTGAATATGTGAAGAGATTCTGATCTCCAAAACTAACATGACAGAGACACACACAAAAAAAACAAAGGGTGTGATTTATGACGTGATATCAAACCCACCCGCTCATCTACTCTTCTCTGCTCTACTTTACTGTAGTACTTTCTTTAATTTAACGTCTGTTCACTCAAGGTGATATTAGACAAAAGATAGTGTTACAATATATAGAGAACGTGTGTATGTGTGTGTGTGTGTGTGTGGCATACGTGGTGTGTGTGTGGTGTGTGTGTGTGTGTGTGTGTGTGTTTACCTATTAGTGTCTTGCACGAGATAAAAGAAAAAAATACAAAGAAATTATGGGAGGGACGGGAGGGGGGGGGGGGGGGGCATTAACAGCTTAAACTGCAGCAAGACATTACAAAAGTTTCCACGGGGTTCTAACTAAACAACTATCTCCACATAATCACATTAGGGCCAAATAAATGTTCAATGACATATTTGAAATCTTGTCTACAACTGTACCAGAAAATTGGTCGAAGTAGTTCACATGAAGATAACATGCTTAGGGATGTCAGAACACATAGCAGTTCGGGTTTACAAAATTTAGTCCTAAATGCATCCACTAAACCTAGTTAAAATTCCAACCGCTGTTAGAAAAAAGACACACTCTGCATAAGAATGTTCACGTAAGAATACTTCGTGGCTGTTGACACGTTCCAAAACTTTTTCAAGCAGATTATGCCCTCCTAAACTGAGTGGAACAAGGTCCCTGTAAACTTCAGAGTCCGTGCCATGGCACAGTTTTGGCCAACTGGTCAGCTTTCTCATTGCCTGGATTCCACAATGTGAACGGAATCCAGCAAAAGGCAAGGTTAGTACCTCTAAGAAAAAAATGGATAAGGCGACCAATTTTCAATGATTAATTCCCCTCTTACCTTAGTATTAAATGCTTTTTAAAATGCTTGCAAAACCGAATTAGAATCGATACAAAACAGCACCTTAAATAAATTGTATATGAATATTTATAAAAAAACCATTAAGGCCATTAATATAGCTAAAAGATCGCAGTAAAGACGAAAAATCTTTGGCCTAAATGATAAGAATTTCCCCCATTTTATTGCAAGAACTACAAAAGCAGATCCAGCTTTTCAACAGTCGATTTCCCCCCGACCATCATTAAAAATTTTAAAAAACCACTATAATGTTTCATCAATGTGACCTACTATTGCAGCAAAAGCGGACTTCTTATTATTTGATATTAGAATCTAAATATCAAACTCAGCCCTGTTTAATTCCCACTTTGGATGTGAGAAAACTGGCGAGATTCACATTTCTGCATTCATTCCTGAAGATGTAACAGATCAAGGTGAAAACTGATTGTTGTCAGTGATTGTATGGATTTAGCTTTAGGGAAATTTTTACTGTAGTTGTGTATATGGTGTGTGTTGTGTGTGTGAAAATATTTGTGCGTACGCGCTTGCTGATTGCTTGCGCGTGCGCGTGTATGTGTGTGTGTGTGTTTGTGTGTTGTGCGTGTGTGTGTGTGTTGTGTGTGTGTATTGATGTGTGTGTCATGCCGCTTCCTTGCTTGCTTTACGTGTATTGTGTGTGTGTGGTTTGATGGGTGCGCGTTTGTGTATGTGACGCCTATGCATGCATGCGTGTGCGCGCGCGGGGAATGTCGCGCGCGCGGGTTTTCTGACGCACTACACATGCGCGCGTGCTTTGGGGTTTTTTTGGCGTGAGAATGCCCACCCTTTGCGCTGTATGATATAAAGCGGTAATTTGCTCCATAATTGTGAGGGCGCTACTTTGACTCCATATCAGGGCCAACTGTCCTCTAAGGGTTTCTCTTCCACTGCCTCCCTGATAAGTCTCCGACAGCCTGTTTCTGTGCACTCGGTTTTAAACAGACCGTACCCTTCCTTCTTCTTCTGGGACGGATACTCCAGTGGTCGGAGCATCCCCTTTTTCCCCCACCAAAAATTAACACGCCCGAGCTGGTTCCCCATTGATGGTGACACGTTGCGCGGCATGGTTTCAGTACAGTTTCCCCCAGTTCCCCATTTAAAATTTTTTGGGTACCTGCCCTCTTTAAGTCAGGGAAGTAAAGCAGCAAAGGGAAAAGGAAGATGGGGCCACCCTCAAGCTGCCCCAGAGAAGATTTGAGTCCTACCCTCGCTCCTCTGACACATAGGTTATGGAACACATTTAACCGTAATCCTTCTTCCCCCTTTTGTAAATTTAGGCAGAATTTGTTGGAAAATTTACACTGAAATCTATACGCCAGAAGTTATAAAATACTCACCACACTCACACACACCACACACACACAAACACCAACAAAACACACACACACAACACACACACACACACACACACACACACACACACCAAACACACACCACAACACACACACACCACCACACCACACACCATATTTAAATGTGTGTTTGGACGTGAGCACGCCCGCGCGCGGGTGTGTATGATTATGTGTGTGCGTGTATATTGTATTATTTAGTGTTAATTTGTATAATTCAATGTATTGGGTTTTAATCATTTCCTTTTTTTACGTTTAATTCAATGATAAAGGATGCAATAATGTATTTATTTCAGTTTAATAATTAAGAAATTTTGTTTCTTAGATAGATGGCTTGATGAAAAAAAGCAAATGCAATTGCTTATTCAATGTACCATCTGGAAAATTTTTTTTGACTTGACTTGACTTGACTTGACTTCACACACACACACACACACACATACACACACACAACCCCACAAAACCCCACACACACACACAACACCCCACACACACCAACACACACAAACACACAACACTTACACACACAAAACACACACAACACACACACACACTCACACCACACACACACCACACCCACACACACAAAACACACAACACACACACACACACACACACACACACGTAAAGGTTATACACTTTGGCATGCAAGGTGTTTATCTCCTTTTAGCATGTTGATCTTACGTTTTCAATCTGTCAGATTTTTAAAAAATTTAATCTTGCTATGGTTTTGTGATTTTGCTGTTTGTTTTGTTTTTACGTGTGATTTGTTTAGTATTTTTGGGTTGGGTTTTGTTTTTGTTTTTTTGTTGTGGCTGATAATTATGACAGAGAAGACTAGTTGCTGGCTGAGCATTCCACGAGAAGTTTTGTTTGGTTGGCTTGTTTTGGGATTTATTTTCTGTGTGTGTGTTTTGTGTTGTTGTTGGGTTTTTTTTTTTTTTGGGGGGGGGGGGGGTCTCCTCTTTTTCTTCTCATTTTGTTTTAGCTTGTAGCTTTGAATGTTAATACTGTTTTTATGTTTGTTGTTTATCTTTTTTGCTTCTTTCTTCTTTCCTTTCTTCTTTCCGTTCTCTTTTCCCTTTTTTCCTTTCTTCTTTTATCTTCCTTTCTCTCTTTTTCCCATTTTCTTTTTTCTTTTTCTTCCTTTCGTTTCTTTCTCCTTTATTTTCGTTTGTTCCCTTCACGTCTTCACTTTCATCTATCCCGCGTAGTGTAGAAGACTGTTGGGACACGTATCACTGAAGATTTTTCAACCAGCTTCCTCCACTCCTTTTTTTTTCTCTTTAGTTTCTGTAGCAAAATTGTTCGTTTCCAACTCCCCAAGCCATCCCATTCCCCTTAATGATCTGCTTTAAAATCTGCTCTTCATTTCAGTTTTTTTAGTCTCTTTCCGTTTACGATTCGTTCATCTGAACAAGCTACACAAAGCACACACCCTCATACACACACACACACACACCACAGACCCAACCAGACACAGACACACAGACACACAGACACTCACACAAACACACACACACACACACAACAACAACACACACACACCACACACACACACACACACACCACACACAACACACACACAACACACACACACACACACACACTGGACTTAAAACTGAGGCCCGTGTGCGAAGCACGCAGAACATCTTTCACAAAAACGTTTAAAACCGTTCCGCTTTTCGGAAAGTAGGCATTTTGTGCCGGTGGGAATGGTGCAAAATTTACAAAACCCCGCATACACACTGGAAATAGATGTGAAAAAGCACGAGTGCATATTCCAAATTATTCTCGAAATAAACTACTACTACTAAATACAACTACTACTACTACTACTCACTACACTACTACTACTACACTACTACTACACTACTACTAATACTACTACTACTACTACAATAAAATAATGACGACAACAAGAACACCACCACACACATACCACAACACACATTCCCATACACACTCACACACACACAAACACACACACACACACACACACAACACCCACACACACACACACCACACACACACACAACACACACACACACACCACACACACACACACCACACACACAACCCCACACACACACACACACACACAACACACACACACACACACCACACCCCGAAACAATAGCTTCCTACCCTATAACACAAATCTTTCAATCTTGATAAAGACGCCTGCAAAGTGCTTTTCCCTGCTCTAATTGTCCTGTCATATTTATATTGTTTTATCCTATCTTTCTAAGGATGATACTGGGCACGATAATGGCTTTAATATGAGGGTGCCTTAATTAACACCATACTAAAAAACGCTGACATTTCTGGTTTCTGGAAGAATTCATCACACATTTCTAAAGAAAGTGGCTGCATTAAAGCAGAGACCAGAAAATAGTTATTGCTCTCACATTCACACTTCCATTCAGGTTGGGATGCTTTTTGGAAGACATTAATTTTTCTAAATTTGAGGATAGTTCGTTCGTTGTTGATAAAGTTTTATACTTTTTTCTTTTATTGGTTTCGGTAGCATTTTCCGAAGCTTTGTACTGGTGTAAGTTTTTTTTTCTTATTTTATTTTTACGAGCAGAGTGTAGGTGTCTGTTTTGAATACTATTATATGAAGTTCTGTTCGCGAGCACACACACACCATACCCAACATACACACACAGACACTCCCACCACACACCCAACCACCAGCACACACACCACCACCCACACCACACAAAAACCACACCACCACCCACACCAACACTAAACTACACACAACACACACACACCCACGCACGCACGCACGCACGCACCACAGACACACACACATAACAAAACACCACACACACACGCGCGCGCGCAACACACACACACACACATGCCTCCGTTTTATTATTATTGGTTATGGTAATAATGTAATTAGATATTATTGATCAAGTTGTTTTTGTTCCTAGATAGATGGCTTGATGAAAAAACCCACAAAAGCATTGTTTATTCAATGTACCATCTAGAAATAAAAATTTGACTTGACTTGACTTGACTTGACTTCACACACACACACCACACCACACCACAATAAACACAAACAACACCACAAAGATTCAAAATTTAATTCCTTCACCCCTTTGGGGAAAGGAGGATACAAAAAATTAAACAGGAGAATAAATAAAAGCAAACACACACACCACAACACACACACACCACACACACACAACACGCACCACTCAACACACCACACACCACACACACCACACACACACACACACACACACACACACACACACCAACCCCCCACACACACACACACAGACACACACACAAAACACAAAAACACAAAACACACACACAATTGATCTATACTACTATGAAGATAAGTTTTTATAGTGTACAACCTATCATTCCCGTATAGATCTATCCAATAACCTTAAATGTCTCCAATATATTTCTTCCCTCTCTACCCCAAATAAAACAAAAAACTGTATCATAAACAAAAAAATTCCAAGCAAAACGACAAAAATAGAATAATCCCCCCAAAAAAAAAAAAAAAAAAGGACATAAACAAAAATCAACCAAAACGAGGAAACCCCTTTATCACACAAAATTTTGAAAAGTTTTTCACGGCACCCATTTCAACTTCCTTCCTTTCCCCTCTATGAAACCCCTTACCGAACACTTTACAGCTTCATAACGCTGTCAGAAATACAACAACAACAACAACAAAAACAAACAACCAAAAACCCAACCAAAAAAAACTGTTTCAATTCACCGATTTTTTCATTCTACGGCTTAGCCAACCGCAAAGGTCATATCGGGTTGTCAAATACATTTTTAACAGAAAAAAAGAAAAGAAAAGACTTAATCGCTCTTGTTCTGATATTGAGAGCAAAGTCCGAAAAGAAGCAGTTCCATTACGCTAACGAAACACAGTTTAATCAAACGAATAACGACAAAAACTAAATTCACTTGCGATTTCAGTTCAAAAGGTGTTTTTTTTGTTTGTTTTTGTTTTTTTGTTTTGTTTTAATCGCTTCTCCGACTTTTCACGTGTTTTTGGTTTTCCGATGGAAATTTCAGCATCACGGAATAATTCTCGAACGTGTGGATAGCTGTTGAAGTATGACGGAAGAAAGGCATAATGTTCTAAACGCTGAAGGTTTGATAAGATGATAAAGGGGTGATGGATTACATTCTTTTAAAAATCAGGGCTTTTGTTTTTCAGAGGGCTTCATATTTTACACGATTGACTAGAATAGTTGTAGTAGTAGGGGAGCACTAGAAAAACTACTACTCTTACTAATTAAAACAGCACAGTAAAGTAGTAGAAGTAGCCCACAACATAAATAAGTAAATACAGCAGCAGCAGCAGTAAATAATAGTATTAAATAAGTAGCAGGCAGCAGCAGCAGCGCAGCAGCAGCAAACAGCGAAGGAATAGTAGAAGTAGCACCAAACGGTAAAAGTATAGAAGTAGCAGCAGCAGCCCGCAGCAGCAGCACAGCATATAGTGGAGTGTAGAAGTACAGCAGCAGTAAAGTAGTAAGGTGGCACAGCAGCAGAAGTAGTAAAGTAGCAACAGCAAACAGTAGAAGTAGAAGAAATAGCAGCAGCAGCAGCGCATTAGTATAGCACAGCAACAGCAAGCGCAGTACGCGAGAGAGTTTGCACACAGAACAGAAAAACAAGCAACAAGCCAGTAGAAAAGCAGCAGCACAGTAAAGCACAGCAGCCATATAAGCACAGCCGCACACAACAGTAAACACACAGCATAAGCACACAGCAAAAAGCACCATACACACATAGCACAGCAGTAGTAGGAGCAGCGCACTATATACAGGCAGCACATATGAACAGCAAACAGCACAGGCAGCAGTAGGGCAAGCAGCAGAAATAGCTGCAGCAGACAGCCAGTAATAGTAGGAGTACAGCAGCACAGTAGTAGAGTATAGCAGCAGCAGCAGCAGCAGTAAATAGTACAGCAGCAGCAAAAGCAGTAGTAGTAGAGGCCAGCAGCAGCGTAAGTAGTAGCAGCAGCAGCAGCAGCAGGGAGCAGTAGTTAGCAGTAGCGGCAGCAGAAGTAGTAAACCAAAAACAGAAAGTAGCAGAAGCAGCAGCAGCATTTGTAATAGTAATACAAAGGAAAAGGTGTCCCATAACAATGGGTTGTAAGGGGAAACGGAGGCGTAGAGATCAGCATCCAAGGGGTCCCGACATATTGAGGGTGGCAGCGCCAATCTTTCCCACGCGCTTTACCCTGAACCCCTAAAGAGGGAGGTACCCATTTACAGCTTGGTGAAACGGGGGATGATCCTGAATTCAAGGCGCGCAAACGGCATCCCATACAACTTGGTAAGCACGCTCAATGCTGTAAACCTTAGTAAGGGGAAAGCCAAAGTGCTGAGCCCACTGATATATTCCCGTCCCCTGAAGTGCCATGGGGTATTCGCTCAGTGCATTATTATTTTTATCACAGAGCTTTTAAAGTCAAGTCAATCGGCAAAAACACTTTAAAATCATCCATGAAAGGGCAATGTTACAATAAGGATAGGCACATGATACGATGATAATCTCGAAAGACACAAGAAAGCTAGTTCCAATTGGTTAAAACATTCCAATTTTAACCTCCAGAAAAGTAAAAAAGACCACACACACACTCAGGCCGACACAACACGAACGCACACACACAACGCACAACACACACACCACACACACACACACACCCACACAACACACACACAACACACACAACCACAAACACACACACACACACACACACACACACCCAAACCCCACAACACACAACACAACACACACACACAAACTCCCCCCTCTCCTCCCCACTCCCAATGTAGGAGTACAATGTTATAACAAGAATGACTAGAAAAGACATACAGACTTATTATTTACGCATACACGCACGTAAGCACTAAAACACGCACGCTACCACCAGGCAATTAGATTATTCTTCATCTTTCAAAACTTTCAGGATTTTTTTCTCCAGGATATTTTTGTTGATGTTGTTGATGTTGTTGTTTTAGGGCGGGTGTCATTTCTCGGCTTTACCTCCGAGGTTCACCAATGGTGAGAATTTTAAATATACCATCGTTTTTATTTTATTTATTTATTTCATTTATTTATTTCATTTTACACCACTTTAAGTCAAATGATTTCTCTGCGTGAAATTTGGGCTGCACCCCCGGAAGAGCGCGACCGCCACAAACACGCCACCTCTTTTGTTTTTTTTTCCCCCTCAACTTTTGTTTCCCTATCAGGGGTAGCTTTTTTTCTAAGAATATTGCCAGGAGACAACTCTCTTGTTGCCGTGGGTTCTTTTACCTGCGCTGAATAATTATGCGTAACACACGGGACCTCGGTTTATCGTCTCATCCGAAAGACTAGCGCCCAGACCACCACTCATGGTCTAATCTAATGGATGGGGGAAAAGTTTCGGGCCCGAACGGGGATCGAACCACCGCATACTTCCGACCCGGACTTTTCTGCTTTCTAGACAGGCGCGTTACCTCTAGACCACCGATCCATCCACTAAGGTAAACATTAAGGTAACCGCATTCGGATTTCGGGGGATGGTGAAAAACGCTGGGTTTGACCAATCTTGAGTTTTGAATTTCCTTGTCAATGAGGATAGTGCAGTGCAGCGCAGTCCTTCGGATCAGACTATAAACCGAGGCCCCGTGTGCGAACGCATGCAGAACATCTTGCGCACACGTTAAATCCTGTTCCGCTTTTCGAAAGAGTAGGCCATTGTGAGCCGGTGGGAACAGATGACACAATTTACAAAACCGCATACACATGGGGACTGGATGTAAAAAAAAGAAAGCACATGAGTGCTTATTCCATTGTCCTCAAAAAAAAAGAAGAGCGCTTTAATAATAATAATAATAATATATGGAATTTATATAGCGCTGAATCTTGTAAAAAAAACAAACAAATCGAAGCACTTGCACTAATCATTTACAGGCATGCAACTCTCCTTAAACATAATGAACAAAAGATTTACAAAAACCATTTCGCGGCGCGCGCGGGGCACAACACACACACAACACACACAACACACACACACACACACAAAAAAAAAACACACACAACACCACACAAAAAAACACAACACACAACAACTCGGAACAAACACTTAGAAGATGAAAGATGTGTTGAAAATTAGGGACAGATATTTGGGGGGAAAGTCTCAGGTAGGAAAAAAAAGTGTGTTTTGAGGCTGGATTTGAAGGTATCAGTGAAGGCTTTTGTCGAAATGAAAGAGGGAGGTCATTCCGGTGGATGGACCAGAAACAAAAGAAGGAGCGACGGCCAACAGTGGTTTGTTTGAATCTGGGTGTTCGAAAGCACAAGTTCTGCCGCTGAACGAAGGAACGGGTGAGTGTTACAGATAAGACAGTTACAGAGATTTAAAGGGGTGCAGATTTGTGGAACATTGAAACAGAGGGTATTTAAATTTTATAACCCATCCCTTTTTGAGACAGCAGCCAGGAAGAATCGCAGAAGAGATTGATGTGTTCAGATTTTTCTTTCTTAGACCATCGAGCTGCAGAGTTTTGTATGCGTTTTTAAGAAGTGGATTATGATGCTGGTAGGCCACCAAAAGAGCATTACATAGTCTAAACGTGAAACGTGAAACGCTTGATTTGTTGCTTACAAGATTCAAAACGCTAAAATACAATCCAACATTATATTTTAAAATTATTATTATTATTATTATTAAGTAAAGCTAACGACCACAGCCAGTCATCCATTCTTCTTTGTTTTTGCTTTTTTAAAAGTCTGACCACCTCTTTTGTTATTGACGTCTATTTAAAACTCTTAACCCTCCCCTAGTTTACTGCTTTTCCCTTAGTCCGTCCCTTTACACACTAAAGAAAAACACCACCAACCAACCAACCAAACCTTGCTGGATATTGCGTTTTGTGGCGAATCGTGATTGTGATGTGTTCGTTCTTGCTGTTTGGTTTGGGGGGGGGGGGGGGGGGGGGGGGGTATTGTGAGGCATAGGGCTTGTTTGTGTTGGGTTGTGGTGTGTGTGTTGTTGTGTGTTGTGGGGTGTGTGTATGGGGTGGTATTTTTTTTTTTATTTTTACTTTTCTCTATCATTGTCTCTGTACCTTTCTGTCTGTCTAAGTGGATTCTCTTGTCTGTCCTGTCTGTCTGCACCCCCCCTCTCTGTCTTTGTGCCTGTCTCTATCTCTCTGTCTGTCTTTGTTCGTCTGTCAGTCATCATGGTGCTTTCTTCCTGTCTGTCTGTCTGTCTGTCTGTCTGAATGTCTGCTTTGGTGTGTCTCTTTTGGTATTTTACAGGCCAATTTCTCTGCATTGGTTTTTTTCCCCTGACCATTTGCTTTTGATATCAAAGAAAGCAACTGCATGTGAGAGAAAATATGATTTTTTTTTTTCGTTCCTCGGCTAGAGCTCCGAGGTTCATCAATGGTGAGATTTTTGTGTATGGCACTAGTTATTTTTTTGCCCACCAGTAAGGTAGATGCATTCTGACTTCAAGGATGATTGTCCAAACATGACATCACTGTGTGTGTGTGTGTGTGTGTGTGTGTGTGTGTGTGTATGTGTGTGCGTGCGTGTGTGTGTGTGTGTTGTGTGTGTGTGTGTCTGTGTGTGTGTGTGTGTGTGTGTCTGTGTGTGTGTGTGTCTGTGGTGTGTGTGTGCGTGCGTGCGTGCGTGCGTGCGTGGTGTGTGTGTGTGTGTGTGTGTGTGTGTGTGTGTGTCTTCAATTTTACGTGTGTTCACTTAAAGTGAGACGGGATAGCTCAGTGGTCGGAGCACTCGCTTTCCCCCAGCCAAGTTAAGCAGCGTCGAGCGTGGTTACCAGTTGGATGGGTGACCGTTTGCGCGCCTTGGCTTCAGTACAGTTACTCCAGTTCACCCAGCTGTAAATGGGTACCTGCCCTCTTTAGGGTCAGGGAAGTAAAGCAGCGAGGGAGAGGAGATGGGCGCCGCCCTCAGTATGCTGGCCCTAGAGAAGTGAGGTCTCTGACGCCTCGCTCCCCTACGACCTTATAGGTTATGGGACTCCTTTACCTTTTTTTTTTACTTCACTTAAAGTGAGATTAGACGAATCACTGTGTGTGTGTGTGTGTGTGTGTGTGTGGTGTGTGTGGTGTGTGTGTGTGTGTGTGTGTGTGTAGAATCAAGTGTGTGTGTGTGTGTGTGTGTGTGTGTGTGTGTGAATGAAGAATCAAGAATCAAAAACTTTATTACCATTAAGTCAGAACAAGACTTATTTGACCCCAAACGTAATACACATAGTCAAACATTTCCTAAAAGATGTAGATTCTTAGATTTTTTAAAATGTATTTTTGTCTATGCTCTGGCTCTTCTGAAAAAAAGAATCATGCACATATTATTTTGATCATGTCTTAACAGATAGTCCTCGCTGTTGAAAAAACTTACTACTCACATTCTTGTAGTTATTCATGACATTCATTTGTTTATTTGGTGTGTGTGTGGTGTGTGTGTGTGTGTGTGTGTGTGCGTGCGTGCGTGCGTGCGTGTGTGTGTGTGTATGTGTGTGTGTAGTGTGATGTGTGTGTGTGTTGCAGTTGTCATCCGTTCTTACTGGCACAAATCGCCTACTCTTCCAAAAGGCAGAATGAGTCTTAACGTGTGCGTGTTGTGTGTATTTATTTATTTTATTTTATTTTATTCTTTTATATCGAGGATAATGGAATAAGCGCTTATGTGCAATTTTTACATCCAGTCCCCGAGTGTATGCGGCTTTTGTAATCTCTGTCATCTGTTCCCATCGGCACAGAATGGCCTACTCTTACGAAAAGCGGAACAGGATTTAACGTGTGCGCAAGATGTTCTGCGTGCGTTCGCACACAGGACCTCGGTTTATAGTCTCATCCGAAGGACTTTTGGGGAGAGTGGAGTCGGCACTGATGTTAACTCCAGGGGTAAATATCCCCTTGAACGGGAATCGAACCCGGGTTGTCAGATAGCGAGCGCAATGTTCTAACTACTGGGCTATCCCGTCCCCATGTGTATGCTGCGCGTGCGCGCGTTCGGGACCTCGGGTTTATATGAATGAACTATGTTAAACTTCGATAATGCCCCAGATGAACCATGTTGATTGCTCATCTAAAAACAACAACAGCAATAACAACAGCAACAACGACAAAGAATTGTGTGTCGTAACAGATTAGAATCTTTCAAACATCAAGTTTTTGGGGGGCAGTGTTCCACGATTCTAAGTGCATTTCCTGGGCACTAATTTTACCTTTCGCACTAGCGTTGGAGAAAGCAGGCAGCTGATTTACATATTTCGTGCTGCTGCGGTAAAAAGATGCTCATTGTGCTGGGATAATTTATGAGGCTTTTGAGAAAACAATGGCCAGCCACCACATGCTCCAAGCTTTGAATCAAATTGATATAATTTTTTATGCTGTTGGCCTAAGCATGGCCTTTTTCTTTTTTCCTCCTTGTTGCAATTAGTGCATGCACCAACAATCTAGAGGTGATCGGTCTGTTTGTGTAGAATTCACTCATTTTGAGAGTCTGGTCCCGGTGTGTAAACAGAAATACGCTACCCATAAACTTTCTCCATTTCGAAGAAATTTAAAGAAAAAAATATCTTTTTTTTTCTTCGTTCCTCGGCTATAGTTCTGAAGTTCACAAATGTTGAGATTTTGCATATGCGACAGTTTATTCACCATTTAGGTGGCCGCATTCCAACTTCAAAAGGGATGTGGAAACAAGACACCAGTGTGACTGCATTTGATATTTATTATCATTATTATTCGCTCCTACCGGCACGAAATGGCCTACAGAATGGGTTTTTAGCGTGCGTACAAGATATTTTTCTGCCTTCGTTCGTAACATGGGATCTCTGTTTATAGTCTCATCCATTCTTTTGTATTGAGGATAATGGAATAAGTCCTTGTGTGCTTTTTTGCATCTAGTCCTCGTGTGTATGCAGTTTTGTAAATTTTGTCATCCGTTCCCACCGGCACACAATGGCCTACTCTTACAAAAAGCGGGACGGGTTTTAACGTGTGCGCAAGATGTTCTGCGTGCGTTCGCACACGGGGCCTCGGTTTATAGTCTCATCCGAAGGACTTCTGGGGAGAGTGGAGTCGGCACTGATGTTAACTTCAGGGGAAAAATATCCCCTTGAACGGGAATCGAACCCGGGTCGTCAGATTGCGAGCGCAATGTTCTGACCACTAGGCTACCCCGTTCCCTTCCCTCGGAGGTGATGCCAGTTCCAGGGAAAAAGTCTCTATCGAACTGGTAGCTTTCTAGATAACCACAGCATTACTCTTATCCACGTTTATTTTTAAACGTAACCTTGATGCTGTATCTTGCGAACTATTGAACTGTAATTTGTAACATATACTCGTTTCATATAACAAAGCAACATCGTCTTTATATATTATATTTATATTATATTTCTTCTTTATATCGAGAATAATGGAATAAGCGCTCATGTGTTTTTTTTACATCCAGTCCCCGTGTGTATGCGGCTTTGTAAATTTTGTCATCTGTTTCGACCGGCACACAATGGCCTACTCTTTCGAAAAGCGAAACAGGATTTATGTGCGCAAGATGCTCTGGGTGCGTTCGCACACGGGGCCTCGGTTTATAGTCTCATCCGAAGGACTTTTGGGGAGAGTGGAGTCAGCACTGATGTTGTTAACTCCAGGGGAAAATATCCCCCTTGAACGGGAATCGAACCCGGGTCGTCAGATTGCGAGCGCAAAATGTTCTAACCACTAGGCTATCCCGTCCCCCCAGAGAGAGAGAGAGAGAGAGAGAGAGAGAGAGAGAGAAGAGAGAGAGAGAGAGAGAGAGAGAGAGAGAGAGAGAGAGAGAGAGAGAGAGAGAGAGAGAGAGAGAGACAGACAGACAGACAGACAGACAGACAGACACAGAGAATGGTCCTGAAGAAAGGGCAAGCTAAGGTGTTGATGGAAGAGAAAATCATTATTCCAGGACAGCTGCCTCCCGCTAAAACCTTCATTTGCAAGTCAGCACTTTTCTGACTCATGGTGTGAATCCGCTTGCACGCGCGTGCGCGCGAACCCCCCCCACCCTCCCCCATCCCCTCTCCCACACACACCCACTCTCTCTCTCTCACTGTCTATATGTCTCTCTATGTCTATCTGTCTGTTCCTGTCTCTCTCTGTCTGTCTGTCTGTCTCTGTTTGTGACAATGACAAATTCTTTTTTTTCGAGATAATGAATAAGCACCCATGTGCTTTTTTACATCCTGTCCCCGCCCTAAGAGATATATAAGAGAGAGAGAGAGAGAGAGAGAGAGAGAGAGAGAGAGAGAGAGAGAGAGAGAGAGAGAGAGAGAGAGAGAGAGAGAGAGAGAGCGAGATAGGGAGACAGAGAGACAGAGAGAGACAGAGAGTGTGTGTGTGTATGCTGGGGTGGAATTGAACCTAAGACTGTTCGTGTTTTTTGTCCACCTGTCTGTATGTCTGTCTGTCTCTACTTCTGCATATCTCTATTTGCCTCTATGGGTGTATGCGTACGTGCGTGCGCGCGCGCGCGCGCGTGTGTGTGTGCATGCGTGCGAGTGCGCGCGCGTTTGTTCATTCGTTTTTTAATTTTTCGTATTTTCACTATAAGCGATGTTACACAAAGTGTGTATGCGTGCGTGCGCGCCTGTGTGTATGTCTATGTGTGAGTGCCTGTGTGCGTGCTTGCATGTGTGAACACGCATGGGTGTTTGTGTGTGTGTGTCCGTCCCCCTCTACTTCCTCTCCCCACCCACCCCTCCCCTCCATGCACACACTGATATTGCAGATTGTCAAATATTTCCGTGTCTGTTCCTATTTGTCTTTGAAAGGGGTCACGATCTTTATTGAATAAAGATATTACCTGAATACATTAGCAAGAATATTTCTTACCTCTGTTTCTTTCTTCTCTCTGTATCTGGTTACTGCTGTTTTGCATGTCTACCTCCCGGTCTCTTTTTTAATTATTATTATTTTTCTTTAACTCATTCAACCCCTGAGCTCCAGCATTGTTCAGGAGAGACAGAGTGGTCTTGCTGGCCAAAACTCGTGCAGCTCTCGGGCTAGTTACTTGTTGCGTTGTTGTTGCTGCTACTATTGTTGGATTATATTTGACGTCGCAACAGCCACCTCCACCCCCCCCCCCTGAGCACCACCACCACCAACCGCAACACAACAGCAGCTAGCCCCAGAGCTGGCAAGAATATTCAGTCTGTCCAGAACACTGCTTGGGTTCTGGGATTGAATGAGTTAATATCTTTTTTTTTTACGTGCACACAGGCGCAGGTGTGTGTGCGTGTGTGTGTGTGTATGTGTGTGTGTGTGAAAGGGAGACAGACAGACAGAGACATAGAGAGACAGAGAAGCAGACAGACACGGGAAAAAACACACAGAAAAATGGACAGATGGACATGGTAGTTCAGACAGCTACAGACTGACCAACAAACATACAAGTAAGTAGACAGACAGACAGACAGACAGACTCACAGGCAGACCCACAAACAGAAAGGCAACGACAGAAGAAAATGGATTGACAGAAAGGCAGAGCACTGACAGACAAACATACGGCTAAGTAGACCCACAGACAAACAGACAGATAGGGAGACAGACAGACAGACACACAGACAGATCCACAAAAAGACAGAAAAGCAATGGAAAGACAGACTGACGGACAAAAATAATGGACATACAAGAAAAGACAGAAGTCATAAAAAATACACTTCCCCATAAAAAAAGGAAAACAAGAAAAGAATACTTCAAATTGGAAGAAGGAAGCAGACAAGATATCACAAAAATCCCAAAATGAAAGAGACCTAAAAGGGCAGGCGGTTAGGAAGAAGCAGACATTTGCAGCAAGAAAAGACAGGATGTCTTCTACGGATGTGCTAATATAACCCGCACCTAAAGAATCATTTTTGCTGCAAGGAGGGTATATGTATGGAGCAAAAGGCCAAACAGACCTGGCTGTGTGTATTAGACAGGCTTTAGGGGCAGGAAACACACACACAGAGGAGAAATAATCCACATGAGGAGTATAGTGGTGGAATTCAGGACTCAGTATTTGTATGGTTTGACTACTGGCATGACAAGACATTGTAAGCCCATCTTTCCCTTGCTGTTAAATGTCCCCTTTTTCTGAATATGACATTTTATTGTTTTTTTGTCGTGTTTACTTTTATTTGTAAAGAAGAAGCTGCTTGGTGTAAACTTTTGAACTTAGTTTATGAAACAACTTGCCTTTCAGATTTTAAAACCACGTTATCAACAAGGAACAATGTGAATACTTTAAAGAAATCATAGGTAAAAGTAGCGCCATGTCTTCCTTTTCTAATGACATCTAACTCTAATTCATTATCAGAAAGAACAAACAAAAGTGGACTGGTAACATTTCCTTGTTTCACACCCCGTGAACACTTAAAATATTCGGTCAAATCTGGTCCACACTTAATTCTAACTCTAACATTTACACACCTACTATGGATAGACAGAAAACACTTACATTTTATGCCATTTTTCTTAAGGGTGATCTACAATGAATATCTTTCTACATTGTCAAAAGCTTTTTCAAAGTCAAGAAAAACTACATATAGCTCAAAACTATTTTTGAATCAAAGTCAGCAAACAAAACATCCTGTCAACCTTGGAATAACAATTCTTTAAAAAAATTTTTGTGCTTCGTATTGGCTTGTTATATTCTTTGAGAGAGAGAGAGAGAGAGAGAGAGAGAGAGAGAGAGAGAGAGAGAGAGAGAGAGAGAGAGAGAGAGAGAGAGAGAAGAGAGAGAGAAGCGAGGAGAGAGAGGAGAGAGAGAGAGAGAGAGAGAAGAGAGAGAACACACACATACGTATTAATTAATTAATTAATTCTTTTACATCGAGGATAATGGAATAAGCACTCATGTGCTTTTTTTACATCCAGTCCCCGTGTGTATGAGGTTTTGTAAATTTTGTCATCTGTTTCCACACACAGAGGCACATAGAGACAGACAAAGAGACAGAGTGACAGACAGCAGGACAGACAGAGAGACAGACACAGAGACACTCAGAGAGATGCAATAAAGGGGAGGACAAAAGAGAAAGAGAGGTAAAATGGGAACAGGGTTGACGTAATGGCACCAGTAATTGCAGTATCCATAGCAGCAGTAGCAGCTATGGCAGCTATGATGGTGGTGGCACGGTCGTAGTGGTAGTAGTAGCAGTAGTGGTAATAGCAACCATGCTAGCGAAAATGACGGTGGTGGAAGTGGAAATGGTAGTGATGGCATTGGCAGTCGTAGAAATAGCAGCAGCAGCAGCAGTCGTCATCAATGGTCCCTTCATCGTCATAGCAGAAATAGCTGAAGTTGTACTAGTCATCGTCATCGTCGTCGTTGAAATAGCAGCAGCAGCAGCAGCAGTAGTAGTAGTAGCAGTAGTGGAGTAATAGCAGCAGCAGCAGCAGCAGCAGCAGCAGTAGTAGTAGTAGCAGTAGTGGAGTAATAGCAGCAGCAGCAGCAGCAGCAGTAGTAGTAGTAGCAGTAGTGGAGTAATAGCAGCAGCAGCAGCAGCAGCAGTAGTAGTAGTAGTAGCAGTAGTGGAGTAATAGCAGCAGCAGCAGCAGCAGCAGCAGCAGTAGTAGTAGTAGTAGTAGTGGAGTAATAGCAGCAGCAGTAATAGTAGTAGTAGTAGTGGTGGAGTAACAGCAGCAGCAGTAGTAGTATTAGTAATAGAAGTAGTAGTAGTGGAGGGATAGCAGCAGCAGTAATAGTAGTAGTAGTAGTAGTAGTAGTAGTAGTGGAGTAATAGCAGCAGTAGCAGTAGTAGTAGTAATAGTAGTAGTAGTGGAGTAATAGCAGCAGCAGCAGTAGAAGTAGTAGTGGTAGTAGTAGTAGTAGTAGCAGCAGCAGCAGCAGCAGCAGCAGCAGCAGCAGCAGCGCACAGCAGCAGCAGCAGCAGCAGCAGCAGCAGCAGCAGCAGTAGTAGTAGTAGTAGTAGTAGTAGTAGTAGTAGTAGTAGTAGAGGTAGTAGTAGTCCTTCTTCCTCTTCTATATCGCCTTGAAGTTTTACTCATGACAAACGGAAAGTTTCCAACCAATTTCCCTTACACATGCTTAGTTGGAAGTTTGGGACTTTTTTTCCCTGTCTGGTGACTGACAGTGGTAGACAGGCGAACAGACGAACATATTCTGCGTAGGTTCGTCTAATATCACTGAGAGTGAACAGACGTAAAATCGAAGACAACAACAACAACAACAATTCTGCGTGGGTTCACACACTGGACCACCGTTTAAAGTCTCATCCGAAGGGCTTTCGGGGAGAGTGGAGTAGGCACTGATGTTAGCTCCAGAAGGAAAATCCTCTTCAACGAGATTCGAACCCGCGTCAGCAGATCACGAACGCATCACTCTAACTACCAGACTAATCGAGAGAGAGGGAGAGAGGGAGATAGGAGAGAGAGAGAGAGGGAGAGAGAGAGAAACAGATAGATAGAAAGATAGATAGATAGATGAATAAGTAGACAGATAGATAGATAGATAGGTAGACAGACAGACAGACAGATAGACAGATAGACCGACCGACCGACTCACCGACAGACAGACAGATAGGTGGATAGATAGATAGACAGACAGATAGATACATAGATAGACAGACAGACAGAGGTAGATAGACAGAAAGACAGATATATAGATAAATAGATAGATTGATAAACAAATATATGGAGAGATAGATAGATAAATAGACAGATAGATAAATAGATAGATAGAGATATTGACTACCACAATTATTTACACAGAGAGAGAGAGAGAGAGGAGAGAGAGAGAGAGAGAGAGAGAGAGAGAGAGAGAGAGACGAGAAGAGGACAGATAGACAGACAGACAGACAAAGAGAGACAGAGAGAAACCTGTTCCTCTTGTTGCCATTGTTTCCTTAATCTCCACACTCACACAACAACACACACACACACACACACACAACACACACACACACACACACACACACACACACACACACACACACACACACACACACACACACACACAACACACACACACACACACACACACACACACACACACACACACACACACACACACACACACACCACACACACACACACATCACACACCACACCACACCCACACACACACACACACACACACCCACACCACACACACACACACACACACATACACACACACGCCGCGCAGCCGCGCAGCGCACACACACACACACACTACACACACTACACTACAGTACACACACACACACACACACACACACACACACACACACAATACATCCCCCCACCCCACCCTACCCCACCTCCCATCCACCCCACCCCTACCCCTACCCTTACCCCGAACCAACAACTAGCATAGACTTTGTGGAGTCTTAAAAAACAAAAAAGAAAGACAAGAAACTCCAGAGATAAGAGTCTTCTTCGCAACCCTCATCTTTGGTGGATGGCGTGTGCATTTCCCATTTACTTTAGGCTGCTTCTTTCCTCAGGGATAGGGGACAGGATAGCCTAGTGGTTAGAACATTGCGCTCGCAATCTGACGACCCGGGTTCGATTCCCGTTCAAGGGGATATTTTCCCCTGGAGTTAACATCAGTGCAGACTCCGCTCTCCCCAAAAGTCCTTCGGATGAGACTATAAACCGAGGCCCCGTGTGCGAACGCACGCAGAACATCTTGCGCACACGTTAAATCCTGTTCCGCTTTTCGTAAAAGTAGGCCATCGTGTGCCGGTGGGAACAGATGACAGAATTGACAAAACTGCATACACACGGGACTGGATGTAAAAAAAGAACGTGAGTGCTTATTCCATTATCCTCGATATACAAATTAACTACTACTAACTAACATAACTAACTACTAAAACTAACTAACTAACTAACAACTAACTAACTAACATAAAACACCCCCCCACCCCTCACCCATCCACCCCACATTACTCCACCCCTACACCTACCCCGAACCAACAACTAGCCTTAGACTTCGTAGAGTCTTATGTAAAACAAAAAAAAAAGACAAAAAACCTCCAGAGATAAGAGAGTCTTCTTCACAATCCCGATCTTTGGTGGATGGCGTGTGCATTTCCCATTTAGTTTTAGGGGCTGCTTCTTTCCTCAGGGGTATACCCTCTTCTTCACTGAAACCGATGCTCGTTCCTTCTGTCGTCCTTCGGAGCAAGAGATAATTATAATTATAGGGCCATGGCCATATTGGGTAGGAACACGTTAGTGCATGGTCTTTATCTTCTGTATCTTCTTCTCCAGCGCTTGTCATGTCACTTCTTGATGGAGGTCAAGTCAGGTCAAATCAGGTCAGATCAAGTCGAGCCAAGTCAAGTCAGGTCAAGTCAGGTCAAGTCAGATCAAGCCAGGTCAAGTCGAGTCGAGTCGAGTCAGGTCAAGTCAAGTCAGGCCAAGTCAAGTCAGGTCAGGTCATGTCAGACCAAGCCATATCAGGCCAGGTCAAGCCAGACCAAAAAAATATCAAACCAAGTCAAATCAAGTCAAGTCAGGTCAGATCAAATCAAGTCAAGTCAGGTCAAGTCGAGTCAAGTCAATTTTTAAAAAAATCTACAGCTGGTACATTTGAATTTGCAATGCACTTGCTTTTTTCCCCCCATCATCAAGCCGTCTATCTAAGAATACAAAATTTCTTAATAGTAATACTGACGTACTACATTATTAGAACCTTTGCCAATAAAGTGTACCAATAAACAAAACAAAAAACCCAGACGAGAGCCAATAAAATAATACACTTGCAAAATACAAAACACACACACATACATACATACAAACGCACGCACATACACATACACACACGCGCGCGCACGCACACACACACACACACACACTCACACACACACACTCACGCCCGCACGCCCGCACACACACACACACACACTTAGGTAAAGAATATTTTAAGAATTAAAAAAAAATCATGAAACGTAAAACAAACTAATTACCTCACCCACCTATTATATCACCCATTCTTTCAGGTTCATACTTTAGAAAGGAAGAAACAGAGGTACAGGAAGAGAGGAAACGAACAGAGGTCTGTCTGCCTGTCTGTCTGCTGACCTCAGAGGTCTGTCTGCCTGTCTGTCTGCTGACCTCAGAGGTCTGTCTGCCTGTCTGTCTCATGACCTCAGAGGTCTGTCTGCCTGTCTGTCTCATGACCTCAGAGGTCTGTCTGCCTGTCTGTCTGCCTGTCTGTCTGCCTACTGGCCTCAGCTGACATGTTCTGACTTCAGGGCAGCTCATCAAAAAAATTTTTTTGGGGTCAGAATTTTGTTTGTATTTTTTTTATTTGTGTGAAGAAAAAATGGGCTGGAGAATGGGCTGGGTAGGGAAGAACATCAGCATATGAGAGGGAGCCTGAGAGTGAGAGTGAGTGAGAAGAGAGAGAGAGAGGGGGGGGGGAGAGGGAGAAAGATAGATAGATATATAGATAGATAGCTACAGAGATAGATAGAGAGTGAGAAAGAGAGAAATAGAGATAGAGAGAGAGAATGAGAAAGAGTGAGTGAGAAGAGAGAGAGAGAGAGAGGAGAGAGAGAGAGAGAGAGAGAGAGAGGAGGAGAGAGAGAGAGAGAGAGAGAGAGAGAAAGAGAGAGATAGAGAGAGAGATAGAGAGAGAGAGAGAGATAGAGAGAGAAGTAGAGAGAGAGGAATGCGAATGCGAATAGAATACGTTACAGATGGAAGAGAGAGTGAGAGTGAGAGTGAGAGTGGAGAGAGAGAGAGAGAGAGAGAGAGAAGAGAGAGAGAGAGAGAGAGAGAGAGAGAGAGAGAGAGAGAAGTAGAGAGAGGGAAGGAATAATCTGTATTTTTCAAGGGTTACAGATGAGAGAGAGAGAGAGAGAGTGAGAGAGAGTGTATTTTTTTTAAGGGTTACAGATAAGTGAGAGAGAGAGAGAGAGAGAGAGAGAGAGAGAGAGAGAGAGAGAGAGAGAGAGAGAGAGAGAGTGAGAGTGAGTGAGTGAGTGAGAGAGAGAGGATAAAGGAATGAGCTGTATTTTTCAAGGGTTTCAGATGAGAGAGAGAGAGAGAGAGAGAGAGAGAGGAGAGAGAGAGAGAGAGAGAGAGAGAGAGAGGAGAGAGAGAGGTGAGAGTGAGTGTGAGTAGAGAGAGAATGATTGAAGGAATAATCTGTATTTTTCAAGAGTTACAGATAAGAGAGAGAACTCGAACTCGAGTGGGTAACTGGGTAAGCCAGAGGCTTCTTTACACCAGGCCCTCATGGGGAAAAATTGAAAACAAGTATGAATAAATCAATTGATTAATAAACAAGATAATTTCAAATAACAATGAAATGAATCACTCCCACTCCCGAGAGAGAGAGTCGAGAGAGAGAGAGAGATAGAGAGAGAGAAAGAGTGAGAGAAAGAGAGAAAGAGTGAAAGAGACAGATAGACAGACAGACAAACAGGCATACAGAGACAGAGATACAGACAGAAACAGACAGAGACAAAGAACAAGGACACTGGCCTGACCAGGGCCAATCTTATTGTTTTTTTACACACTTCACCATTTTCTCTCTTCTGGGGGAAACTGGTGAGCGTGTCAGCTTAGCTTTCTCTAGTAGTTATCTCTTGATATCTCTGCCTGTGGCCACACACCAGCTTTAAACTTTTAGACATTTTCCCTTCTATTTTTCTATAATCATCACTCTCGCATTCGCACTGCGCATACTATGGCATCCACATAAATAAATAAGATAAAAAAAACCCCACCCCACTTTTATTGTAAAAGACTAGCCCCTGACTGAAAATTAAAGTATGATTATACTAACAAATTTGGTAGGTTTGAATTATTATTTTCCCCCAGCCAACATTGTACCTTACCTCACTCATTTTGTCGTCTATTATAGCTGCTTAAAGGCGCAAGAATGCATGCAAGGGGTCAACAATGTAGGAGCACAAGCAACCCTCTTTGGTGATCATTTCAAATTCAAATTCAAAAACTTTATTATCTCAAAGACAGAGAAATTCCGGCTTTATTTTCACTACCCTATGTTAATCTATGTCCTCAATTGCCCCCAAAAAGAAGCACAGTGTGCAATTTTTTCATACTTAAAAAAAATATGGTAAAAATAAGCAAACATTTTGTGTTGTGTTTGGCATTCTATAGAAGAGGGTAACTACATGACCCGCAGGCTAAAGCTGGAGTGTAGCCTTTAGTGTACTACGAGTGATTGGTCCTGAAGGAAGTCTGAAAGTCTATTTTCACTCTGCGTCTCCATTGATGGCGTGTGGAGTGTCCATCAGTTGATTTTCTCTATGGCTGGTCTCTCTCTCTCTCTCTCTCTCTCTCTCTCTCTCTCTCTCTCTCTCTCTCTCTCTCTCTCTCTCTCTCTCTCTCTCTCTCTCTCTCTCTTTCCTTGACGAATTATGTATGTATGTATGTATGTATGTATTATATGTGTGTATGCATGTATGTATGTATATACATGTATGTATATATATGTATATATATATATATATATATATATATATATATATATATATATATATATATATATATATATATATATATATATATACGGATAGATTGACAAAAGAATAGTGGAGAAAAACAAGTGCAGGTAGCCATTTACAACTTCAGTCTCATGAGACAGAGACAGAGACAGAGACAGAAACAGACAGACAGACAGACAGACACACAACAGACAGAATAGACCATTTAAAATAACCCAAAAGAAAAGAAGACAAGTAATAAGAACGAGATTAATTTATTTTTTATTAACACACACACACACAACAGGAGTAACTGACTAAATTCTAAAGATCCAATCTTGTTGGTTTATATACCCCCCCCCCCCCCCCCATCGGCCATAAAGTAAAGAAGAAGGAAAAAGAAAAGGACAAACAGACACAAGAAAAAGCAACCCCCCCACCCAACAAACCCTTTCTATCCCTCAAGAGCAGTGACACCCAGCCAGCCTGTAGAATTCTAGAAAAGAGGAGGGGGGGGGGGGGGGTGGGGGGGAGGAGGGACAACAGAAATCAAAGGACCGAAGTGCGTAGGGAAGAAAAGAAAAATTTTGTTCGTCTCTACATGGGAAGAAACACCAAACACATACTCTTGTTATCCTTTTGATCTTAGAGCATAGGGGTACACAGAGAGAGAGAGTAATGAGAGAGAGAGAGAGAGAGAGGGATGAGAGAGTTGGAGAGAGGGAATGTGGATGGGTGACAGAGAGAGTGAGTGAGAGAGAGAGTGAGAGAGAGAGAGACAGATGGGTGGGGACTAAGAGAGAAAGAATGGGAGAGATGGGTGGGGAAGAGAAGAGAGAGGAGAAGGAGAGATGGGTTGGGAAGAGAAAGAGGGAGAGAGAGAGAGAAAGAGAGGAGAGAGAGAGAGAGAGAGAGAGGAGAGAGATGGGTGGGTTAAGAGAGAGAGAGGGGTGAGAGATTGGTGGGGGAAAGAGGTGAGAGGGAGAGATGGGTTGGGAAAAAGAAATAAAAAGGAAAAAAGAGAAAAGAAAAAAAATAAGGAAAAGCGAGAAAAGAGGGAGAGTGATGAGAGAGAGTGAGAGAGAGAGAGGGAGGAGAGATGGAGAGAGAGAGAGAGGGAGAGAAAGAGAAGGAGAGAAGAGGATAGGAGAGAGAGAGAGAGAAGAGAGAGAAGAGAGAGAGATGGGTGGGGAAGATGAGAGGGGGAGAGAGGGGTTGGGAAAGAGAAAGAGGGAGAGAGAGAGAGGAGGAGAGAGAGAGGGAGAGAGGGTGAGTGAGAGAGGAGATTAGAGAGTTGAGAGAGAGAGAGAGTTGAGAGAGAAGGAGAGAGAGTAGAGATGAGAGAGGAGAGAGAGAGAAAGAGAGAAGAGAGAAGCGCGAGGAGCCGAGAGAGATGGGTGGGGAAGAGAGAGATGGGTGGGGAAAGAGGGAGAGAGGTTTAGAGAGAGATGGGTGGGGTAGGAGAGGAGAGAGAGAGATGGGTAGGTGGGTGAAGAGGAGAATAAGAGAGAGAGATGGGTGGGGAAGAGAGAGATGGGTGGGGAAGAGAGAGAGAGGGGAGAGAGAGGATGGATGGGGAAGAGAGAGAGAGGAGATGAGAGAGAGAGAGAAGAGAGAAGAGTGATTGTGTGGGAAGAGAGAGAGTATGGTGGGAAGCGAGAAGAGAAAGATGGGTGGGGAAGAGGGAGAAATGGGTGGGAAAGAGAGTGAGATAGGGTGGGAAGAGAGAGAGAGAGGGAGAGATGAGAGGAGAGAGAGGGAGAGAGAGAAAGAATGGGTGGATATGAGAGGAGAGAGGAGAGAGAGAGAGAGAGTGAGAGGAGAGAGAGAAAGAGAGAGAAAGAAAGAGAAAGAGAGAGATGGATTGGGAGAAGAGAGAGAGAGAGAGAGAGAGAGAGAGGAGAGAGAGAGAGAGCGAGAGAGAGAGGAGAGATGAGAGAGAGAGAGAGAGAGAGAAAAGAGATGAGAAAGATGAGAGGAATGATGGGTGGGAAAGAGAGCAGAGGGGAGCGGGAGAGACTAGAGGAGGAGAGATGGGTCGAGGAGAAAAGGGTAGAGAGAGAGAGAGAGAGTGAGGAGGAGAGAGAGATGAGAGAGAGAGGTGAGATGAGGTGGGGAAGAGAGAGAGAAAGAGAGAGAGATATATATATGTTGGGAAGAGAGAGATATGGGTGGGGAAGAGAGGAGAGGAGAAGAGAGATGGGTGGGGAGAGAGAGAGTGAGGGAGAGAGAGAGAGAGACGATGAGAGAGGAGAGAGGAGAGAGAATTGGTCGGGGCAAGAGAGAGAGATTTGGTGGGGGAAGACAGAGAGAGAGGGGGGGGCCGAGGAAGAGAGGATCATGGGTGGTGATAGAGAGTGACTTTACACAGACAGACAGACAGGGACAGTGACAGACAGCCAGAGGACAGGACACACAATCAACCATACCACACACACACACACACACCCACACACAACACACACAATCACACACACACACACATAAGCACGCACACACTCACACTCACAAATATAACACATACACGCTCAAAAAATACACACGATATGCACGACAAAATACGCAATACACAAACAAATACTCACACACACACACAACACCATCCAACCACCACCACCACCACACCCACACACCACCATAACCACCACCATATCATCAACATCAACCACAACAAAATAACAACAACAGTACATCTCTGGGTTTTCTATTGAGTACATAGACTTCACAAGCGTTTGAAGTCTTGCTGTACACAAAGATATGAAAGAGCACAGGAGCAGACGACAACTAATTTGTAACAGGAAGAAACCTACTACCCCCTTCCCCCACCCCCACCGCCCTCAACCACCCATCCCAATTTGTTTGATCTGTGAAAGAAAGGGAAAAAGTAAGGCAAAATTCACTCTTTCGAGGATAATTGGATATAAGTGCACATGTTTCTTGTTTGTTCGTTTTTTTGTTTTTTTGTTTGTTGATTTTTGTTGTTGTGATGTTGCTGTTGTAGTTCTTGCTTTTTTTAATTTTCTACAGCTATGAAGCCTCATCCATTGTTATTTGTTTATAGCCCTGCGACCACAAGGCCATATTGTTTTGTTGTTGTTGTTGTTGTTATTGTTCTTCTTCTTCTCCTCCTACTCCTCTACTCCTCTCCTCCTCCTCTCCCCTCCTCCTCCTCTCCTTCTTCTTCCTACCTTCTTCTTGTTCTTGTTGTTGTTGTTGTTATTTGTTCTTCTCTTTCTTCTCTCCTACTCCTCCAACTCTCCTCATCCTCCTCCTCCCCTCCTCCTCTCCTCCTTCTTTTCTCCTTTTCTTGTTCTTTTCTTTGTTCTTCTTGTTTCTTCTTGTTCTTGTTCTTCTTGTTGTTATTGTTGTTCTTGTTCTTGTTGTTCTTGTTCTTTCTTGTTGTTCTTGTCTTGTTCTTTGATCTTCTCTGAGTTTCTTCTTGATCTTCTTGTTCTTGTGTTGTTGTTGGTTGATGTTGTTGTTGTTGTTGTTGTTGTTCTTCTTCTTCTTCTCTTCTTCTTCTTCTTTTCTTCATCTTCTTCTTCTTCTTCTTCTTCTTCTTCTTCTCGCAATTTCTTCTTCTTCTTTTCGCAATTCTTTCTTCTTCGCAATTTCTTCTTCTTCGCAATTCTTCTTCTTCTTCTTCTTCTTCTTCTTCTTCTTCTTCTTCTTCTTCTTCTTTCTTCTTCTTCTTCTTCTTCTTCTTCTTCTTCCTCTCTTTCCCTCCATCTCTCTCGACCACTCCAATCTCTCTATCTCTCTTCCCTCCGGTTCTCTCTCCCCTCATCTTTCCTCTCCCCTCTTCTCTCTCTCTCCCTCCATCTCTTCCTGCCACCTCCGACCCCCTCCTTCTTCTCTCCCCCTCCATCTCTCTCCCCCCTCCATCTATATCTCCACTCATCTCTCTCCCTACAATATCTCTCCCTCCATTCTCTATCCGCATTCTCTCTCTCATACCATCTCTATCGTCTCCCGTCCATCTCTCCCCTCCATCTCTCTCCCTCATCTCTCTCTCCTTCCCATTCTCTCTCTCTCTATCTCTCTCTCTCTCTCCCCATTCCATCTCTCTTCTCCTCGCCATCTCTCTCTCTCCTCCACCTCTTTCAAACTCCATCTCTCTCCCCTCTAATCTCTCTCTCTCTCCCCTCCATCTCTCTTTCCCCTATACCTCTCTCTATCTTTCCCCTCCATCTCTCTCCCCCCTCCATCTCTCCTCCCTCCAATCTCCTTCTCCCTAAATCTCCCTCCCTCCATGTCTCCCTCCATCTCTCTCTATTCCCCTTCCATCAAGCCGCCGACTCAATCTCTCTCCCCTCTTTCTATCTCTCTTCCCTCCATCTCTCTCTTCCTCATCTCTCTCCCTCTCTCTCTCTCCCCCTTATATCGCTCTTCCCCTCCATTCTCTCTATACCCGCCATCCTCTCTCCCCTCATCTCTCTCACCTCCTTATCTATCACCCTCCATCTCCCCTCCACCTCCCTTTCATCTCCTACCATACATCTTCTCCCCTCCATCTCTCTCCCATCTTCTCCCCTTATTCTTCTTCCCATCTATCTCCCCTCCACCTCTCTACCCTCGATCTCTCCCTCCTCCCTCTCTATCTCTCCCTCCATCTCCATCTCGCTCCCTCTACCAATCTCTCTCTCTCCAGTCGCTCTCCTATCTCTCCCTCCATCTTATATCTCTCCCTCCATCTCTCTCTCTCTCTATGTATGTATGTGTGTGTATGTGTGTGTGTTTCTGTGTGTGTGTGTGTGTGAAGGGGGGAACAGTGTGTGAAGGGGGGAACGGTGCTTTTTTTTTTTTAATTGTTTTTTTTTTGTTTGTTTTTGGGGGGGGTTTTATGGGTTTTTTTCATTTGTTTGTTGTTGTTTTTTTTTCTTGTTTTTTGTTTGTTTATTTGGAAGGGTGTTTTTGTCTGTTTGTGGTTGTTGTTGTCTTTTTTTCTTTTCTTTTTTTCTTTTTTCTTTTTTTGTTTGTTTGCTTTTTTTTTCTTTTTTTTTTTTTTTGGTGAGGGGGGGGGGGGGGGGGGGGGGGGAGGTGGTTCTGGGGTATGTTTTGTCTTTTGCTCGTCTGGGGTTGTTTGTTTGTTTGTTTGTATGTTTGTTTGTTTTTTCTTCTTCTCTCTTTTTCTTTAAAAAAAGTTTTTTTTCCTTTGCTTCTTCTGCTTGAAAGTATGAGTACTGAGTGCATTTTTAAATGTGACCCCATGGGCGGGGACTGGATGTAAAAAAGCATATGAATACTTATTCATTATCCTGGAAAAAAAGATTTTGTTTCTATTACTTACAATGTGTAGATGTTCTTTTTATGACTTTATTGGCTTTTCCCCCTCTTTATTATGTGAGTGTATGGGTATTGCACTTATTTTATTACCATGA
>CM054156.1:40377426-40382426 GCA_028751875.1 Rapana venosa
GCTTGTTCCTCTGCAAGGTGTGTCTTGCTCCTGCTCCTTCGTGAGTCGATTCCAACTAACTTTTGAGCATGATCTTGCTAAGGCGTGGCTATGACTGAGTGTTCTATAGTTTTGGCATTGGCGTAAATTCCCCTTCTGGGCAGGGTATGATGATGAGTGTGTCCATTCTGTTGGCCACGTTTTGTCTCCCAAATCTTCTGACAGATAGCTGTAACTGTGTGAACTGGGTCGCCACATGCTTGATGCAGCTCTGCTGGATGTGTCTGCTCCCTGGGGACTTTCCTACTGGTACGCTGCGGATGGCTTCTTCCACTTCTGCCCTCAGTATAGGTAGTGGCGAGGGGCTCTTGATGTTCTGCCTTGCTCCTTCTAATATGCTAGTGTCAGGTTGGATTGGGTTATTGGACAGTTCTTGACAATCCTCATACACACGTTCAAGTGCAGCTGAGCTTTCCTGTGAGGATTTCTGGAGCTGTCTTCAATGACTGATGAGGTGGTTTGAAGTGTTTTTTGTGAGTTTCTCAGGGTGTTCGTATTCCTTTTTACTGTTGCCCCTTTTCATGCTTTTTCGATCTCATCACATTGATCTTGATCCACTTCGCTCTGGCCTTTTAACATTATTTGACTTCTTCACAAGAATTTTGGCCTCCCTATCGTTAGGGTTGAAGACCTGGGGTTTCAGAGCTCATCTTGTATCGCAGAGGTCCAAGAGGTCATTGGAGTCCCATGGCTGGTGTTTATTATTCCTCTGACGACCGATACCTCCTCTGCGTGTTTCTTTCGCGGACTGCCTCATTAAGTTTTGTTGGTGAGTCATTGATGTCATTGTCCAGGATGTTAATGCCGCAAAAAACGGCCGCCAAGCCTTCTTGGAAGTTCTCCTCGTACTGCTGGATCTTCAGTTTGTCCACGTCAAAGTTGAAACTGGGTTGGCAGGCTGTTTGTTTTTGTCAGCTTCATTTTGAATACCATCAGCACAAGTCGTGGTCGCTGCCTATGTCAGCTCCAAGGTATTACTTGTGCTGGCTCTGTTTGATGCGGATTTGGAAGCGCGTGGGTTAAGATAAAATCTATTTGTTCTTATCTTTGCTGTTTTGGGCGCAGCCAGGTTGTCCCCCTGACTGCTTGTAGGGAGAGAGGGTATTGGCAAGGGTAAGTCGGGGGGGGCCAGCCAAACTCACAGACGTATCCCTGTCGTTGGCTTTCCATTTCCAAACTGACTATCTGTTCCGGCCAGTGGTTGTAAGAGTCCGACTTACTTGGCGTTAAAATCCCCTGGATGATGAGGATGTTCCTTCTTTGGGTAGTTCATAATGTCTCTCAAAGATCTTTGTAAAATTGCGTCTACTATCTTCATCGCATGGCAGATGAATGGGTGCATAGATTTGGTATGATGGTGGAGGTGCTGGCTTGGCCGACACTGACACTGATGCTGATAATCCTGCGGGAAAGCCGGTGTACAAGCTGATAATGCACCCCTCTACCTCCGTTCTTACAATAAATGCCACTCCATATTGGGATGTTTCTCTTGGCCACGGTACCAATCTTGTGCCTTCTTCAGTCAATGTCTCAACCAAAGCCTGTCCACCTCACGTCTCCTAGTCATTATGTCCCCTTTATAGCGGCTAAGCTCAACTCTAGTTTTCAGTATTGATTTTTCCGCACGGGTAGAGTGTACGGACGTTCATGTTCCAATGGTGATTGTGTTCCTAGGAGCGTAAGTAATGTCATTAACTCCTGTACGCTTGTCACTTCCGCCCGGTGTTGACAATGGAAAGCGCGTCGTGGTAACCCGGCCTCGCCCGATCCGTACATTTTCGGCTTTGCATTTGTCTTTCATGTTTTTTCTGTGGGCTTAGGATATTCCTTGGTGGCGCCAATCTCCTCTCCAAGTCTCCATATGTTTTTTTTCTTTCTATTGGGGTTTCCTCCCCCACATGCGACAGGTTGTACTGGGTTACATGGATACCAGTAGCAGTAACAGAACTTCTCTGACTGACCTGACCTGCGAACACGTACAGGTATGTGAAAACATTCCAATTTTGATTCACATGCCTTTGAATAAGAAAAAAATAAGACTATTTTGTGCACCTACTATTTCTTATGAGAGCTCTAAGTGCCTACAAACATGACACTTACAGAATTATTCAATTAATGAACAAAAGGACAAAACACATATACTGATATAGACAGCCACACACTATATATATATATCAGCCTGAAAAAGCTTGGGAAAGAAGTGAAAATTTGCTGATATTAGATAAAGGAGGTGAAATTGAACACAGTTATGTTTTTATTACTATTTTACTATAGGCCTATATACACCCCCCCCCCTACATATCCTTAAGGACTCCTATGTAGTTCATTGCCATTAGGCCTAGGCTATGGGCTTACAAAGCCTTATGACATTTCATTCATTCATTCTATCAACAGGGAGAGGAGATGGGCGCCGCCCTCAATATGCTGGCCCCTGGAGAAGCTGAGGTCTTTGACACCTCGCTCCCCAACCACTGCATAGGTTACGGGAACACTTTTACCTTTACTTTCCTGCCAGCATACACAGGCCTGCTCTTCCAAAAGGCGGAATGGGTTTTTGAACATGCGCGAGATATTTTCATGCATGCATTCATACATTGGATCTTGGTTTATAGTTCCATCTGATGGACTTGCAGGAGAGCCAAGTCGGTACTGATGTTTACTTCAGGTGTCTCGGGGAAAGGGGGCTCAAAAACCCAAGCCGTAAGATCGCAAGCTCAACACTGTAACACTAAGCTACCCCAGCATCCGCCCCCCCGGAATGTTCTGAACTGGTTTTAAAGAAAGGTTTCAGCTTTTCCATGTGGCCCTGTATGCAGTTTGTGTCTTTGTTCTCAGCCACTTTGGAGAAGTGCGTTCATTAGCATGGCTTTGCATGGTACAATTAAAGTAAAAATAGTAATATCTCTCTCATCTTCTCCGTTTCATCTTCTCCTCCTCTTCCTTTCAATCTTCTTCTTCTTTCTCTTCTTTTTCTTCTTCTTGTCTTCTTCTTCTTCTTCTTCTTCTTCTTCTTCTTCTTCTTCTTCTTCTTCTTCTTCGTCTTCTTCTTCTTCTTAACGCTAACAGGAGAGGACTGATATCAGAAGCAATGGCAAACCTCTGATATAAATATCTTTGCCAAAAGCTCCACATTATGATGAAACCAATAGGGGGTGATTTATAAATTTAAAAAATGAAATAGCCCAGTCTGTGTCAGTTATTGATGTCAGCTAATTGCCAAGGCAAACACTAAAATGTTATGTTGTAAAAATGTTTGTGTTGATATTTCCTCCAGCCATGACAAGCTCTTAACATAACAACCTGCACTCTCCTTTATTAAAGTAGAAAAAATTCCTCTGAAGTCGGAGTATGGCTGCCTGTATGGCGAGGTACTTGAAAAGAGTCATACACGCTAACTTCTCATCCGGTGTACTTCCTATCTCACAGAGATTCCCAGGTGGGATGAGTGAGTCAGAGTGCATGTTCTGGGTGACCCTAGGGTGTAAAGATGGGGAATGCACAACAACAACATCAACAAAATGAAAGAAACCAACAAAGAAAATTTTCATGTGGTGGGGGTAAAGATGGTTGAAATAAAAAAGGGTTGGAGTGAAGGGATTAAAAAAAAGAAAAGAAAGTAGGTTTAAACTAAAAGTTTTAAGAACTAGACAGGCTGTAATTTTCAGAAAATTCTCTCCCTTACTATTTCAACATGTAAGTGAGTTAGTTCCCCTGAGTTTTGTCTGCATGTTACATGCATTTTTTCATGTGATGATTTAGTATCCTTGTTTTGGGTTATAAATAAAGCAAAATCATTCAACTTATCGTCCAAGTGTAGATTTTAGAACAAGAGTGTATCTTCGAGCTCACTAAAATAGTTATTGTATATTTTATACTTTAAAAAATGTACAGTTCTCACCACTGAAACAGTTTTGGAAGGATAATAAAACATTTAAAATAGGTTTGGCATTCCAAATCCTTTGGGGGTCATTAAGAAGCTTTGTTTGCCTCGTTGGAAGCTTTAACACAGGTTTCCAACGTACGAATGAAGGTAATTTAGGTCAACCTCATCATGTTAAGATCACAATAGGAGAAGTGTAGGCCATAGAATTCTTAAGTATATTAGGCCTATGTCATATAATTATACATACATACATATCTATCTATCTATCTATAATAGGAGAAGTGTAAGCCGTAGAATTCTTAAGTATATTAGGCCTATGTCATATAATCATACATACATATCTATCTGTTTATCATCTGTCTATAAGTATATATACGTGGGGAGGGGGGTAGATAAAAGAGACTGAGACAGTGGGGAGGGGAGTAGATAAAAGAGACTGAGACAGTGGGGAGGGGGGTAGATAAAAGAGACTGAGACAGACGCATATACACACTCATGGACACAAACGCACGTATGCATTGACTTCGTGCATCTTTCCCTTTGTCTTTCGTTTCTGCACATGTGTGTGTCTCTCTCTCACCCCCCCCCCCCCCCCATCTCTCTCTCTGTGCTTTTCTTCCCATATGTTTGTCTGTCTGGATCTGCCTGTCTCTTGTCTCTGTCTCTATGTGTGTCTGTCCCTGCTGTCTATGGCTCTATTGCTGTCCCACTTCTTCTTCCCTCTCTCTCTCTCTCTCTCCTCCTCTCTCTCTCTCTCTCTCTTCTCTTCTCTTCTAATGGTTACAAATTAAGACTGATATCGCAGATCAGTGGGTGGTGAAGGAAGCCCAAATTCTTTGAAGCAGACTTCCATATCAGTCGTTTCCGAGCAACCAGACACTCAGTGAGCTGTCTGGGCAGCGATAAAGTTAATACCCATTTTGCAGTCTTGTAGTGATACAGTTAATACCCATTTTGCAGTCTTGTAGTGATACAGTTAATACCCATTTTGCAGTCTTGTAGTGATACAGTTAATACCCATTTTGCAGTCTTGTAGTGATACAGTTAATACCCATTTTGCAGTCTTGTAGAGATACAG
>CM054156.1:40387426-40402426 GCA_028751875.1 Rapana venosa
ACACACACACACACACACACACACACACACACTCTCTGTCTGTCTCACTCCCCCCACCCTCTCTCTCTCTCTTCCCCACCCCTTCCCCCTTCTCCCCTTTTCCACTTTATCTGAAGAAAGAAGGACAGGGCACTACTAAGGTTACCAAGCTGTCTGTCTGTCTGTCTGTATGTCTGTCAGGGATGGTACCAGCACTCTTTGAACTCCACTTCAAACAACAACGTTACTTCATTTCTTTGTCCAGAATTTATTCATCTCTCTCTCTCTGTCTGAGTTTGTCTCTGTCTGTCTCTGTCTGTCTCTGTCTGTCTGTCTGTCTGTCTCATTATTTCTCTAAACCGTGGTCCCGTGTGCGAATGCATGCAGAACATCTAGCGCACTCGTTAACACCTGTTCCGCTTTTCGTAAGAGTAGGCCATTGTGTGCCGGTGGGAACAGATGACAGAATTTACAAAACCGCATCCACACGGGGCACTGGATGTAAAAAAAAGCACATGAGTGCTTATTCCCTTATTCTCTCTCTCTCTCCTCTCTCTCTCTCTCTCTCTCTCTCTCTCTCTCTCTCTTTCTCCCCCCCCTCTCTCTCTCTTTATTTTCTACAACCTATCTGCCCCACTGTTTCTTTGTCTCTGTGTGTCTGTAATCCTGTCTCTGTCTCCTGGCTACTATCTCTCCTGCTCTCTTCCCTCTCCCCCTCTTCTCTACCCCCTCTCTGTCTCTTTTCTCTCCCCATCTGTCTGTCTGTCTGTCTCTCTTTCGCTCTCTCTCTCTGTCTCTGTCTCTGTCTGTCTGCATCTCTCTGTCTCTTTCTGTCTCTCTCTCTCTCTCTGTCTCTGTCTGTGTCTGCCAGTGTCTGTCTGTCTGTGTCTGTCTGTCTGTCTGTGTCTGTATCTGTCTCTGTATATCTCTGTCTCTTTCTCTCTCTCTCTCTCTCTCTGTTTGTATCTCTGTCTGTCTGTGTCTGTCTGTCTTTCTGTCTGCCTCTGTGTCTGTCTGTCTCTGTTTCTCTGTGTCTCTGTCTGTCTGTCTTTCTCAGCAATACCAGGCTAGCCACACTCACTACTAAGGTTGCTAAGTCGTCTGTTTGCCACTGAGGGTGCTAGAATATTCTGTCAACTTCATTTTCAAAAGTATGAAACCTTCATTTTGATCTTTTTTCTGTTCTTTTCTGCTTTTATTTCGAGGATAATGGGATAAGCACTTATGTGCTTCTTTGTTTTTTTACATCCAGTCCCCGCGTGTATGCAGTTATGTAAGGTTTTTTTTTGGGGGGGGGAGGGGGGAGGGGAGTTGGCACTGACATACTGATGTTAACTCCAGAGGAAAAATCCTCTTGAACGAGATTCGAACCCGGGTCAGCAGATCACGAGCGCAATGCGCATCACTCTAACCACTAGGCTATCCCGTCCCCCATTTATTTCAAAAGCGCAAAATTTTCATTTGTGTCCCCAGAATTTTCTGCTACTCGGAAGGGTAGGATGGCTTAGTGGTTAGAGTCTTGTTTGCGCTCGTGATTTGACGGGCTGGGTTCAAACCCAGCCCCTGCCCAGTCACCATCGAAACGCTATCCCCTCCCCATCCCCTCCCCCCACCCCCCGTTCAAGGGGATTTTTTTCTCTCATCTTGGGTTAACATCAGCACTGACTCCTGTCTCCCCGAAAGTCTTTTTGATGAGATTATAAACTGAGGGAGGACGCCATTTGCGACACGAGTGCAGAATATCTTGCCGCACACACGTTGTTCTGCCTTTTTGGAAGAGTAAGTCATTCGTGCTGTCAGGAATGTAGGACAAAACACACAGACACAGACACACAGATAGACAGACACAGATACAGACAGACAGACACAGACACACAGATAGACAGACACACAGATACCGACAGACAGACACACAGAGATAGACACAGATACAGACAGACAGACACACACACAGATAGACAGACACACAGATACAGACAGACAGACACACACAGATAGACAGACACAGATACAGACACACACACACACACACAGATAGACAGACACACAGATACAGACAGACAGACAGACAGACACACATATATATTTATTTATTTATTTATTTATTTATTTATTCATTCGTTTATTTCGAGGATAATGGGATAAGCGTTCATGCTCGTTTTTACATCCAGTCCCCGTGTGTATGCACAGTTTTGGCAATTTTTGTCATCCGTTCCCACCGGCACACAATCGCCTACTCTTCCTAAAAGCGGAACGTGTTTTAACGTGTGCGCAAGATGTTCTGCGTGCGTTCCCACACGGGACCTCGGTTTATAGTCTCATCCGAAGGACTCTTTGGGGGAAGTGGAGTCGGCACTGATGTTAACTCCAGAGGACAATATCCTCTTGAACGAGATTCGAACCCGGATCAGCAGATCACGAGCGCATCACTCTAACCACCAGGCTATCCCGTCCTCATCTATCTATCTATCTATCTATCTATCTATCTATCTATCTATCTATCTATCTATCTATCTATCTATCTATCTATCTGTCTACCTGTCTATCTATCTATCTATCTATCTATCTATCTATCTATCTATCTATCTATCTATCTATCTATCTATCTATCTATCTATCTATCTGTCTATCTGTCTACCTGTCTATCTATCTATCTATCTATCTATCTATCTATCTATCTATCTATCTATCTATCTATCTATCTTTCTATCTCTCTCTCTATCTATCTATCTATCTATCTAACTATCTATCTATCTAACTATCTATCTATCTAACTATCTATCTATCTATATCTATGTATCTCTATCTATCTATCTATCTATCTCTATCTATCTCTATCTATCTATCTATATATCTATCTATCTATCTATCTATCTATCTATCCATCCATCCATCCATCCATCCATCCATCCATCTATCTATCTATCTATCTATCTATCTATCTATCTATCTATCTATCTATCTATCTATCTATCTATCTATCTCTATCTATCTATCTATCTCTATCTATCTCTATCTATCTATCTATCTATCTATCTATCTATCTATCTATCTATCTATCTATCTATCTATCTATCTATCTATCTATCTATCTATCTATCTATCTATCTCTATCTATCTATCTATCTATCTATCTATCTATCTATCTATCTATCTATCTATCTATCTATGTCCCCGTGTTATTAATCTACCTCTACCTAAGATAACACTATTCAAATCAAGTCTAGCATATTCTGGGGGCTGGCTGTGGAATAGGCTTCCCTACCAACTAAAAAATGAAACTAATCTGAAAAAATTTAAAACAATGTATCAAGATCTTTTGATGAAACAATGTGATACAACATATCTCCTTCCCAAGATGTATTAATACAACACTTATTTCCGCTTTCCATACTTCTTGTTCCTCTCTCTGTCTCGCTATCTCTGTCTCTATCTCAGATTGTCTATCTGTCCCTCTGTTCTGTCTGTCTGTCTATCTATCTGTCTGTCTGCCTGCCTGCCTGTCTGTCTGTCTGTTTGTCTGTCTGTCCGTCTGTCTGTCTCTGTCTCTGTCTCTATCTCTCTCTCTCGTGTATTTGTTGATATCAATGTGTGTGTATTTTCATATGTATCATAACTATGCTTTTTGCTTTTCTTGCAGCTTTTTCTTTTCTTTTCATTTTGAGGGCTGGATGAAAAAAAGTCTTGTTACTTAATCTATTACCCTCGTGAAATAAAATTGCGTTTGCGTTTGCGTTTGCGTCTATCTATCTATCTATCTATCTATCTATCTATCTATCTATCTATCTATCTATCTATCTATCTATCTATCTATCTATCTATCTATCTATCTATCTATCTATCTATCTATCTATCTATCTATCTATCTATCTATCTATCTATCCCCCCTCTCTCTCCCCCCTCCTCCGAGAAATAACGGCTAGCCACACTCACTACTAAGGTTGCTAAGCCGTCTGCCACTCAGAGTTCCAGAAAATTCCTTGAACTTCATTTCAAAAGCACGAAACCCTCATCCGTGTCCCCAGTATTATAGTTCTGCTACTGGCAAGGAATAGCTCAGTGGTCGGAGCATTCCCTTTTCCCCCAGCCAGGGTTAAGCAGCGTCGAGCGTGGTTACCACTTGGATGGGTGACCGTTTGCACGCCTTGGCTTCAGTACAGTTCCCCCAGTTCACCCAGCTGTAAAAGGGTACCTGCCCTCTTTAGGGTCAGGGAAGGTAAAGCAGCGAGGGAGAGGAGATGGGCGCCGCCCTCAATATGCTGGCCCGTAGAGAAGATGAGGTCTCTGACGCCTCGCTCCCCTACAACCACATAGGTTATGGGACACCCTTTACCTTTACCTTACTGGCAAGGGTAGGATGGCTTAGTGGTTAGAGCTTTGTTTGCGCTCGTGATTTGACGGGCTGGGTTCAAACCCAGGCCCTGCCCAGTCAACATCGAAACTCTCTCTCTCTCAGGAATGTAGGCCAAAATACACAGACACAGACACACGGATAGACAGACACAGATACATACATACAGACAGACAGACACACAGATAGACAGACACACAGATACAGACAGACACACACACACACAGATAGACAGACACACAGATACAGACAGACAGACAGACAGGCACACAGATATATATATATATATTTATTTATTTATTTATTCATTCGTTTATTTCCAGGATAATGGGATAAGCGTTCATGCTCGTTTTTACATCCAGTCCCCGTGTGTATGCACAGTTTTGGCAATTTTTGTCATCCGTTCCCACCGGCACACAATCCCCTACTCTTCCGAAAAGCGGAACGTGTTTTAACGTGTGCGCAAGATGTTCTGCGTGCGTTCCCACACGGGATCTCGGTTTATAGTCTCATCCGAAGGACTTTTGAGGAAAGTGGAGTCGGCGCTGATATTAACTCCAGAGGAAAATATCCTCTTGAACGAGATTCGAACCCGGATCAGCAGATCACGAGCGCATCACTCTAACCACCAGGCTATCCCGTCCCCCATATATATATATATATATATATATATATATAATATATATATATATATATATATATATATATATATATATATATATATATATATATATATATATATATATATATATATATATATATATCAAGTATGTTCTTTCGAGCCAGAAGGCCCATAGAGCCGGAGCTTATCCCGGTTTCTGTAGCGTTAAGCGAACTGATGGTTTTTCACCACCCTGTGACAGGACGCTAGTCTGTCGCCAGATACTTCCCCAGCAGAGCTGGTACCCACTTGTACACCTGGGTGGAGTGAGGAAAATAGGAGTAAAGTGTCTTTCCCAAGGACACAACACCGAGCCGAGCGGGGATCGAACCCGCGACCTCTGGATCACGAGTTGACCGCCTAAACCACTCGACCACGGTGCCTCCCATATATATATATATATATAGACAACGCTAACGCGCTGGTGACGTGTGTAGAAATGATTCCCGAAGACGGTCTGTGGCCGCCTTAAATGGTGGGCAAAAACGGTCGCATACTAAAACATCTCACCGCTGGTGAATCTTTATTTCTTTACTTCTTTATTTATTCTTTTATATCGAGGATAATGAAAATGAAAATGGAGTCTGCACTGATGTTTACTCCAGGAGAAAATATCTCCCCTTGAACGAGATTCGAACCCGGGTCGTCAGATTGCGAGCGCAATGTTCTAACCACTAGGCTATCCCGTCACCGTTGGTGAACCTCGGAGCTCTAGCCAAGGAACAAAAAAACCCATCCCCAAACAATAATGTCCACTACCCTTTCTCCGTCTCTCTTTGTCTCTCTGCTTTTTGTCTGTCTGTCTGTCTGTCTCTGTCTTCTATTTGTCTTTCTGTCTACCTTTCTGTCTGTCTGTCTTTGTCTCTGTCTCTCTGTCTGTCTCTATTTCTCTGTATGTCTCTCTGTCTCTGTGTGTGTGTGTCCCTCTCTCTCTCTCTCTCTCTCTCTCTCTCTCTCTCTCTCTTCTCTTTGTTTCTCTATGTCTCTGTTTCCATCTCTGTCTCTGTCTGTCTGCCTGTCTGTCTCTCTGTCTTTGTGTGTGTGTGTCTCTCTCTCTGTGTCTCTATCCCTGTTTCTCTCTGTCTCTGTCAGTTCTTTATCTCTCTGTTTCTGTCTGTCTGTCTCTCTGACTCTGTCTCTGACTCTGTCTGTCTGTCTGTTTGTCTCTCTCTCTCTCTCTCTCTCTCTCCCTCTCTCTCTCTCTCTCTCTCGCCACTTTATCTAATAAATAACAGGAAACTACTAAGGTTAACAACTCGTCTGTTACCGGAGTACCAGCATGTTTGAACTTCACTTCAAAAGAAAAATGCTTTCAATTTGTCAATATCATTGTAACTCTCTCTCTCTGTCTCTCTCTCTTCTTCTCTCCCTCTCTCTCTCTCCCCCCCTCTCTCTCCCTGTCTCTCTGTGTCTCTCTGAGTCTCTTTGTCTCTCTATGTATCTGTGTCTCTGTCTTTGTCTCTCTCTGTCTCTCTCTCTCTCTGTGCGTTTTATATTATAAATGACAGGAGCGTTACTAAGGTTACCAAGCTGTCTGTTACTTGTGGTACTAACATTAAAAAAAAAAGAATTTCACTTCAAAAGCAAAAAAAAAAAAAAAAGCTTTCAATGTGTCCAGTGCGCGCACTCTCTCTCTCTCTCTCTCTCTCTCTCTCTCTCTCTCTCTCCTCTCTCTCTCTCTCTCTCTTCTCTCTCTCTCTCGCTCTCACTCGCTCTCTCTCTTTCTGTCTCTCTGTCTCTCTGTCTCTGTCTCTCTCATTTCAGAAAATTTGATAGTGCCACTAAGGTCTCCAGACTTTCAATCTTATGGTACCACGCTCTTTGAACGTCACGTCACATGCAATATACTTTTCATGTGGTTCAATATATGTCTGTCTGTCTGTCTGTCTCTCTTTCTAACTCTCTGTATCTTCTCTCTCTCTCTCTCTCTCTCTCTCTCTCTCCTCTCTCTCTCTCTCTCTCTCTCTCTCTCTCTCTCTCTCTCTCTGACTTTTCAGAGACAACTATCCCGCGTTTGAACTTTGTTTCATAATGCTGTATACTTTTTCTTCACTTTATCTGATAGTACATTCCTTCTGACACTGTGTGTGTGTGTGTGTGTGTGTGTGTGTGTGTGTGTGTGTGTGTGTCTGTGTCTGTGTCTATGTCTGCGTGTCTGTGTGTCTGTGTGTCTGTCTGTCTGTCTCTCCAAAAATGGCAAAGCTTCCACGAGGATTTCAAATTTCATTTTCTAATGGTATCAATTTGATTGAACTTCACATCAAAAGCAAGTTACTTTCATTTTGGGCAATATTACTATTACTCTCTCTGCCTCTCTGTCTCTCTCTCTCCTCCGTCTCTGTGTGTCTCTGTCTCTGCCTGTTTGTCTGTGTCTGTGCCTGTGTCTGTCTGTCTGTCTGTCTTTCTCATGATGGTATCTTGTCAATATGGATGCCATACTTCGTCTCTGATGGTACCGATTTGATTTAACTTCACATCAAAGGCAAGTTACTTTCATTTTGGGCTATATCATTATTACTCTCTCTCACTCTCCATGTCTCCCCCCCCCCCCCTCTCTGTGTGTTCTTTGTGTCTCTGTCTCTGTCTGTCTGCCTGTCTCTCCAAAAATGGTGTCCTAGCAATATGGATTCTATACTTTGTTTGAAATGTTACCGCTTTGATTCAACTTCACATGAAAGGCAAGTTACTTTCATTCTGGGCTATATTATTATCACTCTCACTTTCTCTCTGTCTGTTTTTCTGTCTCTGTCTCTCTCACTGTCTTTATCTGTCTCTCTCTCTTTCTCTTTGTTTTCCTGTCTGTCTCTCTCTGTCTCTCTCTCCCTCCCTCACCCCTCTCTCTGTCTGGTTGTGTCTGTCTGTCTGTTTGTCTGTCTGTCAGTCTTTCTGTCTCTCTCTGACTCTATATCTCCCTCTCTTTCCCTCTCTGTCTCTTTGTCTCTCTCTCTCTCTCTCTCTCTCTCTCTCTCTCCTCTCTATATATATATATATATATATATATATATATATATATATATATATATCACATACACACACAAACGCACACACCCACGCACACACACAGAGAAACACACACACACACACACACACAGAAACACACATTCACAGAAACACACACACACAACATACACACACACATACACTAACATACACACACTAACACACACAACACACACTCATACTCACATACGCACGCACACACACACACTCATACTCACATACGCACGCACACACACACACACACACTCATACTCACATACATACATACAACACACACACGCACGCACGCACGCATGTACGCGCGCGCGCGCGTGCACACACACATGACAGCTACTGCTACTGCTACTGCAACTACTACTACTACTACTACTACTACTACTACTACTACTACTACTACTACTACTACTACTACTACTACTAACTACTACTGCTGCTAGCTGCTGCTGCTGCTGCTACTACTACTACTACTGCTGCTGCTGCTGCTACTACTACTACTACTACTACTACTACTACTACTACTACTACTACTACTACTACTACTACTACTACTACTACTACTACTACTACTACTACTGTACACTTACACATACACTCACTCCTATCACACACATAAACACACACACACACAATGACAGCTACCACTACTACTCTACTACTACTACTACTACTACTACTACTACTACTACTACTACTACTACTACTACTACTACTATACTACTACTACTACTAACTACTACTACTGCTGCTGCTGCTGCTGCTACTACTACTACTACTACTACTACTACTACTACTACTACTACTACTACTACTACTACTACTACTACTACTACTACTACTAGGGTTGGTACCGGCAGTCTTTGAACTTTCATTCAGATTAAGAAAGTTTCCTCCACTTTGGTCAGTATTATATTCCGTCTATACCCCCACCCCTCTTTCTCTCTATGTCTATGTCTCAGCATATTGAGGGCGGCGCCCATCTCCTCTCCCTCGCGCGTTGCTGTACCTTCCCTGACCCTAAGGAGGGTAGGTACCCATTTACAGCTGGGTGAACTGGGGGACTGTACTAAAGCCAAGGCGCGCAAACGGTCACCCATTCAACTGGTAACCACGCTCGATGCTGCTTAACATTAGCTGAGGGAAAGCGAGTGCTCTGACCACTGAGCTAACCCGTCCCCATAAAGGTACTCTAAAGGTTACCTACCTACCGCGAATCTGTCTATCACTGATACCACCATATACGAACAATAGTTTTAGAACCTCATCCCTCAAGCGAGCTATCTTCATTTAAAAAAAAAATCAGGATTCTATTCCATCTACTCCGTTCTCACCTCCTCCTCACCCCTCTCTTCCACCCTCCCTCCCTTCTGCCCCCCCCCCCCCCTACTTTTTCCACTCACACTGATCCCAGAGAACCATTATTATAGTGCCACTTAAGGCTTCCAGAGCTTTTTTTTTCTTTTTCTCATAGTTCTTTGAACTTCCACCACATGTTCTCGGGTATTTTGATTTTTTTAAACCTTTGATTTGTCTGATATCATGTTCTCCTTTAAACTCTTTACACTCTGTCTGCTAGTCTATCTGTTTGTCTGTCTTTCTGTTTGTCTGTCTGTCTGCCTAGCTGTCTGTCTGTATCTCTGTGTGTCTGTCTGTCTGTCTGTCTGCCTCTCTCTCTCTCTTTCTCTTTCATTGATTTACTAGCGCTTTTTGTGGAAAGGTGTCTCCACCCCCCCCCCCCACCTCCACGATGATACGATAGTTCTCTCTCTCTTTCTCTCGCTCCCTCTCTCCTCCCTCTTTCCCCCTCTCTCTCCCCCATCTCTCTTCCCCTCTCTCTTTCCACCCTCTCTCCACCCCTCTCTCTATCTTATGATTATGAAAATAATTTTCTTAACGTTTACTTGAAACAATTAGCGGTGATAGCGCTGATAGTCCCTTCTCAGGGCAAGGGAAGGATGAAAAACAAATGTATGTCAATACTTTATCTGTAACCCTTGGGAATAAAGATTATCAATCAATCATTCTACCTGTGTGTGTGTGTGTGTGTGTGTGTGTGTGTGTGTGTGTGTGTGAGCGAGAGAGAGAGAGAGAGAGAGAGAGAGAGAGAGAGAGAGAGAGAGAGAGAGAGAGAGAGAGAGAGTGTGTGTGTGTGTGTGTGTGTGCGTGTGTACAAACGCAATTTTATTTCACGAGGGTAATAGATTAAGTAACAAGACTTTTTTCATCCAGCCCTCAAAATGAAAAGAAAACGCTGCAAGAAAACAAAAGCATATTATGATAAAAATGAACGAAAGGAGATAGATATTTATTTCTTTATCTATTTATTTATTCTTTTATATCGAGGATAATGGAATAAGCACTCATGTGCTTTTTTTTTTTACATACAGTCCCCGTGTGTATGCGGTTTTGTAAATTCTGTCATCTGTTCCCACCGGCACACGATGGCCTACTCTTACGAAAAGCGGAACAGGATATAACGTGTGCGCAAGATGTTCTGCGTATGTTCGCACACGGGGCCTCGGTTTTTAGATAGACAGACAGAGAGACAGACAGATCGCCAACTAGCCAGCCAGAGACAGTGCGTGCGTACGTGCGGGCGAGGGCGCTGTGTGCGTGTGTGTGTGTGTGTGTGTGTGTGTTGTGTTTTGGTGTGTGTGTGCGTGTGTGTGTGTGTGTGTGTGTTGTGTGTGTGTGTTTGTGTGTGTGGTGTTTGTGTGTGTGTGCGGTGTGTGTGTGTGTGTGTGTGTGTTTGTGTGTGTGTTTGTGTGTGTGTGCGTGTGTGTTTGTGTGTGTGTGTGTTTGTGTGTGTGTGTGGTGTGTGTGTGTGTGCGCGTGTGTGTGCGTGTGTGTGTGTGTTTGTGTGTGTGTGTGTTTTGTGTGCGTGTGTGTGTGTGTTTGTGTGTGTGTGTTGTGTGTGTGTTGTGTGTGTGTGTGTGTTTTAAACTGTCCTCTCCGTCTCTGTTTCTGTATCTGTTCTGTCTTCTGTCTCTCTGTCTGTCCTCTTCTTTTCTTTCTTTTTTTTTTTTTTTTTTCTTTTTTTTTTCTTTTTTCTTTTTCTTCTTTCTTTTCTTTCTTTCTTTCTTTCTTTTCTTCTTTCTTTCTTCTTCTTTCTTTCTTTCTTTCTTTCTTTCTTTCTTTCTTTCTTTCTTCATATATATGTCTCTGTCTGTCTGTCTGTCTGTCTATCTGTCTTTCTTCTTTCTTTCTTTTTTTCATTTATGCATTGTCTGTTGTCTGCTGTTCTGTCTTTCTTTCTTCCTTCCTTCCTTCCTTCATTGCTTTCTGCCTTCCTTCCTTCTCTTCGTTGTTGCTTGCTTGCTTGCTGCTTACTTGCTTGCTTGCTTCCTTCCTTTCTTTATTTCTTTCTTTCGTTGTCTAATGTCTGTCTGTTTGTCTGTCTGTCTGCCTTTCTTTCTTTCTTTCTATCGGCAGACAAAAAGGTGTGGAGGCCTCATGTCTTTGCAATGTGTTTTGGGCTGATGTCTGTTTCAGCAACTCTTTCTTTCTTTCTTTCTTTCTCCCTTCCTTCCTTCCTGCCTCCTTTCTTTCTTTCTTTCTTTCTTTCTTTCTTCTCTTCTATTCTTTCTTTCTTTCTTTCTTCTTTCTTTCTTTTTCTTTCTTTCTTTTTCTATCTTTCTTTCTTTCTTTCTTTGTAATAATAATAATAATAATAATAATAATAATAATAATAATGCATGGAATTTATATAGCGCTGAATCTTGTAAAGCAACAAATCAAAGCGCTCAGATGACATTAAAAAAAAAATATCGAGGATAATAGAATAAGCGCACGTGTGCTTTTTTTTTTACATCCAGTCCCCGTGTGCATGCGGTCCTGCAAATTTTGTCATCCGTTCCCACCGGCACCGGCAGACAAAGAGGTGTGGAGGCCTCATGTCTTTGCAACGTGTTTGGGGCTGATGTCTGTTTCAGCAGCTCTTTCTCTCCAGACGACCGTGAGCTCTTGGTGATGGGGAGACTGTCTGGCAGCTTTTGTCAGTCAGTGGAATCTGCAGTTCTGATGTGCTGTGTTCCTTCTGTGAAGCTGTCTCCTTTCCTAACTGCCTGTCTCTTTGTCTTTGTGTCTGTTTCTGTCTCTTTCTCTGCTGTGTTTCTGCGTTTATGTGTGTGAGTGTAGTGTACTGTGTGTGTGTAGTGTGTGTGTGTGTGTGTGTAGTGTGTGTAGTGTTTATGTGTATGGTGTATTGTGTGTAGTGTGTAGTGTGTGTGTGTGTGTGTGTAGTGTGTGTAGTGTGTGTATATAATGTGTGTTGTGTAGTGTGTGTATGTTGTGGTGTGTGTGTGTGTGTGTGTGTGTGTGTGTGTGTGAGTGTGTGTGTATGTGTAGTGTGTGTATAGTGTAGTGTGTAGTGTGTGTGTGTAGTATAGTGTAGTGTAGTGTAGTGTGTGTGTGTTGTGTGTGTGTGTGTTGTATTGTGTGTGTTGTGTTGTGTTATCTTGTGTTGTGTTGTGTGTGTAGTGTGTAGTGTTGTGTTGTGTAGTGTTGTGTTGTGTTGTGTTGTGTTGTGTTGTGTTGTGTTGTGTTGTGTGTGTGTGTGTGTGTGTGTGTGTGTGTGTGTGTGTGTGTGTGTGTGTGTGTGTGTGTGTGTGTGTGTGTGTTCCTGTATCTGTTTGTGTCTGTCTTTTTCGTCCTCTTGCTTTTGTTGTTCTGTCTGTTTTTGTTTGTCTGTGTTTCTCTCTTTGTCTCTAGAGTTAGACGGGAATATAAATATCTGTTGAAAAGAAAAGAGAAAGAGTTTAATGCTCAATTGTTAGATAAACTTGTAAACTCTATACATGATCAAAGAGTATTTTGGGATACTATTCACAAGGCTTCTATTAAAAAGAATTTGCCTAAAAACAACATCAGTCTTGACAGCTGGTAAATCATTGCTAGACAAGGAAGTAAGCAATGAAAATGTAATTGAGGATACGCGTATTGAAAGTAACAGTTGTTTTAATCGTCCAATATCTAGAGAGGAAGTACTGTTCGCAATAAGAAAACTGAAAGACCGCAAGGCTTCTGGGCCTGATGGCATTGTTGGTGAAGTGTATAAAAACTACAATGAACAGGTTTTGCGGTTTTTCACAAAGCTCTTTAACGTTTTGTTTGACAATGGTTTATTTCCAGAAGCATGGACAGAATCAGTTGTGTTACCACTTTATAAAAAAGGTGATACTAATAATCCTAATAACTATAGAGGTATTTCCCTTAGCAATGTCAGTAGTAAATTGTTCAGCACAATTATTAATCGTAGAATACAAGAGTGGGTAAAAGAAATGATATTACAGGTGATTTTCAAGCTGGATTTAAAAAAGGATACTCAACGATAGATCATATGTTTACATTGTAAGCCCTAGTGCAGAAACAATTTTCCCTTAACCGAAAATTATATGTGGCTTTTATTGATTTCGAGAAAGCCTTTGATTCTATAAATAGAAGTTTGCTTTGGACTATTTTATCTAAGAATGGTATAAATGGTAAATTACATTCATGTATTAAAGCCATGTATGAACATGTACAATGTAAAGTTAGGTGTAGTGCCGCTCTGACCGATGTTATTAACTGCACGGTAGGGGTGAAGCAGGGGGATGTATGCAGTCCAGTTTTGTTTTCTCTTTTTATAAACAAACTGGCCATAGAAATAATTGATAAAGGAAGACACGGTGCCACTATTCCTTGCAGTGCATTTGAACTGTTTATTCTGTTACTTGCAGATGACATTATTTTGTTATCAGAGACTGCTATAGGTTTGCAGGTTCAGTTGAATAATTTACAGCGTGCTGCTGCCTCGCTCCGGTTGAAGGTTAACTTGAAGAAAAGCAACATCATTGTGTTCAGGAAAGGCGGTTTTTTGAGTGCTAGGGAGAGGTGGGTTTATGATAATAATGTAATGCCTGTTGGTAATGCGTACAAGTATTTGGGAGTATTTTTTACAACTCGCCTTAGTTTTGTCTCAGCGTGTAAGGATCTGGCTAGCAGAGCAAAAAATGCTTTATTTTGTGTAATGAAAAGACTGTCCACACTTAACAACTCGTCCATAAAACTGTTTCTGAAGGTATTTGACTCTCAAATACAGCCTGTTGCACAGTACGGTTCCGAGTTGTGTGGGTTGAATAAAGCTGCAATCGCCTGTGAATCTGTACATTTATTTGCTCTGAAAAAGTTTTTGGGGGTTGACATGCACACACCTAACGACCTTATATATGGTGAAACCAATAGATTTCCAATATACATTAACTCAGCTGTTCACTGTATACGCTATTGGCTCAAAATTTTGGAAATGGGGGAATCAAGATTACCTTTCAAAGCGTATAAAATGTTATTCGAGTTAGATAGTAAGGGCAAGAAAAATTGGGTGACTGATGTACGTATTTGTTTGCATGAATATGGCTTTGGTGATGTGTGGATGAATCAAGGTGTGGGAAGTGTAAAGGCATTTCTAAGATTTTTTCGTCAACGTTTAGTTGACTGCAGATGGCAGAAGTGGAGTGAACATGTTCAAAATAGCAAGAGGTTTGATTTTTATTGATTATTTTGTAGCTCACATGAGATGAAGTTGTATTTGATTTCAGATATGGACAGGCATTTGAAAATAGTGACCACAAGGTTTCGGTTGGGTATTTCAAGTTTAGCCACTCATCACTTTCGATATAGAGATTGTAATGACATTGACTTGATATGTCCTCTCTGTAAAAGTGGTAAAGATGATGAATTACATTTAGTTCTGTGCTGTCCATTTCCTAAGGAGCTCAGAGATAAGTTTATTTCACCTAAATATTTTCGACAGCCTTGCACGTTCAAATTAACTTTGCTGATGTCCTCTGCAAGACATAACGATATTTGGAACTTGTCTCTCTTCCTTCACAAAGCCTTCAAGCTGAGAGAAACTGGAACATCATAGTTCATTATTATGATTCTCATATTGTTGATTGTATGTTTGTTTTTAATGTTTCTGATGAATTGGTTTTTTGTTCACTTTCCCCTTCATTATGAGCTATGGCCTAATGAA
>CM054156.1:40407426-40422426 GCA_028751875.1 Rapana venosa
ATCTATCTATCTATCTATCTATCTATCTATCTATCTATCTATCTATCTATCTATCTATCTATCTATCTATCTATCTATCTATCTATCTATCTATCTGTCTGTCTGTCTGTCTGTCTCTGTCTGTCTGTCTGTCTGTCTATCTATCTATCTCTCTATCTGTCTGTCTGTCTGTCTGTCTGTCTGTCTGCTCTCTCTCTCTCTCTCTCTCTCTCTCTCTCTCTCTATATATATATATATATAATAAAATAATTCCTGTGGTGCTTAGTGGCAGTCTGATAAACACACACAGCTTTACGTACAGCTGAAACATCAGGGAGCGGTAACCACCACTTCACGTAACTCTTTAACTAAACGCTGACTGTTCACAATATGCCCTCTTGGCCGAGAGAGAGAGAGAGAATGGGGATGTGCTGTGGGCAAGGCATCTCCACTATCATCTAATTTCTGCCCAATTTCCGAAACAGCAGCTGCCTCCTCTGCTGTGTTGGAGGTCATCGTGGAACACGATGGGCAAGATATAAAGCATCTATATTTTCAAAAGCATAAAAACTTAAGTGCATACACTCCCTCCCCTCCAACTCTCTCCTTCCATCCCCACTCCACTTTACCCCATCCTCTCTCATTCCGCTCCACTCCACTCCACTTCACAGTGTATCTAACACGATTATTTCTGCTCAGTGTCTGTGTTTATGGAAGTGCCAAAAACTTACACACGCTGACACACCTCTTATTCTAGTCTTCTTCTTCTTCTTCTTCTTCGCAATTCATTCGCAATTCCTTCTTCTTCTTCTTCTTCTTCTACTCGCAATTCTTCCTTTCTTACTTCTTCATCTTCTTCTTTCTTCTTTCTTCATCTTCTTCTTCTTCTTTCTTCCTTCGCATTCAACTTCTTCTCTCGTTCTCTTTTTTTACTCCAGTGTCTGGCAACAATAATGGCATGTCCTTTCCAGCTCCTCTCGTGGGCCGTACAATCTTGGGATTTGTAGGGTTAATCCTTCTCTCCTGTCGGCCACAACACAATCTTTCTTCCTCAGTGTTGCTTTATAACGTGCATCATTTGAAAGATGTGCTACCAAAAAGACGGCCCAATCTGTTGTTCTTACCACAAGACACAACTACATGGGGGAGAAAGAAGATTTCAGCTTTGTGTTGTGGACCTGTGGTGGTTTATCCTTTTTGTTCCCATGAAGCGACCTATGCTGATGATGGTGTCACCTTAGACCAACGCTGCCTTTCCCTTGTGCCTGCATGCTGTGCTTGGCATTGCACACACAAAGTGTACGCATGGACACAACACAAACACATACACACAGACACATACACAGACACACACACACACACACAACCACACAACGCACGCACGAAGAACAACACACACAACGAATGAAAGAAACACGCAAACACAACACATGCACCACACACACACACACACACACACACACACACACACACACACACACAACACACACAGTACACACACACACACACACACACACACACACACACGACACACACACACACGCAAGAAAAGCACATGCAGAACATATGAACAAACACTCACACACACACACACACACAACCCCATACCACCACTCTTAACTCTCTCTCTCTCTTCACTCTCTCCCTCCCCTCTCTCTCTCCCTACCCACTCTCATATGAGACTCCTAAACTCGAGGCTGGCCGTGTGCAAACGCACGCAGAACATCTGGCGCACACGTTAAATCCTGTTCCGCTTTTCGTAAGAGTAGGCCATTGTGTGCCGGTGGGAACAGATGACAGAATTTACAAAGCCGCATACACACGGGGACTAGATGTAAAAAAGCACGTAAGTGCTTATTTCATTATTATCGATATAAAAGAATAAAATTAAAAAATTAAATTAAACAAATCTCTCTCCCCCCCCCCCTCTCTCTCTCCACTTCAACACGCAGAAAACACTGATGCTGTTTACCTCACCACATTTCTGCCCCCATTGACAGTTTGCCGCCTGTCAAGAATTATCATTCGCTCCTGCAATCACCGCCAGCTTTGGCTGGGTACCAACCAGCCAGCACACCAGCCTGTGCTTCAGTACAGTCCCCTCCCAGTTCACCCAGCTGTAAAGGGGTAGCTGCCTGCCCTCTGCAGGGCAGTGGAAGGTAAAAGCAGCGATGGAGAGAGGAGATGGTGGGCCGCATTCCCCTCAATATGCTTATATATATTCTTTAAATATCGAGGATGAATGGGATAATCTCTTATGAGTTTTTTTACAATCTATCCCCCGTGTCTTTGCTGTTTCTTGTAAATTCTATCACTATTCCCACCCCCGGGCACACATTTTCCACTCTTACAAACAGGCGGAACAGATTTAGACGTATGCGCAAGATATTACTACCTTGCGCACCCGCACACGGACCTCGGTTAATAGTCTCATCCGAAGGACCTTTTTGGGGAGAGTGGAGTTTGTACTGGTGTTAACTCCAGGGGAAAATATCCCCTTGAACGGGAATCGAACCCGGGTCGTCAGATTGCGAGCGCAATGTTCTGACCACTAGACTGTCCCTGGATAAGCTGAGGTCTCTGATGCCTCGCTCCGCTACGACCACAATAGGTTATGGGAACACTTACAAGTCGACGGACTAGCCAGGCACACGATGAAGGATGCATGATGGAGTGTTGAAGTCCTTCCCACGCTTCATCTTCTGTTCTGTTTCGTTCTGTCAGTCCATCTTTATCTTCGTTTTTCTTTCTTTCTCATGGGTTTTTGGTTTAGTTTGTACAAATAATTTCCTTTCATTTTCTTGCTCTAACATGGCTGGGAACAGACATTCATCGTTACTGATCATCATTAGCCATTACACCCAGCGGTGTGTAGGGCAGCGACAAAGCGCTTCCACTCCTGCCTATTCTGGGCCAACCTAGTCACTGATCCCCAAGAGTGCTGCATGGCCTTCATCTCGCTTTCTACAGTTCTTCTTCACGTTGCTTTTGGTCTTCCTTTCTTTCTCCTTCCTTCTGGGGTCCAGTGCAATCCTCTTCTTGTGATTGACTGTGGGTCTCTTCGGAGGATGTGCCCAATCCACTTCCACCGTCGTCTGGTGATGATGGTTCCCATGTCTTCTTGCCTGCATCTCCGTAGTAGGTGTTCATCGTTACTGAGATGGTGGTTGATCACTTACAGTTGTGTGATGTTATGTGTATATACGCGTTTATAACCGAATGCGCATGTGTGTGGTAATGCATGCGTGTGTGTGCGTGTGTATAATTCGAAGTCTGAATGACTAACATATTTGATTGTCTGTCTGGCTGACAAGTGTGGACAGTTAAGAGAAGAAGAAGAAGACGAAGACGAAGACGAAGACGAAGAAGAAGAAGAAGAAGAAGAAGAAAAAGAAGAAGAATTCGAAGAAGAAGAATTGCGAAGAAGAAGAAAAAGAAGAAATTTCGAAGAAGAAGAAAAGAAGAAGAAGAAGAAAATTGCGAAGAAAAAAGAAGAAGAATTGCGAAGAAGAAGAAGAAGAATTGCGAAGAAGAAGAAGAAAATTGCGAAGAAGAAGAAGAAGAAGACGAAGAAGAAGAAGAAAAGAAGAAGAAGAAGAAGAAATTGCGAAGAAGAAGAAGAAGAATTGCGAAGAAGAAGAAGAAGAATTGCGAAAAGAAGAAGAATTGCGAAGAAGAAAAAGAAGAAAGAAGAAGAAGAAGAAGAATAATAGAAAAAGAAGAAGAAAAGAAGAAGAAGAAAAAAAGAAGAAGAAAAGAAGAAGAATTGCGAAGAAGAAGAAGAAGAATTGCGAAGAAGAAGAAGAATTGCGAAGAAGAAAAAGAAGAAGAAGAAGAAGAAGAAGAAGAAGAAGAAGAATTGCGAAGAAGAAGAAGAAGAATTGCGAAGAAGAAGAAGAAGAATTGCGAAGAAGAAGAAGAAGAAGACGAAGAAGAAGAAGAGAAGAAGAAGAAGAATTGCGAAGAAGAAGAAGAAGAATTGCGAAGAAGAAGAAGAAGAATTGCGAAGAAGAAGAAGAATTGCGAAGAAGAAAAAGAAGAAGAAGAAGAAGAATTGCGAAGAAGAAGAAGAAGAATTGCGAAGAAGAAGAAGAAGAATTGCGAAGAAGAAGAAGAAGAAGAAGAAGAAGAAGAAGAAGAAGAAGAAGAAGAAGAAGAAGAAGAAGAAGAAGAAGAATTGCAAAAAAGAAGAATTGCGAAGAAGAAGAATTGCGAAGAAGAAGAATTGCGAAGAATTGCGAAGAAGAAGAAGAAGAAGAAGAAGAAGAAGAAGAAGAGAGAGAGAGAGAGAGAGAGAGAGAGAGAGAGAGAGAGAGAGAGAGAGAGAGAGAGAGAGAATGACAGTGACAATGACAATGACAAATTCTTTTATTTTGAGAATAATGAAAAAGCACCCATGTGCTTTTTTACATCCAGTCCCCGCCCTTAGGGATACATTAAGTGATAATAAAAATAAAATAAACCCAATACCCATACACTCACACAATAAAAAGAAAAAAATACCACCCCCACACAAAAAGCACAAAAAACACCCCAAAAAAAAAAGAAGAGGAAAAAAAAAAACAAATAAGAAGGAGGAGAGAGAGAGAGAGAGAAGAGAGAGAAGAGAGAGGAGGGGAAGAGAGAGGGAGAGGAGGCTCCCTTTCTAACATCTTTTTTCTGGTAATTCTTTCATGTTAAAACGAAAAATACAAAAAAAATAAATTAAAAAAAAAACCCCCCTTCCCCCCTTTCCCCCCTTTCCCCCCCAAAAAAAAAAAAAGGAGCATTGTGAAAATTTTTAAATATAAAAAAGGTCCAAAAAAGTTTGGGGCTTTATATTTAAAAAAAACAATGAACAAACAAACAAAAAACAACCAACCCACCAACCCCCAACCAACCCCAACCCAAAAAACCCAAAAAAACCACCCAAAAAAACCAACAAACCCAAAAAACCAATCAACCAACCAACCCAACCCCAAACAACCAACCCCCAAAAACCCCCAAAAAAAAACAAAAAAATTAAGGAATCGCAGAACGCTTAAAATTTAAAATTTCCGGGACTGACTAAGCCCCTGCTACTTTCTCTCTGAAACCCAAAAAACTGCCGGCCCCCACCCAGCGGGATTCCCGGGGAAGTTATTTTCCCCCTCTCCCCCCCTCCCCCCCTTCCCCCCCCCCCCCCCCCCCCCCCCCCCCCCCCCCCCCACCCCCCCCCCCCCAAAAAACCCTTTTTCCCAAAAAAGCCAAGGGGGGGTAACCCCAACAATTTAACCCCCTTAAAGGGAAGGGAAAGAGGGGGAAAATAAACTGTTTTTCCCGGTCACAAGTTAACGTCCACAACTCCCAGTTTTTTCTCTTCTTCTCCCCTCTCTCTCTTTTTCCCCTCCCTCTCTCCCCCCTTCCCCATCTCTCTTTTCCAAACTCTCCTCTCCTCCCTCTCTCTCTTCCCCTCCTCTCTCTCTCCCCCTCTCTTTTTCTTCTCTCTTATGTCCATTTCCCAAAAATAATTGTAGAGGATTAACCCCGGCCCCCTTATCTCTTAAAAAGGGTTTGTGTGTTTTCGGGAAAAAATGGGGTTTCATGTGCACTTGCAAACGTGTGAAAATTTCCTTTTAGCTGCTGAGAAATAACCCCCCTCCCCCTCCCCCACCCCCCCCCAAAAAAAAAGACCAGGGGAAAAAAAACAGGTTAAAATTTTAAAAGAAAAAAGATGAGAAAAGAAAAAAGCTTTTTTCTCAAGATCAGAAAATTTTTTTGGGTTGATGTATGTGTTTTTTTTTTTTTTTTTCCCAATTTTTAATTTTTTTTTTCAAAAAAAAACGTCAAACAACCCAACCAAAATTCATTTTGGGGGGTTTTTTAAAAAAAAAAAACCCAACCCAATCAAACCCCCCTCCTCCCTCCCCCCAAAAAACAACCACTAAACAAAACAAATGAACAAAACAAATCCCTTTTAAATCAAGTCAATTTTTATTTCCAATGGTAATTGGAAAACAAGGCATTTTTCTTTTTTCATCAAGCCATTATCTAAAAAACAAATTTTTTTATTTATTATTGAAAAAACTACATTATTGCAAAACCCTTTTCCAAAAAAATTGAACCCGTAACGGGGGGGTATATGTTTGAAAATTTTTTTTTAAAAACTACTTTTCTTATAACCTATTTCAGACAACAGCATGGGATAAATTTTGGGGCAGATTTGAGGTTTCGCTTTGTCAAAGTGTCACAGAAATCAAATAAATATACTTTTTTTTATACAAAGGTCACAAAAAAATACTTCGCCAACTCTTATTATTTCCATTTAACTGTTACGTGCAGTAGTTAGAGTTCGTGTGGGTGGTGGTAGTGGTGTGGTTGTGGTTGGGGTGGGGGTGGGGTGTGTTTTGATAAAAAAAGGAAAAGGACCAAGAAAGAGAGGATGATTCAGTGTTATATTATTTGTGTCTGTCTGTCTATCCGTCTGCCTGTCAGTCTGTATCTCTGTCTGTCTCTCTGTGTGAATGCTTATCTGTAACCCTTTACAAATAAAGACCATTCATTCATTCTTCATTCATTCATCATTCATTCATTCATTCATTCATTCATTCATTCATTCATTCATTCATTCTCTCTCTCTCTCTCTCTCTCTCTCTCCTCTCTCTCTCTCTCTCTCTCTCTCTCTCTCTCTCTCCTTTCTCGCTCATCTCTCTGAATGCTTATATGTAACCTTGAAAAATAAGACCTCTCTCTCTCTCTCTCTCTCTCTCTCTCCTCTCTCTCTCCTCTCTCTTTCTCGCTCTCTCTCTGAATGCTTATATGTAACCCTTGAAAAATAAGACCACTCTCTCTCTCTCTCTCGATCTCAAAAAAGCTTTTGACACAATTGACCACATACTTCTCATAAAAAAACTAAACCTGTACCATTTCTCTACAAATACCTTACAACTGCTTGCTTCCTATCTAGAAAACAGGCAACAGTGTGTCTCAATAGGCACAACTACATCCACACTACAAGCCATCAATTATGGAGTACCACAAGGATCCATACTAGGACCTATTCTCTTCTCACTATACATAAACGACCTCCCTCTCCACATCAAATCCAAATGCGAACTATTTGCTGATGACACAACTATTCATACGAGCCACAATAACCCTATCTCTCTAGCAAAAGCATTACAAAAAAGTGTTGATCAGCTTATTGAATGGACCGAACTGAACCATATGTCTATACACCCACAAAAAACAAAATGCATGCTTATTACCACTAGACAAAAGCGTCAAAACTTAACCCACAAACTTACTCCCATCAAAATTAAAAAGGAAGTAATTGAACAAACCCATCACCACAAGGTTTTAGGGGTAACAATTGATGAAAATCTCTGTTGGTTCTACACATATCTCAAACTATGCAAATACATGTCCCAAAGAGTATACCAACTTTCTAAAATCAAGCACTTTCTTGACTTTCATTCAAGGAAACTATTCTTCCAATCTTATATACAATCCTCAATAGACTATGCTTCTACCCTGTTGGATTCTGCTAGTGCAAATACTATGAAACCGTTACTGAGTCTATACAAGCGTGCTCTCAAACTGGTCCTTTTAAAAAAGACAAGCTTATTAGAAGCTGACTATTCTCAATTAAATATTCTCCCCTTACACCAACGACTAAAATATAACAAGGAGTTATGATGTTCAAGATCATGACAGGAACCGTTCCATCATACTTAAAAGACAAATTCCCCCATAACCAATCCAGAAATACTATAAAGCCAGTGTCCTATACCGAGAATAGACTTATTCAAATCTAGTCTACTTTACTCAGGCCCTTGCTGTGGAACTCCCTTCCAGATTCAGTTAAACAACATCAATCAATAACAATCTACAAAAACTCAATTATCAACTCACTTGATACATCAACAATAAAAAACCACAGTCCATGCCTTAAAAACAAAGTTGCATATCCTCCCTTACCTATCTGCCTTTCCATCTTACCTAATCTGCCCTTCCCTTTCCCTTCACCTGTCTGTATGTCAGACTGTTGTCTCTCTCTCTCTCTCTCTCTCTCTCTCTCTCTCTCTCTCTCTCTCTCTCCTCTCTCTCTCTCTCTCTCTCTCTCTCTCTCCCTCTCTCTCTCCCTTTCAAATTTTCATTGTAATTGAAAAAATGAGTTTAGCAAAGTGTAAGCTTTAAAAATTTTATTTTATTTTATATATATTTTTTAACTACACTATAGTTATAAGAAATATATCTATCATAACAACAATATGTGTTAATCTGTACGAGTATAATGAAAAAGAGTGTTGACAGTGATGATGTGCTGTTTTGAGAATGATATTCAGTATTTTCTTTTCTATGTCCTTTTTGTTTTGTTTGTTTACAAACAAAAAGCATTAAATCTTTAACACACACACAAACACACACACACACACACACACACACACACACACACACACACACACACACACACACACACAACACACACCACACACACACACACACACACACACACACACACACACACACATACACACACACACACACACACACACACACACTCCCCCTCTCTCTCCCACTCTCTCTCATTTCTCTCCTTCCCCCCCCCATCTCTCTCTCTTACTCACAATGTATAGATGTTCATTTTATGACTTTAGTGATTTTTTTTCTCCTTATTGTAAGAGTGTATTGATATTGGGCTTATTTCTTTTTCATGGCGTTCAATTTGTACGAGTATATTCGAAAAGAATATTGATGGTGATCCTGTGCTGTCTTGAGAATTATATATTTAGTATTATCCTTGAAACACACACACCCTGTGCTCAATTTTATGATCTATAAGTTTCTCTCTCTCTCTCTCTCTCTCTCTCTCTCTCTCTCTCTCTCTCTCTCTCTCTCTCTCTCTCTCTCTCTCTCTCTCTCTCTTCTCTCTCTCTCTCTCTCTCTGTTGTTATTGCTGTAGTTGTTACTTTGGTTTTGTTGTTGATTTGTTTGAGTTTTTTGTTTGTTTGTTTTTTGTTTTGGTGTATGTATGTATGTGTGTGTGTGTGTGTGTGTGTGTGTGGTGTTGTGTGTGTGTGTGTGTGTGTGTGTGTGTGGAGGGGGGAACGGTGTTGGGTTAAAAAAAATTTTTTTTTATTTTTTATATTATTGTTTTTTTCCTTCTCATTTGTTTCTTTGTTGTTGTTTTCGTCTGTTTGGGAGGGTGCTTTTGTCTGTTTGTTTTTTTTGTTGTTGTTTTAAAATTTATTTTTGTTTTTTTTTTTTTTTTTTTTGTTTGTTTTTTGGTTGTTGTTTTTTTTTTTTTTGGGGGGGGGGGGGGGGCTCGTTTCTGGGGTTTATTTTGTCGTTTGCTCGTCCGGGGTTGTTTGTTTGTTTGTTTGTCTGTTTGTTGTTTGTTTTTTCTTTTTCTCTCTTTTCTTTAAAAAAAAAGTTTTTTCCTTTGCTTCTACTGTTTGAAAATATGAGTACTGAGTGCATTTTCAATGTGACCCCACGGGCGGGGACTGGATGTAAAAAAGCACATGAGTACTTATTCATTATCCTGAAAAAAAGAATTTGTTTCTATTACTTACAATGTGTAGATGTTCTTTTTATGACTTTATTGGCTTTTTTCCCCCTCTTTATTATGTGAATGTATGGGTATTGCACTTATTTTATTATCATGACATTCAATTTGTATGAGTATAATTAAAAAGTGTTTGTGTTGATCGTGTGCTAATGTGAGTATTACATATTTAGTATTATCCCTGAATTCCCCCCCCCCCACACACACACACACTCACACACACACACACACACATACATACACACACTCACTCACTCACTCACTCACTCATTATTCTCTCCTCATGACTGTATAGGTTTAGATTTCTTCTTGTTTTGTTTCTTGTTTTTATTGGTGTGGATTGTATGGGTATTAAATTTATTTATTATCATGACATATAATTTGAAACGAATATAATCTAAAATGAGTGTTGATGGGATCGCATACTGTTTTGGGAATTATATATTGGATATTATCTCTGAAATACACACACACACTCTCTCTGTCTCTCTGTCTCTTTCTCACCTTTTATCGTCTCGCTTATAGTTATAGTGTATCCTGATGAAGGATTCATATTTTATATTTTCAATACTTTATTGGACTTGCCCCTGTACATAAGTTTTAATTAGTGCCCTATTTCAATATCTTATAGTTATGTGTAACAAGTATGTGTACCATTTGACATTGTGTAGATGTTTATCTTTATGACTTATTAGGTTTGGTTGTGTTATTTTTCTTGGCTCTGTTGTTGTTGTTGTTGTTGTTGTTGTTGTTTGTCTGTTTTTTCTCTTTTTTATCTTCTTCTGTTGGTTTGGTTTTTTTCTTCTCTTTTGTTTTGTTTCTTTCTTTTGGTTAGGGTTTTTTGGGGGGTGGGGGGGGGGGTTATTTTAGTGTTTTCTTTTATTTGCTTGCTTTGGGGGGGGGGGGGGGGGTAGTGGTTTGTTTGGGGGGGGAGTGTTTGAAAAGGGTTATTTCCCCTTGTTTTTATTGTGAGACTGTATAAGTATTGGGTTATTATTATTAAGATGTATCCCTAACGGGCGGGGACTGGATGTAAAAAAGCACATATGTGCTTATTCATTATCCTCGAAATAAAAGAATTTGTCATTGTCATTGTCATTGTCATTGTCTCTCTCTCTCTCTCAGGTTATCATGTTATCCATCTGCAGTTTATCCATCTGCATTCACTTAAGTCTTCTCTTATCATGTCAAGTTTCCTACAGCTTTTGTCAATCGGGTCTTCTTTTTATTTATTCAGTGCGTATATGTAACCCTTGAAAAATAAGACCACTTTCTCTCTCTCTCTCTCTCTCTCTCTCTCTCTCTCTCTCTCTCTCTCTCTCTCTCTCTCTCTCTCTCTTCTCTCTCTCTCCAGGTTATCATGTTATCCATCTGCAGTTTATCCATCTGCATTCACTTAAGTCTTCTTCTATCATGTCAAGTTTGCTACAGCTTGTGTCAATCGGGTCTTCTTTTTATTTATTCAGTGCTTAGACAGCTCTGGAGATCATCACCATTTGTTGTTGTTGTTGTTGTTGTTGTTGTTGCTGTTGTTGCTTATGAATGTAGAGATGGGGGAGCAGAATCTTGCTTTCTGTACTGAGAGTATGCCACAGAATAAATTATTTCACTTTTCTTTGTCTTGTGTTCCTTGTTGTTGTTGTTGTTGTTGTTGTCTCTCTGTGTGTCAAAGTCAAAGTCAAAGTCAAAATGATCTTTATTGAGGGTAAAAGATTTAGTTTATTTTTAACTTTGTTTCATCCTGCCCTCACAAAAAAAAAGAAAAAATGACATAGAAAAGTATTCAAAATACAATGTTCACACAAGTTGAAAACACAAATATATGAAGATTTTTTAAATATATAAATCCAGACTAACAAAACATGATAAAGGGTGATGTGTGATATCTTCAGTTTAACGTCTATTCACATTTAGTGATGCGTGATGTGTGTGTGTGTGTGTGTGTGTGTGTGTGTGTGTGTGTGTGTATGTGTATTCGTCTGTCTGTCTCCGTCTGCCTGTCTATTGGTCTGTCTGTCTTTGTGTGTGCGTGCGTGTGTGTGTGTGCGCGCGTGTCTGTCTGTGTGTGTGTTCGTCTATCTGTCTGTCTCCGTCTGCCTGTCTGTTGGTCTGTCTGTCTTTGTGTATGTGTGTGTGTCTCTGTCTTTCTGTCTCTGTCTCTGCCTCTCTCCTTTTCTTCTTTTTCAGTCTAAACAGTGGAGTCTATCATTCAGCGTCTGTGTGTGTGTGTGTGTGTGTGTGTGTGTGTGTGTGTGCTGTTGCAGATACAAAATAAACACGAGCAAACGTGCACATGATTATCACGTGACCTCCCACAGGGGGGGGGGGGAAGGGGGGGGGCTTAGGTGAGGAGGCGGTGTGAGGTGATGCGAAGGAGTGCTCAACAGCCACAACAGATGTCTGACCATTTGCGTAACCTGATGTGCTTGTAGAAGCCTCGAAAGAGTTTTGATCTTGTTCTTCTTTTTGAGTTATGTAATGCAAATAATGATAAAAAAATAAAAATAAATAATGGAACTTATATAGCGCTATATCTTGCAAAGACAAATAAAAGCGCATGCATTCAACCTAATCCTACACAGTCATACAACCAATGATAAATAATCAATGGTTCAAACAGATATTACAAACATGGTACGCTGCAGACCAAATCTATGAAATAAAATTGCAATAGTCAAATGTTTTTCAAAAAAAGCACACACACACACACACACACACACACACACACACACACACACACAACACACACACACACACCACACAACACACACACACACACACACACACACACACACACACACACACACACACAGGTCATATACTTTAGCGGGGTGATAGGACATGGGTTAGTGAAGGGTGGGATAGTTCTGATATGAAACAGGAGGGGGGAAATCTTAGGTTTGAAATAAATATGTCTTGAGGCTGGATCTAAAAGTGTCATAGCTAGGCTTCTGGTGAAGAGAGAGAGGGAGCTCATTCCAGGTTGATGGACCCGAAATAGAGAAAGAGCGGCGGCCAACGGTAGATTGGTTAAATCTAGGTATTCGTAGGCACAAGATATCTGCCGCAGAGCGGAGGGAACGTGAAGGAGTGTACAGGTTAAGACATTCACAGAGGTAGGAGGGTGCATAAACGATGGACACCTTGAAGACCGGACAAATGTTGGGTGCCATCACATTTGCAATAATGAACCTCAGTAGATAACGCAGCGAGAACTGCGGCAAAGTATTTACATTGTTGTGCCTGTATTCTGGATATATACCGATTTTTCTATTTACGAAGGTTACATGTCGCACGATTGAGAAAATGCATGCTGCAAACACCTAAGGAAACAGCAGGAAGACGCTGGATATTGTCCATGATTATAGTTCTTCTTCTACCTTGTCTGAGCTTACTCATGTTCTTTCTTCTCCTGTTCCGCTGTTTGAAAGAGTAGGCCATTGTGTGCCGGTGGGAACAGAAGACAAAATTAAAAAAAACCGCATACACACGCATAAATAAAATAAAAAAGTCATCGGAGCGATTTGATTTGTTGCTTTACAAGATTCAGCGCTATATAAATTCCATACATTATTATTATTATTATTATTATTATTATTATTATTATTATTATTATTATTATTATTATTATTATTATTATTATTATTATTATTATTATTATTATTATAATAGAACAGACAACTCTCAAGTGTCGTCAATAGTTTGTCTCATCAATAGACTTAATTTAACTGTATTCCGGACAAAATTTGTGAAAAACGTATACTGTGTATGTTGTGGAACATTCATATTCTTTTTAAGTGTCAGATTTTTAAAACAATATCTGCCTGCCATTCATAACAAGTCTTCTTTGCACAAGATTTTAAGCGACTGTAGATTGTTGTGTTAAGGGGACGGGATAGCTCAGTGGTCGGAGCACTCGCTTTCCCCCAGCCAAGTTAATCAGCGTCGAGCGTGGTTACCAGTTGGATGGGTGACCGTTTGCGCGCCTTGGCTTCAGACAGTTCCCCCAGTTCACCCAGCTGTAAATGGGTACCTGTCCTCTTTAGGGTCAGGGAAGGTAAAGCAGCGAGGGAGAGGGGATGGGCGCCGCCCTCAATATGCTGGCCCTAGAGAAGTGAGGTCTCTGACGCCTCGCTCCCCTACGACCTTATAGGTTATGGGACTCCTTTACCTTTTTACCTTTACCTTTAGATTGTTGTGCGAAATGGGTTTTGCATTGAAGTTGTGTCCCATTGCTACTTTCCTGTAGTGAGGGCAGTTTTTCTCTCCCTCCTTTTTGTAGTGTGAATTATAAGACCGGTTTTTGAATCAGGGATATAAATCCCCACCCTATCCTTTAATTTATACTAGTTGTAGTTTTTCTTTTGTGTTACATCAATATTATCATCTTTTTGTTGTTCGATTGCAGTATGTTTTTGCCGTTACACTTGTTATAATTATCATCATATTCGATGTGAATTACTCTTACTGATATTAGTTGCATTATGCTGTTTCCCATATTGCCCTCACCACCTTCTTTTAGCAGTATAAGATTAGTCTGTGGACACAGAAATTTCACAGAAACACACACACACATACACACACATACATACACACACACCACACACACACATTTTTTTTTCTTTTAGATGGCTTGACGAAAAAAAAAGCAAGTGTTTTGCTTATTCAATGTACCATCTGGAAATAAAAGTTTGACTTTGACTTTGACTTTGTCTTTGACTTTCACACACACACACACACACACACACACACACACACACACACACACACACACACACACCACACACACACACACACACACACACACACACACACACACACACACACACACACACACACACACACACACAACACACACACACACACGCACGCACACACACACACACACACATACACGCACGCACGCACGCACACACACACACACACACACACACACACCACACACACACACACAACACCACACACACACACACACACACACAAACACACACACACACACACACACACACACAAACACACCACACACACACACACACGAGAACCGGTCTACTTACATATATATATATATTGATACAAATAATTATGTGCTTGAGCCCATGCACTATCCACATGTCCATACATGCATGTAACCACTTGAACACATGCATGCATATAACCATGCACTCAACATTTTGTCTTATGTTACTTTTGTGAAAAGACGAACAATTGAAGACCACCACAATTGTTACAGGAAGGACACTCTTACAGAAAGGACACTCTTACAGAAAGGACATTCTTACAGAAAGGACACTCTTACAGAAAGGACATTCTTACAAAAAGGGCACTCTTACAGAAAGGACACTCTTACGGAAAGGACTCTCTTACAGAAAGGACACTCTTACAGAAAGGACACTCTTACAGAAAGGACACTCTTACAGAAAGGACACTCTTACAGAAAGGACACTCTTACAGAAGGACACTCTTACCTAATGGACAATCTTACATAATGAACA
>CM054156.1:40427426-40429926 GCA_028751875.1 Rapana venosa
ACTGATGCCAGGACAACAGAGGCAGCACACGAGGCTTCAAATGACTGGCAACAATGACAATGGAAATGAAGATGAAATTCCTCCCCTTCCCCCCCCCCCCCCCTCTCTCCTCCCCCCCCCCCCCTCCACCTTATAAACAGCAGACCTGCTAACTAACTAACTAACTAACTAACTAACTAACTAACTAACTAACTAACTAACTAACTAACTAACTAAGTCATGCATGTACGTGGCTGTTGTTGGACAATAAATAATTTACTAGGAGGACGTGAGGTGCCTGTGGCTACTAGCTCCCTGAGCTGTACTCCATCCCGTTCCCTTCGTTCAGCCGCAGATACTTTGCGCTTTCGAACACCCAGATTCAAACAAACCACGGTTGGCCGTCGCTCTTTCTCTGTTTCCGGTCCGTCCAGATGGAATGACCTCCCTCTTCCACTTCGCCAAAGCCTTCATTTGATTCTTTCAAGTCTAGCCTCAAAACGCACTTATGTTCTACTTGAGATCTTCCCCTGTTATCTGTTGCTACCTTTTCAATAGCTACCTTCACCTCCACCCCCTTCCCCCCCCCACCTAAGTGTGTTGTGTGTATAAATTTGATCTTTGTTTATCTTGATATTTGTGGACGGTTGCATGCGTGTGAATGATTTGAATGCAATTGCTTCGATTTGTTTACTGTACAAGATTCAGCGCTATATAAATCACATACATCATCATCATCATCATCATCATCATCATCATCATCATCATTATTATTATTATTATTATTATTATTATTATTATTATTATTATTATTATTACTGTTCTGGTAGGTAGGAGGAGTACCTACACTATGAAGAAGAAAAAGTAGAGACTGTCATCGGGCGACTCGGTGCTCTGTTGTGTGTGCGTGCGTGCGTGCGAGTGTGTGTGTGTGTGTGTGTGTGTGTGTGTGTGTGTGTGTGGCTGTGTGTGTAGCTGTGTCTAGGTGTGTGTCCTTCGGATGAGACTATAAACCGAAGCCCCGTGTGCGTACGCATGCAGAGCATCTTGCGCACACGTTAAATCCTGTTCCGCTTTTCGAAAGAGTAGGCCATTGTGTGCCGGTGGGAACAGATGACAAAACTGACAAAACCGCATACACACGGGGACTGGTGTGTAAAAAAAGCACCTGAGTGCTTATTCCATTATCCTCGATATAAAAAAAAATCATTTGTCTGTCTGTCTCTGTCTATGTGTCTCTTTCTCTGTCTCACTCTCTTTCTCCAGCTCTCTCTGTCTCTTTAGCTCTCTGTCTGTCTCTGTCTGCCTCTGTCTGTCTGTCTGTCTGTCTGTCATTCTATCTGTCATTCTATCTGTCTGTCTCTCTCTTTAGCTCTCTAGCTCTCTCTCTCTCTCACACGCACTCTCTGTCTGTCTGTCTCACTGTCTGAGAGAGAGAGAGAGACAGAGACAGAGACAGAGAGGGAGCGTGTGTTTGTGTTTGTGTGTTTGTGTTTCTCTCTCTCTCTCTCTCTCTCTCTCTCTCTCTCTCTCTCTCTCTCTCTCTCTCTCTCTCTCTCTCTCTCTCCCTCTCTCTCTCTCTCCCTCTCTCTCTCTGTAATACCGGCGCTTGGTGTATGGCTTGTATAGCTTAAGGGCAATAAAATTCAATTCAATTTTCTCTCTCTCTGTCTCTCTCTGTGTGTAGATGTGTGTGTGTGTGTGTGTGTGTTGTGTGTGTGTGACAAAGAGAGAGAGAGAGAAGAGAGAGAGAGAGAGAGAGAGAGAGAGAGAGACAGAGAGAGAGAGTGACAGACATACAGACAGACAGACACACAGACAAACAGAGAGCAGAAAAAATCTTGACAAAAACAACAACAACCAAGAACAAAATAAACAAAATCAGCAAAACCCTTTCACCAAAATATCATCATCATCATCATCATCATCATCATCATCATCATCAGCAGCAGCAGCAGCAGCAGCAGCAGCAGCAGCAGCAGCAGCAGCAGCAGCAGCAGCAGCAGCAGCAGCATCATCATCATCAACAACAACAACAACAACAACAACAAAATAGCTACCATAATGATTTTCTTGCTAGACAGTCCTCACAAAAAACCCATCATGTCTTAATTGAAAACATAAACCTGAACATAATAAGAAGCTAGTAGCCGCAGCAAGATTTCTCAAAAATAGTTTTATTGATGGCTAATAATTTGGGAGGTGGTTTTATTTCTCTTGTCATGTAATAAGATAATGTCTTGGGTATTTTATTTTTCATTTTCTCGTTCCCGAATTTGTCATTGGCATAGCGTTATGGCACAGACTGTAGTAGACTTTGAAACCAGAGAGCATCGACATGGGCAGATAATGATTATCAGCACGTGAATTTATTTTTGGCCTTTTCTTTGCTTTTATTGTTGATGTTGTTGTTCTTTTTGGGTGGGTTTTTGTTGTTGTTGTTTTTCTGTTCTTTTTGTTTTCGTGATCTGCTGACCCGGGTTCGAATCTCGTTCAAGAGGATTTTTTTTCCCTCTGGAGT
>CM054156.1:40439926-40444926 GCA_028751875.1 Rapana venosa
TGTTTTGCACAATGACGTAAAGTTTTACAATTAAGATATTGCGTGTGTATAACTTGCTCAGTGACACTGGGGGCAACCATTGCTGAAAGGCTTGTTTTGACACAATAGATTTTGTTCGTCGTTTTTTCTCTGCTAAAAACAACATAATTACAGTAGCCATAGTTTACAAGGTCTGTGTTTGTTTGTTGCAGCTTTTAATAAACCCATGATGTGGAATCCATGGCATGATGATTCTTTGTGCTGCAGGGAATTTGCTTTCTCTGTTTTGCTAAATACATGTTTTGTGCCTAGTCCCCCTTCCCAATGTACCCTTGTGAATGGGCCGAAAGTTTACCATAATAAGCTATTGTCATTGTCATTGTCGTTACCCTTCTCCCTCCCTCTCTCTCTCTTCCCATAGTACAGAATCATTTGAAATCTACATGTATATATCTTGAGGACATGGATGGCAACTCTCCCACCCCTCCCACACTACACAAAATTGAGGAACGAATGAAAACCCTCACACAGTCTCTAAAGTCCTTCCGATGATACTATAACCCTAAGTCCCGTGTGTGAACGCATGAGGAACATCGTGCGCACACGTTAAATCCGTTCCGCTTTTCCGAAGAGTAGGCCATTGTGTGCTGGTGGGAACGGCATTGTGTGCTGGTGGGAACGGATGACAAAACTGACAAAACTGCATACATACGGGGACTGGATGTACAAAAAGCACACGCGTGCTTATTCCATTATCCTCGAAATAAAAGAATAAATAAAATATAATAAATAAATGATGAAATGGGATTTATAGTTATCTGCTGCTACCCATTGCCCTGATAATGATACGCAAATAACAGCGATAATCATAATAACAAAATATAAAAAGAAACAGAAAGATAACAATGCCCTAGTTTCTTACCCCCCCCCCCCCCCCCTAAAAAAAATCTAATGTCTTTACACATCAAATTCATGCTAAAAGGATAGAATAAACTTCCTTTCCTAACTAGAAGGTGAATGACAAACGCATCAGCGAATGATATGGTAACAAAACGAATAGAGAGATAGGAGAAGCGAAGAGACAGACAGACAGAACAGGCAGGCAGGCAGGCAGGCAGAATAATAGACAGACAGACAGACAGACAGACAGACAAGCAAAAAAGACAGGCAGGGAAACAGGGATGCAGACAGAGACGAACAGACAGACAGACAACACAACACAACAAACACAACACAACAAAACAAAAATCACAAAAAAGCCCACCACCAAACGATTCCAACCAAATTATGGAAATTAGCTTTCATCCCATTTGCTACATAATCTCACGAAACCTATAATTTCTTGTAATAAAGACATAACCCTGAAACAAGAAACAGTTAACGTGCGGACTTTTCCAAATGAGTTCATCGATGGCTGGCTTGGGAGGCAGTTTCATCTCCCTCCCATATAACGGTCTATTCGGGCAGGGGGACGGGATAGCCTAGCGGTTAGAGCGTTACGCTGGCAACTTGACAGTCCGGGGTTCCAATCCCCACAGAAACGACCGTTCAAGGAGATTTTTTCCTTCTGGGAGTTTGAACGTACATCAGTACAGACTCCACTCCCACGAAAGTCCTTCGGATGATTTTATAAAAAGATTTTCCTCCTGAAGTTAACGTCAGTGCTGACTTCCATTCCCTTGAAAGTCCTTCGGATGAGATAATAAAACGACCGCCTCGTGCTTTGCAAACATGCGCAAAACATCTTGCGTAGACGTTAAAACCCGTTGTGCTTTTCTGGAAAAGTAGGCCATATGTGCCAGTTAGAATAGATGAAAAAAATATTTATTATTAAAAATGTATGCATACTGATATACATCTTGCGTATGTTAAAACCCGTTCTGCTTTTCTGGAAAAGTAGGCCATACATGCCGGTAAGAAAAAGATGACAAAAATATTTTAAAAAATGCATGAAGCACTGATGTCGTGTTTAAGACATAATCCCCAAAGTGAGAATCGGGCTATCTTTGTCGTGGGCAAAAGCAAACAAATCCAAACCATCCAACCAACCAACCAACCAACCCCAACCAAACCAAAACCAACCAGCCAACCACTCACCCCCACCAACCCACCCACCCAATCAACCAACCAGCCAACCACCAACCAACCAACTAACCAAACCAACCAACCAACCAACCACCAACCCAGCCTACCCCCAACCAACCAACTAACCAACCACCAACCAACCAAACCAACCAACCAACAAGCCAACCAAACCCAAACCAACAACCAACAAACCATCCAACCAACCCAACCAGCCAACCAACCAACCAACCAACCAAAAGACGCATACGCAACAATCTCACCATCTTTGAATCTCAAAGCTCTAGCAGAGGGACGAAAATAAAAGCAGCTTTTCTTTGCTTCCCTTTGCTCTCCTAGCTGCTGTCTATGTCCTATCTCATATCGATATGATATCCCCGAAATCGGAATGCAGCTACCTTCATAGTGTGTGTGTGTGTGTGTGTGTGTTGTGTGTGTGTGTGTGTGTGTGTGTGTGTGTGAGTGTGTGTGTGTGTGTGTGTGTGTGTGTGTGTGTGTGTGTGTTGTGTTGTTGTGTGTGTTTGTGTGTGTGTTTTTGTGTGTGTGTGGTGTGTGTGTGTGTGTGTGTGTAGGGAGGAGGAAGGGCGGAAAACGGTCGCGTACACATATATTTACCATAGGTGAAATACGTGATCGGTACAATTAAGTTTGGCAAAAAGAAAGAATCCATCCATTTATAATAATAACCTAGTAATAACTTTGGCGTCTATACAGTTACAAATCACATAGTACATACAAAGAAAAGAAAAAGAAAATTCAAACTGAAATGCAATAACAACTTTCGATTCGCCCATCCATTCAAACCATATGTAATAGACATCATCATTTTTGAAATCTGCTTACTTGCGAACACATTGCTCTTTAAAGTGACTATATCATTACATATCCATACAACTGGTACAGGTGCTGACTTGGCTTTGTCTTCATTTCTGTGTTTCTGCTATAAACTTAGCTACAGATTTGATTACATGCTCATTTTCAGACGACTAAATAGAAACAAAAGTATTGACTGTCTGTTGTTAGTAGACTAAAAAAGTATGTTTTCTTGCGTATAGTTCCATAATATGATGCTTTATATTGAAGCAAAAAATGAATTTCATTATCAACATAATATAGTTTTAAACTATAAATCATATATAAATCATATATAAATCATATTAAATCATATTAAACCATATATAATATAGTTTATCAACATAACCACGTAATGGACATGGTAGTTGTATGGACGCCTCAATCTGGAATCTTTTGTTTGCATTGAAACCTAGTGTTCTTAACCTGAATCGAGCATAATTTAGCCTGTGTCATTTATCAGTGATTATTTGTAGATGATTATTTTTCTGTCCGAAAGACAGATTTGCAAGAAAAGAACCAGCTATATGTATTGCATACTCTCTATATCTGAATACCAGTTTTGTTTAAGAGAGCACATAACCCTATCTTTAAATTCCGAAACTGACGCACATTACCTACTTCCTGAGACATCCATACAATGCCAAAGCCATGTTCTGACAAAACTCTTTTAACTTGATATGCCCAGTTCTCTTTACCCAACTCCATCTGTATAATCTGTCCTTCGGATGACATAAACCGAGGCCCCGTGTGCGAAAGCATGCAAAACATCTTGCGCACGCGTTTAATCCTGTTCCGACTTTTCGAAATGATAGCATTTTGTCCGTAAAGAACAAAAATTTACAAAAAAGAACAAGCTAGATGTATTAGCACTAACTCTATATTAACCATTTTTCGTTTAAAAGACACATAACCCTAATCTAATAAATCCGAAACTACGCACATTACATACATCTGAGACATCCATACAATGCCAAAGCCATGTTCTGAAACAAACTCTTTATAACGTAGATATGCCCAGTCTCTCCTTTAACCAACTCACATGTATAATTTGTCCTATTGATGACATGTATAGAGAACGAGCCCGTGTGCTAAAAGCGCAAAACATCTTGGCGCCACGCGTTGAAAATCTTTTCCCCATCCATTACGAAAGAGTAGGGCCATTGTGTGCCGGTGGGAAAACAGATGACAAGTTTACAAACGCTAATTATACGGGACGGATTAAAAAAAGCACATAAGTTGCCTGATTCATTAAATCACTCGATAAAAAAAATAAAAAAAATAAAAATAATAATCACATCTCGTATGGACTGTCTACCATAATCCGGTTTGGGAAGTCCAACGTTTTAACCGAATTAAATACAGTACATAAAGTGTTATAGAATAGAATCTCCTGTCTTCTCCATAGAGTACAGTATTACATGAATGTATTTGCATATTTAAAAATGGTTTCATGGTAAATGTGTGAACTTTTCCCATTTGCGTATTTACATATATAGTCTTCATATTTCTGAAGCGTACGTGAGCAAAGGTTCCATCTATGTGTCAAATAATTTCTAGGATAAGGAACAGTCTATCGAATTAAGCTTTCGTAATGTTTTCAGGATTTCTATTACACCTTATTTCCTGATCCTACAAAATATAAAATGTACACTTAGCCTTGTTGAAATTATCATCCTTAAATATCTATAAGTATTATTTTTTTTTCCTGCCTCATCTTCTGTGACGTCCTCCGTCCTGCTGTTCCCACGCCGCTCATTTCCAATCTCCCTGCCACAGCCACACCCAGATTTGTTATGTCTCATCCTCAGAGTCGGAGGTCCACAGGGAGCCAATCACTATCAGGCCGCCGTGGGGCCACCAGCCAGAAGGTCCCTGCACTGCTGCTGGGTCACTTATGCGGTGTTCAGCGGTGCCTGTTCTGAGCTAACATACGCAGGACACCACCTACTAAGCCCCCTACTAACGACAGTATTAGCTCAGTCGCGGAGCCAGACTGAGTGAGTTGCCCACCCGAGGTGGCAACCACCACAACGTCCCTCCAACGACCGTCCCCCGCGAACCTCCAACCCCAAAGGCTTTGACAC
>CM054156.1:40452426-40457426 GCA_028751875.1 Rapana venosa
GAAGAAGAAGAAGAAGAAGAAGAAAAAAGAAGAAAAAGAAGAAGAAGAAGAAGAAGAATTTTCGAAGAAGAAGAAGAATTGGCGAAGAAAATTTGCGAAGAAGAAAATTTCGAAGAAGATTTGCGAAGAAGAAGAAGAAGAAGAAGAAGAAGAAGAAGAGAAGAGATGAGAAGAAGAAGAATTGCGAAGAAAAAGAATTGCGAAGAAAAAAGAAAGAAGAAGAAGAATTGTGAAGAAAAAAAAAAAGAAGAAGAAGAAGAAGAGAAGAAAAAAAAGAAGAAGAAGAAGAAGAAGAAGAAGAAGAAGAAGAAGAAAAAGAATTGCGAAGAAGAAGAAGAAGAAGAAGAATTGCGAAGAAAAAGAAGAAGAAAAAGAAGAAGATTTGCGAAGAAGAATTGCGAAGAAGAATTGCGAAGAAGAATTGCGAAGAAGAAGAATTGCGAAAAAGAAATGCGAAGAAGAATGCGAAGAAGAAGAAGAAGAAGAATTGCGAAGAAGAAGAAGAAGAATTGCGAAGAAGAATTGCGAAGAAGAAGAATTGCGAAGAAGAAGAAGAAGAAGAAAAGAAGAAGAAGAAGAATTGCGAAAGAGAAGAAGAAGAAGAAGAAGAAGAAGAAGAAGAATTGGAAGAAGAAATTCGAAGAAGAAGAAGAAGAAGAAGAAGAAGAAGAAGGAAAAGAAGAAGAAGAAAGAAGAAGAAGAGAAAAATTAAGAAATTAAGAAGAAGAAGAAGAAGAAGAAGAAGAAGAAGAAGAATTACAAGAAGAAGAAGAAGAAATGCTATTCTCACCACCACCCCCCTTTCGTGGGGCCTCAAAGAGGCCTGTCAGTATAAATAGCATTCCCACTTTCTGAAAATTCTGTGCTAGGAATTCCATCTTTTCTATCCCTCTCTTTGTCTCTGCCTCGTTCCTTTTCTTTCCTGTCCCCTCCTCCTTGCCTGGTTTTTTTCCTTCTTGGTCCAGTCTCCTGCTGTTTTTCTAAAAAAAATAAAAGGAAGCTTTCAAAGATAACAGTTCTCTTCCATGCCGAAGTTGGATGCGCTGGGCCTGACTTGTCAGGTGCTTAACAGCAGCGCGACGCATTTTTAGCTCATATGACGGGAGACAATAGTTTGCTGTCTGGGCGTTGGAAGAAGAAAAAGAAGAAGAGAAAACAATTATAAGATTGAGATTGTCTTGACCCACAACTAGCTCTTATAGCATAGCAACCTGTACTCTCCTTTTGAAAAAAAATAATCGCCTGAAGAGGAGAATACGGCTACCTACAGTCCTGGTAAGGTACTGACTACTACTACTACTACTACTACTACTACTACTACTACTACTACTACTACTACTACTACTACTACTACTACTACTTCTACTTCTACGAAGAATGTATGGAATATATATAGTGCTGAATCTTGTAAAGCAACAAATCAAAGCGCTCAGATGACATTGAATTTTTTTATTTTTAATATCGAGGATAATGGAATAAGCAATCATGTTTTTTTTTTGGTTTTGTTTTCTTTTTTTAAAATCCAGTCCCGTGTGTATGCGGTTTTGTAAATGTTGTCATCTGTTCCCAGTCATCCATGTCAAACTGCTCATCCCCTGTGTGCTTAGGGTCTCACACAATGATTCATGAGTGGCATGAGTGAATCACACAGAACATGACTGTTATGTTTTTAGCTGACCCCTAAGGGTTTGAAGCTGGGGAATGCGCAACAGCAATAATCACAATAGCAGCAGCAGAAGGAGCAGCAGCAGGAGCGTAAGCAGCAGCAGCAGTAACAGCAGCAGTAGGAGAAACAACAACAACAACAACAACAACAACAACAGTAGCAGTAAACACCAGGATGCCAGGAAATTTTTGGAGATGTTAGAACAATAGTAGAAACAGCAGCAGAAACAGAAGCAGCAACAATAGCACAAAGAGCCAGGAAAATGAAACTTATAAAAGAAGTAAAAGAAAGCCACAAAAAAAAGAACATCTCTGAAACCCAGAATGCGGCTACTTTAATGGTGGGCAAAAACAAAACAACCACCACCCCCCCCCCAAAAAAAAAAAAAAAATTCCCCAGTTCTCATACGCACACCCCCCCCCCCCCCCAAAAAAAAAAAAAAAAAAATTCACCATTGCTGAACCTCAGAGCTCTAACCTAGGAGCAAAAAAAAAAGGGAAACAAATTTTTAAAAAAAGAAGAAAACAGAACCATGAAACAGAGATGAAAAGCTTGAAATCAGACAGGTGTCACCTCTCCACAGACAAGAGAACTGAGCCAGACATATAAAAAACAACAACAACAACAACAACAACAAAAACATGCCAAATGTCCTGGTTAAATGGCCCTTAACAGCTTTTGCCTTCGATTGGAGATAGCCCTTGTCAACAATCTGTTGCTTTCTTTTCTTATTTAGGGGGGTGGGGGGGGGGGGGGGGGGTGGGGGTGGGGGATGGGTGGGGGTGGGGGTGGTGGGTGGATGGGGGGGGGGTGGGGGGGGCGGGGTGGGGGGGGGAGGGGAGGGGAGAAGAGGGGAAAGGAAGGGCGATGGCGGCAAATAAAGGAGAGATAGAAAGGGTATCTTGATTAATGTTGTATATTTTAATTTTGGCTTGTAACAATAGTACAGGCTGAGAAGTATGCATTTGTAATGATAATGATGATGATAACAACAAGAACAAGAAAAGAAGAAGAAGAAGAAGAAAGAAGAAGAAGAAGAAGAAGAAGAAGAAGAAGAAGAAGAAAAAGAAGAAGAAGAAGAAGAAGAAGAAGAAGAAGAACAAGAACAAGAACAGAACAACAACAATAAGAAGAAGAGAAGAAGAAGAAAGAAGAAGAAGAAGAAGAAGAAGAAGAAGAAAGAAGAAGAAAAGAAGAAGAAGAAGAAGAAGAAGAAGAAGAAGAAGAAGAAGAAGAAGAAAGAAGAAGAACAAGAACAAGAACAAGAAGAACAAGAAGAAGACGAACAACAACAACAACAATAATGATAATAATAATAAAAAATAAAATAATACTTATAGAGATGGGACACTCATGTCAAATCAATATCACAGTCAAATTTGTTGTTTTCATTTTTTACATTGTTGCTGTTGTTGGCTTTGTTGTTGTTGATAATGATGATATTGTCGCCACTATTACCTATGCTACAATATCTGGAAGACCAGCCAGTTAATGGCCAACAGACTGGAAATTATCAGAATCTGTCATACTCTACAAGAATGGAAATGTAAAATGACTGCAGTAACTAAAGACAATAGCCCTTATCTGTAACGCAAATAAGATCTTGCTGATCATAATCTTAAATACAAGGAAACAAAACGTAGAGATTTCAGCTGTCAGACTGTTAAAGCAGGCTACAGAACAAACAGAGGAACAGCAGACATGTTATTCGTGCTTCAAGCAATGCTTGAAAAGGTGCACAAAAACCTTTCTACCACTTTGATAGACTACAGCAAAGCCTTTGACAACGTAATCCACCAGCATCTTTTTGACACAAAAGAAAGAAAGGGGGTTCTCAAAACACATCATCTCACTAATTTCCTCACTTTATTTAGACCAAAGCAAATTTTATCAGATGAGGCAAACACAAATGTTCATTTTTCAACTCTTAGAAAGGAATTTGACAAGGAAACATTCTCTCACCTCACCTTTTTTCAATGTAAATACGAAGCAAATAAGAAGAAAGAATATTGGATACATGGGACTTAAGGTGGGTGGTAGAAATATAATAAAATCTGCCCTACGCTGATGATACAATACTAGTATCTGATAACAGCACTAGCATGAGGTGTGTATTACACAAAGTAGATACAACAGGAAGAGGAGCCTGTCTCAAGCTCAGTGTCTACAAGACAAAAGTACTGCATGCTGTTAGAATCACTCGCCAAAACGGAGCCTGCAATAAAGATATAGATTGACAAAACCCCTTCAGAAAAAATATCAAAGACCTTAGATATCGACGCTCAGTCATAAAAATAGTAGATCATGTACCAAAGACACATAAAAGAGAACAAGAATGGGCATGGGCAAAAGAAAAACATATTCCATAAACAAAATCTGGAAAGATCCCCTTTCTTCACCATCTGAAAATAAAAGTCTTGAAATGCCTAGTATAGCCCACAATGTTATATGACTGTAAGCTCTGAACACAAAGAAGGAAACAAATGACAACAGAAGAATCGAAGCAGCTGAGGAAGATGCTCAGGGTCAGCTGGATAGATAGATGATAGGAAACACTGACAGCATACTATCCGAACTGGGAACAACAAGAAGACTTCTACCGTTGAGAAATGAAATGAAATTAAAATATCCGGTCCATGCACTTACGAAACCAAGATACAAACCTTACGAAGACTGTCTTTCAAGGCAAGACCGAGACCCCCAAAAAGATAAAAATAGCAGACCATCAGCTTCTTTCATTGGCATGGGGACGGGATAGCCTGGTGGTTAGAGTGATGCTTTCGTGATCCGCTGACCCGGGTTCGATTCTCGTTCAAGGGGATATTTTCCTCTGGAGTTAACATCAGTGCCGACTCCACTCTCCCCAACGGTCCTTCGGATGAGACTATAAACCGAGGCCCCGTGTGCGAACGCACGCAGAACATCTTGCGCACACGTTAAAACCCGTTCCGCTTTTCGGAAGAGTAGATCATTGTGTGTCAGTGGGAACGGATGACAAATTGTACAAAGCTGTATACACACGGGGACTGGATGAAAAAAAAGCATATGCGTGCTTATTCCATTATCCTCGAAATAAAAGAATAAATAAATAAATAAAATAAATAAAGAAAACACCACATAATCCTGTGGCATGAGAATCCACGAAGTCAGCAGGACCAGCAAAGAAGATCGGAGCAAATTCATGGAAATGGAGGATCATCATGTCAGTGTCAATGAACGTAGCGGATAACATCACACATTGTGGGGCCGACAGGTGAGACAGGTGCATTGTCATTGTTACTGTTGTTGTTGTTGTTGTTGCTGTCGATAATGATGATGATGATGATGATGATAT